>RDRW01000063.1:367500-738964 GCA_007896445.1 Puccinia hordei | reverse complement strand
AAAAAAAAAAGTAGTCACCAAAACACGTGATAGGACAGAATAAAATAGTCCTCTGTCCAATTTCTTGATTTCTTCTTCACCTCGAATACATTCCAACATGGATGATAGATCAGCTTCGGAGAGCCTTTTAGGACGGAACCTTCAGGAAAATCCAGAACCTTGGGACCACCGCAGAGTTTTTCTTTTGTATAGCTTCCTTGACAGAATTTTTGCAACCAAAATATCTGACATTCTGAAACACAGAGTACTTTGGGATATACGGCTGATCCATTTGTCACTGAAACAGATCTTGTGAAGATTGCTTCAAAAGGATGGGCTTCTCTTTGTGGACGGCCAAGTTTTTATCCGTAAAAATCTGGAATTGAGAAGGACCTTGAGCAAGGAAGCACATGTTTGACTGGGGCATCTGGGCCACCTGATCTATCTAAGGATGTTTGTCTCCTTGTTCAACACTGTGGGACTTGTCAACGAACTAAGGCACCTACAACGGCACCTGTGGGGAAGATGCTGACACCCCCGGCTCCGTCAACACCCCTCCATCATATAGCCATTGACTTTGTGCAACCTCTTCATTCATCAAACCACTATGACATGCACTGCCAGCATCATTGCCTAGGATAAAGTCATCCCAGTTAAACTTGGATGCACTCAACCAATTTAAACTTGGATGACATCAACTGATGAAATATAAATCCAAGGGCCTTGGTTTTATATTTCATTGGTTGAGGTCAACCTATTTTAACTTGGTTGTTTGCATCCTAGTTTAACTGGGATGAACTCAACCTAGGCAATTATGCTGGCAGTGATGATTCCTACAACGTGGGGGCCGCTACGCTACGCTAAGCTACACTATTTGCCCACTAAGTGTTAGCGTAGCAGGTTTTTTTTTCCCCAGAACATTTGTAGCGTTAGCTGAAATTACACTCCGCTACACTAATGGTGTTAGCGTAGCGACAAATTCTTCAAGTCTTTTTTTGTAGTGTTAGCTGGGAAAAAATCACTGCTACGCTAATAAGTAGCATAATTTTTCTTGCGCTAACAGATCTTGAAGTTTCCAGTAGCGTAGCGGCATCAGATCATTGCTACGCTACACTAAATTTGTTAGCTGTTAGCTGATATTTTTCCTGCTAAATGTTAGCTGTTAGCTGAAGTTTTTTCCCTTTACACTATGCTCAAATAGCACTTTTTTTTGCCTGCTAACTGTTAGTTTCACAAGTTAACATGGCTGCTGCTGCGTAAAGAGTGTTTTTATGGCTTCAGCAGGTAAAATCCTGCTGCCATAAGTCTCTTAGAAGATAAATACAACTTGTTTCTCTTGTTTGATCAAACCAGGACCAAAATTCTAGCTCCAGCAAAGTGAACAATCTGAAAAGAATTTTTTTGGTGGATTGCATATTGTTTTTACTTTACCAATAGTTGGTGTGAGGTGGTTGGGCAAATAAAAGGATGTGGGAATGGTGAAAGTTTTTACCTTGCACAAAATGTCTGGTTTTTGCGGCTTTGATGCTTTTAAATTGGTATTTCAATGACTCTTGTCAGCCTTAGAGTCATCACAGCTGACCTAAAGCTTAACTTATTCCCTTTCTTCTCTTCTCCCAATAAATAATGAAAAATAGCTTATATCTTTTTATCCTCAATATTAATCATCATTCTGAATTCAAATTCTGTTTTCTCATGAAATTTCGACCATAGTGTTCACTGAAAACTTTTGTAATTGCTCAACTCCTTCATAGAGTAATTAAATGATTAATTCTACGCCACAACTGGCTGGGCAAGTGAAACATAGCCAGCCCCCAACCACATCTACATGTTATATTACATCAGCAAACCTTGAAAATTTTCGAAGTTGGTGTATCCCCTGTTGCAGGAAGGATACACAACCTCAAGACACCCAGAACCACCAACTCAGACATCCAAGGATTCAGCAAGTTACAGCTCACCACTCTAACCAACAAAAGGCCTCTTTCACCCAGTACTTCAAGTATTGTCAGTCAGTCCCCTTTTTGAACCTTGTTTCTCTGACAGTAGTCCTTCTCTGTCTTCCCCTATCCTTCCCCTCTTCCCTTTTCCTCCCTCCTTCAATCAAGAGATTAGATCACTTCATCAGCATTTACCCTTTTAGAACCTTGACTACAAGTCTAAAAATCAGGGCAGATTAGTTTTACTAATTCTGTTGTCCCTCCACTGTTTCCTTAGTGTGTGAGGAGGATGTTGCACTTCTAAAGACTCTGGCACAGCTTAGCCAAATTTTCCAGGTTGAGCTCATTGATCTTATAAGAGCACTCTAAACAATTAAACAAACAATAAAAGATCAATCAATCCCCTTTCCCCTTTTCTCTTCTTCTTTTCTCTACTAGTTGTATGTCTTATCCTTGAAATACAACCAGTAGTGCCCCCCCAACCTTGTGTCCTGTTGTCACTTTAGAGACCCAGGATCACAACTCTGATGATTCAAATAAGTATTCCAGAACTGTATTGTCCCGAGATCCATTATTTAAGATCAAAGGCATTTCAATAAAAATAAATTAGACATCAACATAAGGAAATATTCCTAAATTTTGAGGCCAAATGAAGCTCATTTTATAGCTAACAGGGGGGATGGCCAAGTAGACAGCTCAGAAAGCCACAGTGGAGTGGTTTTTTCTGAGCCAAGATCCAAATGGAAGAACAATTTGTTTTGTAAAAAAAAAAAAACTTAAAAACTTAAAGATAGCAATTAAAAATAAATAAATCAGAAATAAGCTGTTTTGATTGCTTTACTTGCTCAAATACAGGAGTTAAAACAGCATGTTGATTGCTTTACTTGTACAAGTAGAGATTTTTGATTGCTTTACTTGTATACTAACATTAGCTTTAGCGTAGCAAAATTTTAGCTTTTTTAGCTACACTACCACAATATTACTGTTAGCTGGAGATTGGGGAAGCTAACGCTAAAACATTTTCATCAACAGAAAAATAGTGGTTAGCATAGTGTTAGCACCATTGAAAGAAAAAAGTTAACCCAACAGAAATCTCTTTTTAGCTGATTTTTTAGTGGTGTTAGCTGGAAAAAACACTAAACTAACTGTTAGTGTAGCGCTTTTTTCAGCTACTCTAACTGTTAGTGTAGCACCTTTTTGTGCTACATTAACTGTTGGTTTAGCATTCTACTTGTAGGATATAGCAATCATGTCTTTATTGAGGCTTTGATCTTGTAAATTATTATTATTTTCATGAATCCTGTTGAAGCATTTCTTTTCCCGCTTTACTCCCTTACTTTTAGTTAAATAAGAATTTCTCCTCATTCTCTGATGGCATTCTGATTACTGTTTCACCCAATTTCCATATGAGCAAGATGTATTGCTCAAGTTGAAATTTATTAGACAGAAATCCCAATTCCCAGAGAAATGAAATAAATGTATATCCAAACATTGGAAAGAGAAAAGATGAAAAAGAAACAAACAAATTTTTTGAAAAATAAATAAATAATAAAGATAGAAATTAAAAAAGGGACTGAAGGTGGGTTGAGATGTTTTTCACTTTCTTGCAGTTTGCCCGGGTTATTTTTGTGGTTTCTTCTTGTGTTTGCTTCTTGGAGAAGGTTTTCCAGGTTTGAAAGCGGTGGAAGTCATTTGCAGTTTAGAGTTCCTTGTGTGGTCATCAATTGGAGACCCAAGTGAACACAAGGAATTTGAGGGTTGGTTTGAGAAGAAAAAAGTGTAAGAGTTCATGTCCCTTCACTGAATCTGTAAGAATGGAACTGGGTCTTAATTGGCACTGAGGGAGACTTTTCTAGAACCACTGTATGATGTTGCAAGCCCATCTGGAAGCACACCCAAGTTTGGCCCAAAAAATTCCAAGTGCGCTGGGCTGACCTTACAGCCTGCTTGGCCAACTGTCAAGCTTGCATGAGACACTCCCTACCCCAACTTGTCACATAGCTAAGTTGAGGTGGGTTGGGCCAAAGCCAAGTGAGGGTGCCACACCGGCCACAAGTGATGCACACCTTGTTTCAAGGTGTGCACAACTAATGTATCAATTTTTTTGTTATTTTTTTCACTAGTATATTGCTACATTTTATTTTTCAAATATGTAAACATAGTTTACAACAAAAACATATAAAACTAAAAATTAAAATTAAAACAAAATAAAACTAAAAATAATTACATAAGAAATAATTGAATTGTGAATTGAAACAGAAAAAGAAAAAGAAAAAGAAAGAACTTAACTTGTTGTGAAATGACAAGGATCCAAGGAATGTATCAATTGGCCCAGAGCTTGGGTTTTGCCAAGCAAGCTTGGGCATGTGCCAAAATCTGGGTGCACAATATTGAAAATCAAGCCCCTGAGTACCAACCCAAGTCCTCTTGGCACAGTTTCAAGTGGGACTTGGGCTTGTGCCCAGCGGTGCTTGCAAAACCATATGTTTTGGATTTCTAGCTCAGCAGATGGGAAATAGTAGTTGAAGTCTCTCTTTAGTCTTTATATACAAATCAAATAAAAACAGAAGGAAATATAGAAGATAAAATGAAATTAGAAGAGTGAAAAGTGTAATGAAATTAGAAGAGTGAAAAGTGTTTTGCTTACCTAGCTCAGCAGATGGGAAATAGTAGTCAAAGTCTCTGCTGAGCTAGGAGGGGGTCAGGACTGGATTGTTGAAGTAGTTGGTTGAGTTGTGAATGTTTTTTCAAACTGCTGATCCTGATTTTCACATGGTTATCTGCAGCTAACACCATGAGAAAAACTGGCTCAACTGCCTCCAGCTAAGATTCAGAAACTCTGATGACAATGGCAGTGTTACTCCAACCTTTGTCAAAGGGTAAATCAGCCAAGCTTCAATTTAAAGTCACTGTACACATGGCACATTGATTATGCTAAACAAGCTTCATATTTAAACAGGTTGAAAAAAATGGCGGCTTGGTTTGAGCATGCTGAATATTAATTGGAGGCAGTTGAGCTAGCTTTTATTGAAGTATAACAATGTTTCAGCCAAGACACTGGACTGAACTACCCAGAAAAGGCTGTGTGAATTGAACCAGGTTCTGTACTAATCTTTCTGTTACCCAAAAATAAGGCTGGCCCAATGAGGAAAAGTGACTTGCAAAGAACCCAAACTGAAGAAAATTTGATACAAGTAGCAAGGAGATTCTATCCCCAGGCTGATTCCAAACAGAAAATTAAAACAGATGAACTTGAAACAGATTCTTTTTGACAGCCCCACCACTTACTGTTCCAAGTGCCTAACAAATTAAAATCCTTATTGACCTGGAAGAGAAGTATTTGAAGGCCCTGTAAGGGCTTGGTGTTTAATTGAGCTGTAATATAAGAGTCTAGTTTGAGCTTGCTCAAAGTTGGTCACACAGAACTTGAAACAAATGAAAATGCTGTTTTTTTTTCTGTTTACACAATACATGTTGGACCCGGCCCACCATAGATCATAAGCTCCCATATACCTGCACTGATTCCCACTAAACTCTGCACTACATTCCTGAAACCTTTCCAAAACCTTTTTAATTTTGCACTTGATTTTTGTTTTCATAGTACAAGTGACTGTGTTTCTGCTCAAGTATGGAACCCAAGCTGGTTGAAAAAAAAACTGTTTGAAGAGAAAACTTAGCAGGATAATTTTTTTTTTGGTATTGCAAAAACAAGAGGAAGAAGTGCTACAGCCAAGAAAGAACAGCTTATGGTTTGGCAGGCACATCTTTTGTTTTGTTTTTAGCCACTGCAAAATTCAGCCTTTGAGCTTTTACAGCTCCTGCATGGACACCTGCACAAAGCAATATTAGAGCAACAAAATTTCTAGTTTTTTGGCTCTCAAATTTGGCACATGAAGAGTTACAACATTGGAATACTGGTGCAATCTCACAGCCAGGGACACCTTGAAGGGCTGCCCCCCATTCTGGCCTTTGCAAACCCCTGGAGCCCATTTTTTTTGCCCAGAAGTGATCCCATGCCTGTACAACTGAGGTAAAGGCTGTATTGACACCTGTGGCTGACAATACAAATTTTGGGTTGTTGAATTTTCAGTCTTTCAAGCCCATAAGCTTTTCCATTTTGGCTGTTTTTTTTTGTTTTTTTTTGCACTACCAGCATGATTTCCTTGGCTGAAATAATCCCAGTTGAGCTAGGATGGACCCAAAAAAAATGAGTCAATGGCAACTGATGTAATATAAAAAGGGGGGTACCTTGGGTTTACATTTCATCAGGTGAGATCAACCAAGTTTAAATTGGTTGAGTGCATCCCAGTTTAACTTTGATGACTTCAGCCTAGGTACTTATACTGGCAGTTTTGGGTGTGCATATGTAGCATCTCCATATGCAGGTTAAGTATGTAATAGTACTGAAATCTTTATTATCAATATTGAAATTTGTGTTTCAATACTGAAATTTGTATTTCATTGCTGAAATGTATATGTACCAATACTTCAACTGTATTCTCAATACAGAAATATGTATTTGCAGACCCGTGAGGCAATCCCCGCTGGGCTTCCACATTTCGGAGTCCTCGAGTGTGCCCGTTGATGTACAAATTGGCAGGACTGATCGATCACATGTGTTTTAAGCAAAATTAGTCCTGCAATATTTCTCACTTAAAATCTTGGCAAGAGGTTTGATGAACACTGGCTGAAAGAGGAAACAAATATATCACTAACAGGTTAATTGTAGACAAATTCTTTAGAACATGTTCACCATAAAAACTTCGCTTGCGTTACTACACTTAGTACAACCTATCCTCTCAGGCGCTCCCGGTTGCTACGCGATTGTGACCTGTAGCGAATGTAAAGACTCCCAACAAGTCTATAGAAACGCCAAAAACCTGGAAAGGCATTGTCCGGCTTTGAGAGAATGTGGAATTCATCAATGTAATAACTTCCAAACAGGTTTTCTTTACATGTGCAAGAACTGCCCACAATGGCCTGGCCTGGAAAAATGGGGGCTATGCGAATTCATACAAGGAATGAATCCAAATCAGTGTCCTCAATGTCCACAGGCACCTGTCTCCAGCTCGGACGTCGCTCATGGTGACCCCAGGATTCATCCAGCTAATGACCTTCGTCAACAATGATTCTCACTAATTGGCTGAATCTTAATGTGAGTACTTCTCCCAACTCTTTAGTTTTTTTTGAAGGAAGAAAGACACGCAAGCAAAAAAAGGGTCTGAATTATTCTTTCCTGGTCACTTCTCTAATTCAAAAGATGGAATACCAGCTATATGTATACCATCTGGACAAAACTGCATCTTCACATGCAATGATTCATTAATTATAGATACATAAATATCTATAGTCTGAAACCCAAAACTTCCAATAACTGCTGGTGTGAAATTGGGGATTAATAAAATACACAGTGTAAGATTAGACCACTGGGGCCAAAGATGTCAGAATTCTATCATTCAATTCTTCACACATGGATTTTTATGTGCCCAAACAGTCACTCTGATTGAAAACTGAGTAGTTCATTCCTAGTTATTATTATCATTCAGAATGTTCTGTTTCATCTTACTCTACTTAAATGTGCACTTCAAGTTCATCAACTTGCCGCTGTTTATGCTACTATTACAAATAGTATATTTATTTTTTTCCCACATGGCTGGAGTCTATTGAGCTGATGTGTGCCAGCTGAAATTCAATCATCAAACTAGTTCCTTATAAATATCTTTGTTCCTCATTTACTCCTTGGTCCTTTCTTAAGCCCCTTCAAGATTATCTCCTTCTCCTTGAGCCTAAAGTTACAAAGGTAAAATATCAACAAAACAGAGTCCAAGGATGGTGTGACAATCAATCCCAACTGACTTATCCTCCCCTATGATCTGTGTAATCTGCAGAAATACTTCATTTCAAAAAAAAAAAAAACCTACACACTGTTGGTGTTTTTCACTTGACTTTTCCATCAAGACATGTAGATGCTAGGAACTACATATGTGAGAGTTCCATTCATGAATCACACAGGTGTAACAAATACCATCCCTCCAATTACTGATGAACTATTCAATTAATTAATTAAGTCACATTTACCACTGCCAGCTCAGTGGAGAATAATGAATAGATTCCTTGATTAAGCTAGGTAAACTCTTTATTTCTATTTCATTTTATCCATCTTCAAAAAACTTTCATCTTGGATATTTCATTCTTTATTTTCTTGTTTCAACTTGATCAAGAGAAGAGAATACCAACTGAATTTCCCTATTGAGATAGCTAGTAATAAACATGTTTTGATTCTAGAATAATCTCTAAGAAAACTTATATTTCTTTTTTTACAAATTTGATATGGCCTTTAGGATTTTACTTAGCCTTGTCCTAAAATTAAGAAATTCCCCAATTGTATTCTTACACATTTGATTTAAAAAATCATGGAAAAAAAGCCCTAGAATAATTTCATGATTCTCCAAATATTCCCACAACATCATTATGAAGAATTCATTGAATCATTCTTAAGCTTTGGATGCAAAAAATAGGCATAAATTAAATGATTGATACATTTTAAGGCAGTCTCAATTGCACCTTTAAAAAAGAATTTGGCTGTCAAACCAATCAGGATTTGCATGGTGCTAAGCTATGCATAATATGATCCAATTAGCTTGAAGCACATTACTATGGCATCAATGGTAGCTCCTAAACTGCCAAAAACAATTCCTAGGTCAAATTCATACCTGTTACACTCAGGGGGAGGGGGGGGGGGGGTTTCTTTGTTTTATATTTCATCACTTGAGATAAACCAATTTTCAATTGGTATGACCTCAACCCAGGAAATTACCCTAGCAGTGTCAGTGCAGAAATTATTCTGGCATTGTTAGTGGAAACTTAATGTTTTAGAATGTGCTTCTCAGGATTTCTCTTATCTTCAGAAATACAATATGATCCTTGGTCTTTCATAATTTTTCTTCTCAGTTGCAATTTTGGATGGTTATTTTGATTAAATGTACACAATAAGAAAATTGCTTCCTTTGATAAATGTTCAACAAGTTAATCAGCAGCAAGAAAAATTACACTTCTAACATTTACCCTTGTCTTCAGACACTGAGAAACTAGCCCATGTGTCAACAAATATTGCTGATTGATATGTTCCAATGGTCAAGAAATCAGGTTAAGGATATAACAAATGAATCATAAAATCCCCAAAAGTTCAACTCCCTTAAGCTTCCCCTATTTAAATTATGTTTTATTCTTGTAATATTTTTCCTTTTAAAATCAACTAAGAATTTAACTTAGGCATTACATATAAGAAATGTAGTTTTTCTGCGCTTACATGTGTTTTTCTGGGGCCCTGGCACTTCCCAGTAGACTCAGGGTATTGATGTATGCACACCCTTCTTTGGGTGTCAGCACATTGCTCAAGGGGTGTGTGTCCTGCATGCCCAAGCAGTAGAAGGCATGCAGGCCATGCACCCCTCTTGGGTCTGTGAAAGCTTCCAAGGAGAGCCACACACTCCTGGAAATAAGTGCCAGAATTTTGCATGACCCCTGAACAGCCCCTCTCCCCTCAACCAGAGGGAGTGCATCCGGTCAAAGAGGCTATATAGCTTCTTTAAATGCAGGAACTAAATCTTGTTGAACAGAGAGGGGCCAGGGAGATCCCTCTTGTTAAAGAGGGAGGGGCTGGCGGCGTTTTATGTATGAGTATGGAGTTTGATCATACCTATACATAGGAAGGGTGTGCAGCTTGCACAACCTTCCTCTATTTATAGGTATGGGAATACCACATACCTATACACATATTTACCACATACCTATACACATAATGAGGGCATTTGGTTTGCACACCCTTCCTTTATATATATTGATGGGCATACCCATACATATAAATATAAAAAGAGTGTGGGCCTGCTGCCAGGGAAGTGTATTATCAACACCCATAAATATGGTTTTCTGTGTTTACATGCAGTTTTTTTTTTGAATTGTGCAAAATGCAGAAAAAATGCATCTGCGGATTGGTTTGGCTGATGAAATCCTGTAAATTGTGGTTGATGGAATATTGAAAAAATGGTTACTAAAAAAATAAACAGACTAATAAAGAAATGAGTAAGATAAAAATACAAGTCAGAAAAGTAAGGAAAGTGAAGCATACTACTAATCAGATAAGGTAAATGTGTTGAGGTGTGAGGTCTTGAAAGATGAAAAGAGCAGGTAATGGTCTGTTGGGAGATTCAATAATAATCAAAAGAATGGATATAAAAATTTCAGTATTTTTCTCATCAAAAAAAGGATAGATGGGGAAGTGACAAGGGAGAAAACAACAGGATCGGGCATCACAAAAAGAATATTAAAAATTATCTTGAGAGGAGGAGTTAATGGAAAGTAAATGAGCAAAAGGATTTTAGGAGAGAGGGGAAAGAAGGAATGAAAAACAGACACTGCCAGCATATTTACCTAGGATGAAGTCATCCCAGTTAAACTGGGATGCACCCAACCAATTTAAACTTGGTTGATATCAACTGATGAAATATAAACCCAAGGGACCCCCCTTGGTTTTATATCTCATTGGTTGAGGTCAACCTACTTTAAATTGGTTAGTTGCATCCTAGTTTAACTGGGATGAACTCAACCTAGGCAATTTTGCTGGCAGTGAGAGGATGTGTTAATTGTTCCTAGTTGATTAGATCAGGGGATAATTTGCAGTTGAGTCCCTTCATGGATTGGTAATGGTGCATTGGTTTTGAGAGTATCTGTAGTATAGTGCAGGTGAGATTTGAGCAGGATTTTTTAGTGCACAAGCTGTTACAGAAATACAAATTCACAGAGAGTGGAATTGAGTTTGTAAAAACTCAAAAAGGAAAAATGATTTCAACCACCTCAGCACCCACTCACCACAATCAAAAACAATCTCCACTGCACTAATAATATTCCACAGCCCCAAAACTCAGTCAAAGCTCCACAAAAACTCACAAATAGAACATCAAAAATTATCTCTTTTCCACCTCTTCAGCATCTTACTTTCAATTTTTTCAAAAACACTCTCCCCTTTCTTAGGCTAATTATCACTTCTTAGGCTAATTATCACTTCTTAGGCTAATTATCACTTCTTAGGCTAATTATCACTTCCTCCACATTCCTCACTCAACCCACCACCAAAACTCACCCAAAAAACACGAAACAATATCTCCTTTCCATCTTTCTTCACTGAACCACTCTCTATTGTTTTTTAACACACTTCAACTTTTGTTTCACTCAATTATGGCAAGCATCAATTTTCCATTCCTCACCCAAAAACTACACCAAATAAAACAAAAAAAGAATACTTCAAATTTCCTCCAAAAATTTGAACAAATATTCCCTCAACTTCCCCAAAAATTCTCAATCTTCATCACAAATATGCCTGACTACACCACCCTCTCCCCTGAACTCTATGCTTCCACACAGCTACCTTCTATAAACTATCAAACTAGAGATAAATTTTATGAAGCTTTCCAGAAGTGGGCCAAGGACCACTGGTATTCTATAGTTAGAACCTAATGGAGACAAAATAGCCACTTACAAATGTTAAATATCTCAAAATACTAATATAAAAGGGCAAGAGGACGTAGGGAATTATAAAAATACAGGTTCCTTTCACGGGGTTGATAAATTCACTCCCACACCAGAGGCACACCCTTCAAAAGAATTCCTTGCAGTCCGTACCCCCTGCTAAAAAAGGGTGCACACAGGGTTTGTGGGGTCAAAATCTAAAGTTGAAGAGGCTATATAGACTCTTTTTGCAGGAAGCCCCTGGGGTAGAAGGGGCTATACAACCTCTTTTACTGGAGGGACCTCCTCTGCTAAATAATTTCATGTAGCCTCTTTGGATTAAGGAAATCCTTTTGGTCAAAGAGGATGTATAGCCTTTTTTACCAGATGAGATACTGCTTTTCAAAGAGCCTATACAGCCTTTTTGACCAGGGGAGACCCCCCAGGTTTAGGGGCGAGGGGCCATCCAAAGAGCATTCAACATGCACACCCTCCACTCCAGGGGTGTGCAGCTGCATGCCTACTTGTTGGAATCTGTCACAATCCCAAGAGGGGTGTGTGACCTGCCAGCCATTTCTTGCATGGGCGTGCAGGACAATTTACCAGCCTCTAGCCGCATTCTGGAAAGGGTGTGCGGGCTGCACACCCTTTTTTTTTGAAACTTGTGCTACCAGGTGTGTTCTTTTTTCAGCACCATTCCTTTCAAAATGCTTGGTGGAGTGTACAAGAATAAGGATAAAAACTCCATATCAAAAATTCCCCTTGCAACCATCCATCCTGTCCATAGAATATTGAACAATGATCAAAAATAATTGGTTAAAAAATTAATTGAAGCCAGTGTTCCCCCCTTGAAGATAAATTCTGCTCTGATGGAAGACTCCAACATGCCTTCTGTCCCTACTCTTAGCACTATTTATAATCCTTGCAAACAAACTATACCAACAACACCTGGAGGACAAACTCTGTTCAATGCTCACACACCAGAAATCTGGAAAAACAGCTTCTAGTACCTTATCAAGAGTGCTCAAGGGCAAATTATTTCTTTCTTTTTTGAAAATTCAAAATTACCCTCCAACCACAAAATACCTCATCAAAAATGTCTTAAAAAACAAGGAGTATTTTCTTTCCTATTTCATAAAAAAAGTCCTACTTGGACAACCATATTAACTCAGCAGTACGTCTTCATGCATAAATGAAATGTTTCATCAACTCATCAACTGGTTCTCTCTCTGCCATTTTCAAAGAAAAAAAAGGTCCCTCTCTATTCAACTTGATGAAAAATATATCAAATCTACTCAAAATTCTTATACGCAAATCACTGGCTTGCTTCCTTCAATTTTCACTCTAAATGGCACAATCTCTCACTTTTCTCTGAAAAATGTTCATTCTCATCAAATTCCCAAAGCTCAAAATTCAAATTTCAATGGTAATTACTTCACTAACATGGGATTCCTTGCATTGATCAAGTGAAAGAAGAAACAATACTAGGTACCAAGTTCAATGCAGAATATTTTCACTACATGCAGCACATCAAAATTGATCTGAAGGCAAGTTGTATTTCTTAGTGTGAAATTTTTGCAAATTCACTGATATGCCTCCTCAATTTATATCTTGTTTGACCAGAATAAAAATCCTTGTGGCAGGCCTAAAGGATCAAGAAGAAATCACAAATTCACAATTTCAACTAAGAGGGACCCTCCCGGATTTGAATACACTGGAATTTAGAAGAAAGAATGTGGAAGGCCAAGGAAGGTGGTGAAATTTGAAGATTCTAGGAAAAGGAGGTTAAACTTTGGGGAAGTGGAAAACCAAAGAGAAATGTGGCCAAAAATTAAGGATCTGAAGAAACAGAGGTATTTGATTTCTATTCTTCACTATATTGCCTTGGTCCATTTGTTCTTTGGCTGGGGTATGGATTCCAATGAAGGGAGGAAGGGAAAATTAAACCTTCTAGAGGGTTTTTCTTCTAATTCAGATATTGAAGGAGGAATATTGAAGTTATTATAATTAGTGGCTCTTATTATGTTTTTGTTCTTTTTGAAAACCACAAATTGAAATCATTCTTCAAAATTTCCCATTTTCAGAGGTCTGGCAGAAATCTCAAACTATTTACAGTTGAATAATGTCAGCCTACTTGATGCAAAGGACAATTCCTTCTAGCTACAAGTGGTGCAAATATATAAGGAAAGAGTAATATAACTCTGTGTAAGGTATTAATGTTATAATTCCCAAAGAATATGGGGGAATTGTGAAGTAAAAATTAGAGAAAAAATAAGGTATTAATTATACTAAATAAATTTAATATCATTAAAACCAGAGGGGCCTGATAAATCAGGGGTGGTTTAGATCCCTCTAAGGTATCTTGCAAGTAAATTCAGAAGATTTAGGTACCTTGAACACTGGGGCCTGTTGACACAGGGGTGGTTTAATCCCAGGAAAGGAAAAGGGGGAATATCTTCAAGAAAAGGGTTATTACTTACTAGTAATAATCCTTGAGGGATCTTGGGGATATTCAGGGTGAAACTGGACAGTTTTGGGGGCTTTGATGGGATGATGGTGGAGCTGGATTGTCACTGTAGAGTTGTTGGGGAAGACAAGGCTAGAGAATAACTACTAATAAGCTCACCAGAATGTTTTATAAATAAAGATGTATATCTAATAATAAGTGGGTAAGGTTGTTGGTGGGTATTAAAAAGCATGAGGGACCTTCTTTGGGCGGTTGAAGAGCTCCTTAAATAGTCTTGAGATCTCCCTGGGGACCCTGTATGTATTTATTGGCCAACTTGTGGGAGCTTGGACCACATTTTGGCCATTTTTGCTTTATTGGTGACGCTTCAGCAGCCATTGCTTAGAGTAAATGTCACCAATTTAATATTTATTTTATTTTATTAGTGTATTTATTTATTTGTGTTGATTTACAGTCTGTAGTACATTATTACAGGTTGATATTGAGTACTACTAGTGGCTCATTTGTATTTTTATAATAAGCCACAGTATTTTTTTTGTACTGTTGTTCAGTCAATACTGTAGTTTATTTTATGTGTAATGATAATAAAACTAATATAACTATTTATTTTAGTCCCCAGTAATCTTTATTCCATATGTAATGAAGTTACTGGGGCGTGTTTTGTTGTTTTGAGTGTACCTTGGGTGACTTTGGTGTCCGCGTGCCACACTGAGAGCCTGTAAGGGGTCTGATGCTTGCGCGGGGGCTTATGCTCCAACTTTGGAGCGGGCTTTCAGTCACGCGGGTTGAACTTCAAGGTATGCGGACTGCGGTACGCGGGGTTTGAGTAAAACACGGTGGATTTACACTATCTCCCCCAATTTACACAACACCTTATTTCCGTGACTGGAAATGGGGTTTAAGCATATGTTTATGTATGTATAAGCATACAATAATGCAAGTGCCTTTTTTATTAAAGGTACTTCCTAATTATAAATTGCTGATTTACATGATGAAGGAGTGAGAATTAGGGGTACTTATGAGAGAGGCACCCTAGGTTAATTTTAGTGTAGATTTGGAATATCAAATAATATCTTAACTATTATTTGATATTCTATGTAATTTTGTAAGAAGTAGTGTAAAAATTCTGTGACAGGTTGCTCTGTCATAGTAGCAAGCTGACATTCCCTACCACCAAGATACGTCTCCTGAAAAAAGGTAAGTTTCTACAAAAAAATAAGTTTTTAAGAGAACAAGAAAAAAATTCAAGAGAACCTCTTGGATTCTCTGTAATTTCTCACATGTATTGCTCCATCTGGGATATTATTTTCAGGTGACCACTCATCTTTTCCTGCTGATTGGTTCTTATATCTGACAAGATAAAGTCTTGTATCTTTTCCCTGTATCCTTTCTTTTTTATCTTTCAGGATCTTATGTACTTTCAGTTGTCCAGAAGGTGGGACCTCAATCAGGGGAACTGGTTGTTGGGTAACTGGTTCATCTTCAGTTCTAGATTAGTATTGTTTCACCATACTGACGGGGAATACTGGTTGTTTTCTTGATAGTTCCTCTGTCAGTATGAATTCTACAGCATTTTTTCCATGAAGCTGTTTAATGGTAAAGGGGCCTATAAATGGGGGTTTTAGCTTCCTGGTACCTCCCAAGTTATTGAAGTTAATAGTGTACAAAAGGATCTTATCTCCTATCTTAAACCCAGGTTCTTCATGGCTCATATCCTATCTCCCTTTGTTGTACTCTACTGCTTCCTCTACGCATTTCTTAGCATGTTGTTGGGTCAAATCTAACATTTTCTTGAAATCTAGCGCTGTTGGATGCAGGTTGGGTAATTTATCATTTACAGTATCTTTGGGAATACGTGGTATCCATCACTACAAGCATAATTGCCTAGGTTGAGTTCATCCCAGTTAAATTAGGATGAAAACAACCAATTTAAAATAGGTTGACCTCAACCAATGAAATATAAAACCAAGGGGGGTCCCTTGGATTTATATTTCATCAGTTGATTTCAACCAAGTTTAAATTTGTTGAGTGCATCCCAGTTTAACTAGGATGACTTCATCCTAGGCAATTATGCTGGCAGTGCATCCTCTTTCTAATACATATGGAGCTTCTTTAGTGGAGGAATGTTTACAACTATTCTAAGCAATTTCCAATGCTGGCAGTGGACTAACCCAATCATGAGTGTACCCATCATGATTCTAGTTAAACTCAAATCCAAAGGAGCAGATTCTACATAGCATATCTTCTAGAGTTTGTATCATTCTTTCTGCTAGTCCATCTGTCTGAGGGTGATAAGCTGTAGAGAAAGCTAATTTAATACCAAGCATTTCATGTAGGTTTCTCCAGAATTCTGATGTGAATTTGGGATCTCTGTCACTAATTATAATCTGGGGTATACCTACATCAGCCATAATCCTATTCCAAAATAACAGGGCAACTTCCATGGCAGTATCATCTTTATGATTAGGTATGAACCTGGCTCTCTTGGAGAATCTGTCTACAACTACTAGTACTGAGTTATATGAGAAGGATCCTCCTGGGGGTAGGCCTGTTACAAAGTCCATGTTTATAATTTCCCACTTGTTGGCTGGTTCAGATATTTTCTGCAGTAAGCCAAATCTTTTTCCAGTTTGTTTGTTGCCTTTCTGACATGCATCACAAGATTTGATATAGTTGTGTACTTGTTCTTTCCAATTAATCCACCATGCTGTATATTCAATTCTCTCTACTGTCCTTTCCTCAGAAACGTTTCCAGAATTTACATTATCATGGCATTCTTTCAGAATGTGGTCTATTTGGGAAGGGTCACTTAGCACTAGCACACTTGAATGCCTATTCCTGAAATATAGAAGTCCATCTAGGAGACTGAACTTTCCAAGCTTATAATGTTTGGCCAATTCTTCTGGTAGACTGGCTATTAGTTCTGGTGAACTGTTGTCATTTCTAAGTATTTCTACTAACTTTAACAATTCAGGATTCTTGTCATAGCTATTCT
This sequence comes from Puccinia hordei, assembly GCA_007896445.1. NCBI lineage: Eukaryota > Fungi > Basidiomycota > Pucciniomycetes > Pucciniales > Pucciniaceae > Puccinia > Puccinia hordei. Next base: position 722,079 of record RDRW01000063.1, on the reverse strand, counting down.
TGACTAATTCATAGAATGCATTGTCCAAGTCACACACATGAATTCCTAGGATGGGAAATATGTCTTCATCTTCTGGCTCATAAGCTGGATTATCTGGGTTATTTGGCAAGGCCCACCTACTTAGTCCATCTGCATTTTTGTGCTTAGGTGAAGCCATGGGGCTTAGGGAGTTCAGAGGACTGTGGTAGGGTTCACCACTGAAGGTCATCCACAGGGGTAATTGGAGAAGGCAGGGGCTGTCAGCTTGCTACTAGTTCAGAGACAACCTGACTAGAACAAAAATAAACATAAAATAAAAAATATAGTATTACACATTTAATAAAAGGTAATAAATGAATAATAATAAGATAAAGCAACATAAAAAAGCAATATGTAAATAATAAATACATTATTACATAGTAAATTAATAATAAATAGATAAATACAGTAATAAGTATAAAACAATGAATATGTTAGAAATAATAAGATAAGTAGAAATATTACTTCATAATATTGAAGAGCGTGTAAAATAACCTAGGGTACTTCAGCCAACGTACCCCATATAACTTAAAACTTCTAGTAGTAAAACAACTTGAAAGAATATTGCCACTAAAGCGCTGAAATAATTATTATACATTAAAATACAGAATAAATACATAAATAAATGTACAAAACCACGAAATAACAATGTATTTAAATAAGAACATAATAAAATAAATACATATGACATTAATAATATAAGTATATAATACTAGTAATATACTATATTATCTATCTATTTATTTATTTTATTTAATTAAATACTAGGTACACTAAGGATGATTAAGAGGGAAAGAGACCACGAAAAAGAGGAAGGAAATAAAATGAGAACATCCCAAAAATAATAATTGAACAACGGTTCAAAATAAATGTATTACATCCTTAGTGGGAAATTATCTGTTGACAGATCTCTGCAGTCATGCATTCCCAAAGAGCCTGCATTACAGGGATCAAACAAAAAGCTCTTGAAGCGCCCACAGAACAAATAAACAGATGTATTTCACATTGTAGACAACACACATCTTTTAAACTCTGACAAGTGTGATCAACAAGTACATATGTCATGTAATCAAATACTTATTGACATGTAATTAAAACCTTGGATCAACACATCTAACAAAACTTGTTAGAGGTTCAGAAGCGACTCATAATTCTAGCAACAGAGCATAGACAGGCTGTACCAATAGTAGACAGCCTGTACATATGGAAATTTGGTAAACAAATACATACATTTATATTAAAATCTTAAACCCTTCCTTTTAAATGTTCCCATAGCCAAAAATACATCCTGTGCTTCGCCATCAGGGCTACAGAAAGGCATTTAAGGAGCCCTTGTTTATAAGACGAAATGTCTTTTTAGGGGATGATGTGGCTGTTAGACACAAGCGAGCAGAGCGGTGACGGCAGACACAAGACAAACCTTTTTAGGGGATGATGTGGCTGTTAGACACAAGCAAGCAGAGCAGTGACGGCAGACACAAGACAAACCTAGACGGTAGTCGAAGGAATCAGCGAGTTGGAAACACGAGTTGAGATGATTGGATTACTAGCACACCTTTTTAGGGGATGATGTGGCTGTTAGACACAAGCGAGCAGAGCGGTGACGGCAGACACAAGACAAACCTAAAAAGATAAAAGTAGAAACTTGAGATCACAGAGAAATGATAAGAGAAAAAAGATGGAAACGGACCTAGACGGTAGTCGAAGGAATCAGCGAGTTGGAAACACGAGTTGAGATGATTGAGGAAGCACAACAGAGAATGAGAGCAAAACTTAATCTAACAACTAGGTTACACAACTGCGGAGGAATTTGAGACTATCATCGGCTGCGTATATGTAAATGAGATGAACTACGCATGCATATGCAATACCGTCTAACACCCCCCCTCCTTTTCTATCTTTGATCGTCAACGAACTTCATCTTGATGGAGTTGATCATCGCTAGATGCTTCACATTGACGAGAGACTTGGTAAGACCATTGGCTGGCATTTCGGCAGTCGGAATGTAGCAAATGTCGATCCAATTTTTGGCGACCGCCTCTCGAATGAAATGATATTTGATGTCAATGTGTTTGCTGCGTTGATGAGCGAGTGGGTTGTTGGAAAGAGCTATGGATGCTTGATTGTCGCAGTAAACCGGAATCGGGTAGTGGGATGAGGCATCAATTGAGTTGAGAAGAGAATGAAGCCAGATAGCTTCTTGAACTCCAGCGTAAAGAGCGATGTATTCTGCCTTGGTGGTCGAGGACGATACCGAAGCTTGCTTTTTGGACTTCCAAGATATTACCGAATCACCCCACATTACCAGATATCCGTAGTAAGATTGACGAGTATCCGGACAGTTGCCCCAGTCCGCATCGGAGTAGACTCGGAGCTTGACATCTCCGCCACCAAGTTTGATGGCGAGCGACTTTGTGGACAACAGATATTGCAGAAGATGTTTGAAGGCCCGCCAATGCTTTATGCCGGGGTGTTCAAGATGTTGGGAGAGCTGCGACACTGCGAAAGCGATGTTGGGACAAGTTGCGCACGCGATGTAGTTGACCGACCCAATGGCACAGCGGTAGTTGATATTGAGACTAGCGAACTCTGCTTGCTCTCCTGAAGAAGCTGAGACTAAACGGGTGTTAGGGACCATGGGAGTTGATACCGAACGAACATCCTTGAAGTCGTATTCTTCAAGGAGCTCACCGATGTGGCGTTCTTGAGAGAGAGTGATGTGGGTGGAGTGACGAGAGATTTTCATACCAAGGAGCGAGCTTACTGGTCCCAGGTTGTCCATGAGAAAGCGCTCCTTGACCAAACTTTTGAACCGCGCGACATCGTGGCTGATGATCACTATGTCATCGACATACACATGGACCAGGCATTTCCAGCCCGGTACCTTGGAAATGAATAGACACGGGTGGCAACGGATGGAACGAAGTCGATGGTGAAGAAAAACTGGCTGAGCTCCGTGTACCATACTCGCGGAGCCTGTTTCAGACCGTAAATGGATTTCTTCAGCCGCAAGCCAAAACCAGGCGGAGTTGACATGCCAGCGGGACAACGGAGATGAATTACCTCGTCCAACGTCCCGTTGAGAAATGCATTTCGAACATCCATCTGATGAATGTCCATGCCTTCGTTGACGCCGATGGTCAGGGATACCCGAAGAGCCGACGGACGTCCAGTAGGGGCATATGTCTCGTGAAAGTCGACCCCCGCTTGTTGAGCACTTCCTTGCGCACAGAGCCGGGCCTTGTATTTCACAAGGTTACCGTCCGCGTCGTACTTCTTGCGGAATATCCACACGGTGCCAAGGAGAGATTGATCCACGGGTGATGGAACCACCTCCCACACGTTGAGACGAGCCATGGCTTCCAGCTCGACATTGATCGCCGCGCTCCACTCATCCGCGTCAGGAGCTTGCATTGCCTCCCTGTAAGTGCGGGGAACGGAAGTCAATGGAGACGATGGCGAAACCGACATTGCGAATATAGCGTCGTAGAATGGTAAAGTGGTGAGAGTGGAGTGTGTGAGATGCGCACGCCGTTTGGATGTGAGGATGTTGGCTGGGTCGATGGAAGAGGATATGTTCCTGGGGGCAGGTTTGTCTGAAGAGACGTATTCGAACCCCGGTTTCGGAGGTCCGATTGGAGGAGCTGCGGATGGTGATGAGACTGCGGGCAGAGTGACTGGCACCGGTTGGTCAAAAAAATTATCCGGCTCGGCTTTCGGATTGATGACATCCTCATCACCGTCAGCGGTCCCGGATTGATCCGCGATTGAACCGTCGTCCTCCTCCAACTCCTCAAACGGAAAAATGGCTTCTCCGGCAGGAGGAACAGGGGAGATTCCTGGGTACTCAGCCTCGTCAAAGACGACATCATGGCTGAACTCGACCCTATTCCCCTCAGTAAGTATCCTCCAGTTGGGAATACCCTGCCGGTATCCGACCAAGATCCCCCTTTTGGCCGTGTTGCCAAATTTGCCTGATCGACGTTCCTTAGGAATGTTGACATAAGCTCGACACCCGAAGGCACGAAGCCGCGAGACGTCAAATTGAGTGCCGAACCACAATTTGTGAGGACTGCTCCACCTGAGACGACGCATTGGAGTAATGTTTTCATACAATACGGCGGTGTTTACTGCCTCCCCCCAAAGAGTTGAGGGGAGGATTGGCATGCCTCAGTAAGGACCTGGCCTTCTCACTAGTGGTGCGGTTGCCTCTTTCGGCTATCGAGTTTTGCTGAGGCGTGTAGGGTGCCGTGACATGATGAATAATGCCTTTATCTTTTAAGTACAGCTCAAATTCATTGGAGCAAAATTCACCACCCCCGTCGGTGACGACGTTGATGACATTTTTGTGGTGAAAATTGGACACTTCATTGACATAATGTTTGAATTTTTCAAAGGCCTGAGATTTAGCAGATAGAATGTAGACATGTTTGTACAAGGAAAACGCATCGGTTATCTTGAAGTAGTACAAACCACCACCTATTGTCGGAGGAGTTATCTTCCCGCTGAGATCCATGTACACAAAGTCAAGGACACCAGCTGGTTTCGGCAGTGTACCTGAGAACGGAAGCCTCTGAGATTTAGATAATCGGCAAGGTTCACACGACAAGGTTGAGAAGGACACCCCAAACATTATTTTCAGAGCTTCTCGACTAGGATGGCCGGCCCGTCTGTGAACAAGAGCGGCGTCAGTAGCTGAGACTCGCAAAGAGGTGGACTGATTTGACTGACTTGATGGAGACAGCACGTTTGCGTTGATGGAAAATATTTGATTTTCAATAGCTCCGTCAAATAGTTTTGATCCGTCGGTTTGATCGATTAGGGAGAAAGATCCCGATCCTTTTCTGACAAGGTCACAATCGGCTAGAAAAAGTCGACCGAAGCTGACTAGAGCATGGCGACAGTCCCGGGACGTGGAGGGCCTTGAAGTGTTTAACTTGTCCATCCGCATTTTTTAACTTTATTAGACCAGCTCCAATAATCAGAATCGTTTTTCCGTCCGCAACAGCGACAGATGATTGATGCGATTTGTAATCGAAGAAGTCAGACTTGTTTGGAAAGAGGTGATCTGAGCACCCGCTGTCTAGAAAAATGGAGTGATCCAATCTGGTGGCCGCAAGCGCAGAGTGAGTCGTGAAGCAGTGATAGGCTTTGGGTTGATCATCTTGATTTTCAACGGAAGCAGAGTTGGCCTTTTTCTTAGTGTTGTCAACTGTCTTGGGTCGAAGTTCGGGATGAAGTTGATAGCATTTAGCCTCGGAGTGACGAGTCCGAGGATTGTGTTTGCCTCCCTCACAATAGATGAGATTAGCTTTCATTGCTGATTCAGTCTTGATACTGGTTTGATCAGATGATTGGGGCTCGTCGCCTTCAAGGATCTTAGAATCCAGTTGCGCTCTGATAATGTCTAGAGTTAATGGCCGTTTGGCAAATATAAGATCCCGGGTAGTTGCGTAATGCGCAGGGATTTTACTCATGATGATTTCCGCCAAGTGATTTTCATTGACGGTGGGCTCTCCGGGTCCGGGGACTTTAATGATCATGCCGACAGCTCGAATGTCGGCAAGTCCTCCATCTATGGCCGCAAAGTATTGGCCAAGATTGCCTCGAAAAGGGATTTTGAGAAAGTTTTGGTACACTTTTGACTGATTTTGGGCCGTCTTGGATTCAAAGTGATCGCACAGCAATTTCCACAATATATGCGGTTCTTGCATGTTGGCATCGGTTACGAAGCGAGAACGATTATCTGACCCCATGTATCGAACTAGAACACCGGCAGCTATTTGCTTTCGGTTGGTCCAAAGCTCGAGTTGGCTTTCGTTAGCCGTAGACGCTTTATCAGAGGTCAGGTATGCCGCGCAAGTTTTTTCAGCACAATACGAATGGATGACCGCCTTCCAGTCTTTGAAGTTCGATTCGGTGAGAACTGGAAGGGCGTTCGATTTGGAGTCGGACATGATGTACCTGATCGATTAGAAATCGATGAGCTTGTGATTGATTTCCCAGAGCTAGACGCAACCTGGGCTCATAACCTATAAGACGAAATGTCTTTTTAGGGGATGATGTGGCTGTTAGACACAAGCGAGCAGAGCGGTGACGGCAGACACAAGACAAACCTTTTTAGGGGATGATGTGGCTGTTAGACACAAGCGAGCAGAGCAGTGACGGCAGACACAAGACAAACCTAGACGGTAGTCGAAGGAATCAGCAAGTTGGAAACACGAGTTGAGATGATTGGATTACTAGCACACCTTTTTAGGGGATGATGTGGCTGTTAGACACAAGCAAGCAGAGCGGTGACGGCAGACACAAGACAAACCTAAAAAGATAAAAGTAGACACTTGAGATCACAGAGAAATGATAAGAGAAAAAAGATGGAAACGGACCTAGACGGTAGTCAAAGGAATCAGCGAGTTGGAAACACGAGTTGAGATGATTGAGGAAGCACAACAGAGAATGAGAGCGAAACTTAATCTAACAACTAGGTTACACAACTGTGGAGGAATTTGAGACTATTATCGGCTGTGTATATGTAAATGAGATGAACTACGCATGCATATGCAATACCGTCTAACATTGTTCCCCCTGTATTTTGCCTCATCATGCTTTAATATATATACTACCACCTGTACCCACTTACATAGCTCTACAAATTGTTATTCTGTCTGGTAAGGTCCTAGTATCTGTTCTTTAGCCCCTTCTTACTCCCCTGAAATTTCCCAGTGTCCACCCAGTTCTTCCAACTGTTATGGTCTGATCTGTGTAGAGGAAGGCTCTGGGGTTCTGGGGTTTCTGGGGTTTCGGGATCCTATAATGTAGATTGCAGGATGAGGAAGAGATGTGGATCCTCGTCCTGGCAGACTATATAGTGGTCTGTCTGTGACATGTACGTGATAGACTATCTACATGTGGTGCGGGCTTTAGTGCGGGCAGGCCCGCAATACGGCTCATGACATTATCCCCCTTTTAATGCTAAATCCTCCACTCATTCGCCAATCAAGAAAAAAAGAAAAAAATTCCACCTCTTATCAATTTTGTTCCTTCCACCTCTTATCAATTTTGTTCCTTCCACCTCTTATCAATTTTGTTCCTCACTTCCTTCTCCGCCTCCGCCGATGAGCAGTTCCCGCATTCGGAAATCTTGAATTAAATCCCGCTACCAGTTCCTCGCAATTCTTCAAGTTTTCCGCGGGTTCCCATGAGTTGTCTTCCGTTCCAAATCCCTTCCAGCTGACCAGGTATTGGGTCTTCCCGTGTCGTCTTCTACAGTCCAGTACCTCTTCGACTTCCCATTCATCCCCGCCGTCCGCTGTAATTGGTTCCGGGTCTTCCTTCCGTCGTTCCGCAATTTCGTCGGGTCTGTGTCTGCGGAGTATTGATACGTGAAATACGGGGTGTACCCCCCGCATGGATATAGGGAGTGTTAGCTTATACGCGGATCTTGAGATTCTTTTACAGATAGAGAAAGGTCCCAGCCATCTATGTTCCAATTTTGGGCTGGGGCGGGTCGTTGAAATGTTGCGTCCGTCTAGCCATACTTCGTCCCCCACGTCCCATTCCGGTGTTTCCCTTGTTTTCTTGTCAAATTGGCCTTTCATTGTTTCTTGCGCCTCTTCTAAGCAATGCTTGAGTTCTCCTTGGACCTCCGCAAGTTTGCGGAGTCGTTCCTCTACTGCGGGGATGCATTGTTCTGTTGAGGGGGTTCCGCTATATGCCGGGTTGAATCCGTAGTTGGCTTTGAACGGGGAAACTCCTGTCGAGGTGTGGTCGTTGTTGTTGTAAGCAAATTCGGCCATTGGGAGGAGTGGGGCCCAATTGTTCTGTTGGTAGCAAACAAAGTGCCGCAGGTATTGCTCGACTGCTTTGTTGGCGATTTCAGATTGTCCATCTGTCCTTGGGTGGTACGCTGTGGATGGCTGTAGTCTAATCCCCATGCGGGCGCTCAATTCACGTGTGATTTGGGAGATAAAAATACTTCCCCGGTCCAAGACAATTGTCTGGGGGGTTCCATGGAGTTTCCATATGTGTTCTGCCATCAGTTCCGCTAGTTGTTCCGCGTTCATGGTTTTCTTGCATGGGATGAAGTGGGCCATCTTGGTCAGTCGGTCTACTACTGTTAGTATGCTGTCACTCAAGCGGGATTCAGGGAGATCAGTGATCAAATCATAGCTAATGTCCGTCCATGGGCATGCGGGGATTGGGAGGGGTTCTAATGTTCCGAACGGCCGTCAAGTGCTAGATTTGACTCTTTGGCATGAATCACATCCGTCTACATACTGGTTTACAAATCTCTTCATTCCACTCCACACAAAACTTCTCCGTACTAATGCCAACGTGCGGGATCTGCCTGGGTGGCCTGCGGACTTTGTGTTGTGTCAACTTTTGAGGATTATCGTCCGCAATGCCGAGTCCGCTGGTACCACTATCCGTCCCTTGTCATAGAGTACCCCGTTGGCTTCCGCATACCTGTTGTGGTCCCCTGTCGGTTTCTGTAACAGCTTAATCCAGTCAGCCAATTTTGGATCATGTGGGGTCAGTTCTCTAATCCTGGCAATGATTTCGGCGTCAGACAACACTAGGTCGTCCGTTTCCGCATCTTCCAAATCAGTCCCCATCACGTCCACCTCAAACCAATGTTCCCCATCATCCATTTGAATCGATTCGTCCAGAAACCAGCTGTCCAATTCCGCACATTCCGCAAGCTCCTCAAAAGTCCGCTTGGTGATGTTACCTGGCTTTAAAAGCTGACCAAATGTCAGCTTTTCTCCCGGTGTTGGGGCAAGGTCCGGTCTGCGGGATAGGCATCGGGTTTTGTCGATTGGCGTCCTGGTCGGAATATGATCTCAAAGTCAAAACATCCCATGGTCTCCGCCCATCTTGCCTGTCTTCTTGTGAGCTGCTTGGTTGTCATGAAGCTTTCCAAATTACGGTGATCGGTGTATACAATTGCCGTCAAGCGGTGTGGGTTCCCCTCCAGGTATTGCCGCCACTCCTTGAAGGCAGCCACAATAGCCAGTAACTCTTTGTCAAAGATCTCATAGTTGCGTTCCGCCTGTAAAAGGGATCGGGACAGGTAAGCTACTGGGTGAAGTTCCTGGTCCTTGGTGCAAACCTGGGACAGTACCGCGCCGAGCGCGAAATCAGAGCAATCACATTCGAGTACAAACGGCTTGTACGGGTCCGCGATTTTCAGGATTGGGGCGGATGTGAAGGCGGTTTTGAGGGATTCAAATGCAGAGTTGCACTTGGCGTCCCACACAAAGGGGGTATCTACTCTTGTCAGGTTGTGGAGCGGTCTGGTCTTTCCTGAGAAATGGTCGATGAATCGGCGGTAAAAATTAGCAAACCCAATGAATCGTTGAAGTTTGGTGACATTCTTTGGTGCGGGCCAGTCGGTTACTGCTTGCACCTTTGCGGGGTCCATTCTGATCCGGTTGCATGATATCAATAATCCTAGGTATTCTACTTCCGGCCTTGAAAATTCACACTTTTCGGGTTTCAGCCACAATTGGTGCTTGCTCAATGTGTCCAGTATACTGCCCACCGCTTCCGCATGGTCCGACCCTTTCTGCGTGTAGATCATGATGTCATCTAGGTATGCAGCGGTGTCTTTCCCAATCCGTCCGAGGAGGATGTCTTGCATGAAGTATTGGAAGTATCCTGGCGCTCCCGTGGGACTGAAGGGCATGGTAAGCGGGGCAAATTGACCTGCCCTGCAGATGAAAGCCAGCTTATCTTCGTCACCTTCCGCAACTCTGGGGTTTCCATATGCGTTGCGGAGGTCGAGCTTTGTGAATGTGTCCGCATCCAAAAGGCTGTCAACTAAGTCCATTGTCAGTGGGAGCGGGTACTTGTTCTTCACCGTTACCGCGTTGAGTCTCCTGTAGTCAAAACAGGGTTGCAGGTTTCCGTCCTTCTTTCCAGTGAATAGTACTGGTGCCGCCCGCGGGGATGTGGTCCGTCAAATGGTCCCGCTCGTCAGTCCTTCGGCAATCATAATATCAAGTGCCTGGTTCTCTGCTGGGGATAGCGGGATGATTCTTCCGGCCTGTGGGGTGGCTCCTGGGATCAGATCTACGCGGAAGTCATACTTTCTTCGCGGGGGAAGTCTCATGGCGCTTGATTTCCGGAACATGTCAAGGTGTCGGTGGTAGCATCGCGGTACCAATTCATCCGCGGTCCGCTCCGCAGTCGTGGCTTTCCCTTTTGCTGCCAATCGGGCCGATGTCGACCACGATGTTTTGGCCGTGCTGATCACTGCAGGGGTATGTCCTAGGGGGGAAAGAGGCTTGCCAGCTGTTTCGGGATTCAAATGCGGGGGAGATCTATCAGACTCACATTGCGGGGGTGTTATTGTGCTAACAGCACACACCCCCTCGTCACTAATCATAGCTTTCCCCATGGGCCTATAGACCGTATGCGGGGATGCTGGCGGAGAGGACGATACTGCCTTGGCAGTATCAATAATTTCATCGGGTACCTGGTCAGAGTGTCGAGTCTTGGGGTTCCTGGCGGGGCTTGCAAATCTATCTGCAAGGCGTACAAGCTTGCCAGCTGTCTCGGGCAGTATAGTATGGGGTGGGGGGTTGTCAAACTCACATTGCGGGGGTGTTATTGTGCTGTAAGCACACACCCCCTTGTCACTAATCCTAGCTTTCCCCATGGGTCTTTCAACCTTCTGCGGGGGTGTTGGCGGGTAGGACGATACTGCTGCCGCAGTAGCACAAGTTTGGTTGGATACGGTTTCATCGGGTACGTGGTTGGGGTGTTGGGTTTCGGGATTCCATGTGGGGTTCTGGGGTCTATCTACAGGGTGTACAAGCTTGCCAGCCGTTTCGGGAATGATGTGGGGGATAGGGATGTCGAACTCACATTGCGGGGGCGTTATTGTGTTTAAAACACACACCCCCTCGTCAATCTTCCTAGCTTTCCCCGACTCGCCGGTTGGGGTGTTTTTCGGAATAGACAAAACCGCCGAAGCGGCCGCAATGTCCGGGGTCCATAGGGTACGGTTCGTCCAATTGATTCGGTGTCCATATCGGCGGATCCAGGGCATCCCTAGGATCCCATCATACGAGTCTTTCAGTCGTGTAATGATGAATCGGGACGGGCGGGGTTCGTCGTTCAACATTAGGTCTATCTCATGGGTTGCTCTGCTTGCGGACCCGTCAAATCCAAAGATGGTTCGCCCCGAGGCCGAAGCGGCCTCGAGGAGTCCCCATCGGGATGTGTACAATTCACTCAGAACGTCGTGGGTTGATCCGGAGTCTATGAGGAAGGATAGGGGGGGATAGGGGCTTTGGGGTGTGGCTCTGGGAGTTGTGATGGTGCATGAAAGGAAACATCGGGGATCAATTTCATTTACATGTAATGTCTGACTAGCACCAATACTGCATGACAACTCCGCTACGCTCGGGAAGGGCACAACCTTCATTCCCGAGCGTCTCCATTTTTTGACTTATCGGCCCGTCCCTTGTTCACCTTGTCCGTCTGTCCCTCCGTTTTGAGCGCCGCCAATCCATCGGCTAGCTGTCGGATCTGGTCCTTGAGTGCGGAGACTGAGGCGGGTGTCCGTCATTTCCCTTTCTTGTTTGGACACTCCCGAGAGATATGTCCTCGCGTCCCGCAGCGGAAGCAAAGTCCTTCCCGCATCATGCGGGCCTTCTTGTCCTCGGACAGTCGACCGCTGATCGCAGATGTGTCCATGGCGTCGGGATCTGGCTGGGTCTTCGCAATTCCAGTGGTCGTTTCCGCCCCATGCATCTCCGAATCAAGCTCCATGGCTAGACCCACTGCCTCATTGACAGTGGTGAAAGTGGTGCGGGCCAGCACTAGTGCCGTCCGAATGTCCCGTTTTAAGCCCTGTCGGTATTGGCTGATGAGGGTTGGGACCTCCCATCCGGTGGCAGTAGCGTGGGTGAGGAATGTGTGGGTGTAGTCGGCCACTGTCCTCGTCTGTCGCAGCGTTTGTAACGCCCGTTCCGCCTTCCCTTTCTTCTCGGAGTCGAAATACATTGTTCCGAAATCCTTCGTCCACCCGTTGTACGAGAAGTCCGCCCCCTCTGTGACTAGGTCGATGTATGGGGCGGACCACACGGCGGCGGGTCCGGTAAGGTAGGACGCGGCAAATAACAGCTTTTTCCTGTCGTCAGGGAACATGGCGCTGTTGACCGGTGTATAAATCGCCACTTGGCGGGCGAACGTTTCCGCCTTCGTCCCCCGTTCACCATCAAACTTGTCGGGGCATGCGATCTTTGGTCCACGGGTTGGGGTGGAACCGGTTGGTCGGGATGGTTGGTCCCGTTGTGCTTCGGCCGCTCTTCGGCGGGATCGTTTGTTCTCCCTTGCTTGAGTCATCTCCTCAAGCTGTCGTCGGAGTTGCTCTACTTCATCCATCTTTTGGGTGCGGGTGGAGTTGGGATCGTTCGGGTTGTCAGTCTGGTTTTGTTCAGGTGTCTGGGTGTTGGTTTCTTGCCTTTGTCTCCGTAGTGTTAGATCCTGCAATATGTTATGGTCTGATCTGTGGAGAGGAAGGCTCTGGGGTTCTGGGGTTTCTGGGGTTTTGGGATCCTATAATGTAGATTGCAGGATGAGGAAGAGATGTGGATCCTCGTCCTGGCAGACTATATAGTGGTCTGTCTGTGACATGTACGTGATAGACTATCTACATGTGGTGCGGGCTTTAGTGTGGGCAGGCCCGCAGTACGGCTCATGACACCAACACCCTTTCCAAGCGCTTCCAACTGCCCCATTTCCCTCTGGAAGAACCTCAAGTCTGTTAAAGGTAATTTATTACTAGTAAGTAGATAAACCTTTCTCTTGAGATTCTCCCCCATTGTTTATCTGGGATTTAAACCACCCCTGTTTACAGGCCCCAGTGTGTTCAGGTACCTAAATCCTCTGCTTGCAAGATACCTTTGAGGGATTAAACAACCCCTGATTTATCAGGCCCCTCATAATTTTAATCATATTAATTTTATTTAATATAATTAATTATCTTTTACTCCTCATACCTCATATCCTTATTGGTATTACTTTTTATAAATCCTCCCAGAGCTTTATATTTCTCTTTATCTTTTATTTTTGCACCTTGTGTAGCTAGAAGGATTACTCCATGGCATCACAGAGGCTGACAGGGGCTGTAAGGGGTGGGGGTCTATGCGGCAAATTTGGATGCAGAAGAGCGGAGGAGTATGGTTAGGGTTGTGGAGTGCAGTATAAAAGGGTTTTAGGGCTTCATAGTTTTTTTATTTTTTCCACAGGACAACCAGAGGTAATCTATTTTAGGGTATTGGTTAGTATCTTAGGAACTTAGGTGGTCTCTTCATGCAAAATAGCATACAGGCTCAAGGTTTTCTAGTCCAAAAGTGCTCTAAAAAGAAGAAATAAGAGATTAACCGGACCATTGGAAGATGAGCTCAACCAATGTTAACAGCGGAGCATCCGTATTTCCACAATTCCCACACCGTGGGCACACCCTTTTTGGGTGTCAGCACACTCCTGAATGGGTGTGCAACCTGCATACCCATGCATGAAGGGGAGTGCAGGTCACACGGCAATCCACAGGCGTGTGAAACCAGTCAAAAGGGGGTATGCAGCCACACACTCCTGTATTTTTATGTGGTATGGGCTTAGCTCATACCACATGACCATAGAGAGGGTGTACATGCCTGTACTATGGGTAGTTTGACCCCATACACATGCACAAAACAGGGTTTTCATCCCGCACACCCTTTTCAAAAAGGGTGTTTGGCCTGAATGCCCTTTTCAAACAGGTTGTGTGGGCTGCACACCCTTTTTTCAAAGATTGTGGGCTGCACACCCTTTTTTCAAAGGGTGTGGGTGTGCAGCCAGGGGCATGTGTTTTTCAAGACCCTAAAAGCTTGAGGAAAGTTTTTTTCATATCATCCTACAATAAGGAAAATTGAATAATGATCTCACCACTAGCTGCGGAATATATTCCATAGTAATGAAACAATATTTTTTTTTTCAATAAGTCTCTTTAATATTGAATAGTAGAGATTTTGTATTTCCAAAAAAATTACCAATCTTAGCAGCTCTCCAGGTGCATTGAGTACATCCGCTTATCCTAATATGGGTCATGAATGTTATAGTGCAAAAAAAGATGTGTGATATCCAATGGAATTAATGTAATGAAAGTAACATGAGATCAGTGTCTGTGTCCTTTGTTTCTCTCACCAATGAGAGTTACCAAAATATCAAATTTTTCAGATTAAGATGTTAAATCAATCCATACAGAATTTTAGGATGCATCTAGTAGAATCATTTTTCACACCTACACAGGCATTCATAAGTGCACACCCCTGACTGCAAACCCTTTTTTGGGTGTTAGCATGCCACTGGATGGGTGTGTAAACTGCACACTCAAAGGGAAGTGCATTTCCCACAACCTTCCATTGGTAGGTGACACCACACATACAGGGGTGTGCAGCTGCATGTCACTGTATGTGTATGTGGAATGGGCATAGTCCATACCAATATACCCATAGAAAGGGCATGCACACCCTTCCTATGGGTAGTTTGACAGGAGGAAACCCCTCCATTTAAGGAGAAATGTGTGTCTCTCAACCATAAAAAACCCCTCTGGTCAAGAGACACAAATGTCTCTTTGACCACATAGGGGTTTCCTCCAGTCAAGAGACATGTGTCTCTCAATCAGAAGAATCCCCTCTGGTTGAGAGACATGCATGTCTCTTGACCAGGGGTTTTCCTCAGGTTGAAGGGAGATCAGGATTATCTAAGCAAACAAAGAGCTGTGTTTTCTTACATCCCACACTTTGGAAATATAGTTAAATTAAATTGAAAATTAAAATTAAAATCAAGATTAAAATTAGAATTAGAATTAGAATTAGAATTAAAATTTAAATTTAAATTAAATTCAAAACTAAACTAAAATTAAAATATAAATATAAGTATAAATATAAATATAAATATAAATATAAATATAAATATAAATATAAATATAAATATAAATATAAATATAAATATAAATATAAATATAAATATAAAGGGCATTAATAAAAAAACCCGGTTTTTCCGCGTTTACACCCGGTTTTACGCAGCAGCGACGTCCAAATTGCTGCGCAGTACACCTGGTTTTCCGCATTTACACCCGGATTTTTTATTCAATTTTTTGCGGGCGGATTTTAAGTTTTTTTCAAGATTTTAAAGTTGTTTAATATACTTTAAGGGGTGTAGAATTTGATGGTATTTTGTATTTTCCAAAAAAACAAGGGCTTCTATTTTTTTTGGCCAATGCACCCGGTTTTTTACAGAAAAAATCCCCACGGGTTGTTTTTCATGATTTCTAATGATGTGTAATTTGTTTATAACACTTTGAAGGGAGTATAATTTGATGAGACAGAAATTTTATTTTTAAACTCATTGGTTGGATTTTCATGACTTTTGGGCCAATCCACCTGGTTTTTTTGAAAACAATTCCCCACGGCTTGATTTTGAAGATTTCTCAGCTTTTTAAATTTGCTTATATTACTTTAAAGGGAGTAGAATATTATGGGACTAATACTTTTTTTTTTGAACTCATTGGTTGGAATTTTATGATTTTTGTGTGAATCCACCCGGTTTTTTCAAAAAAAAATCCCCACGGCTTGATTTTCATGTTTTCTCAACATTTTAATTTTTTTATAGCATTTTAATTGATTATTAGCACTAATAATCCATTATTGGTACTAATAATCTAGTATTAGTACTAATAATCCATTATTAGTACTAGTAATCCATTATTAGTACTAATAATCCATTATTAGTACTAATACTAACAATGGATTATTAGTATTAATAAACCATCATTAGTACTAATAATCCATTGTTAGTAATAATAATGGATTATTAGTATTAATAGCCCATTATTAGTATTAATTATGGATTTTAGTATTAATAACCCATTATTAGTACTAATAATGGATTATTAGTATTTAATGGATTATTAATATTAATGACCCATTATTAGCACTAATAATGGATTATTTGTATTAATAACCCATTATTAGGGGGTATCAAATATGAACAAATCCACAATTAAAACCAGTCAATTAGGTTTTTCCACAAAATTCTACTTTTGAGAATTCTGAACCATTTTATATAGATATCCACAGTTTTTAAAAATGGTGGATTTTCAAAACCAGTTGATTAGATAATGCTGGATTTGGTCATATTTGATACCCCCTATTAGTACTAATTATCCATTATTACTACTAATAATGGATTAATTCTTAGTACTAGTACTAAGAATCCATTCTTTAGTTTCCCTTCCCCCCCTTTATCAATCAATTAATGATTTTTTGATGAGTATGTTTGGGGAGGTTGTGCGCATCAAATGCCGCCCTCCTTATGAATATTAAATAAAAATTAAAAAAAAAAAAAAAACGGGTGTGGGCGCGGAAAACCGGGTTTACCGCGCAGCCGCAATTGCGCAGAAAACCGGGTGTAAACGCGGAAAAACCGGGTTTTTTTATTAATGCCCAAAATAAAAAATAAAAAATAAAAAATAAAAAATAAAAAAAAAAATAAAAAATAAAAAATAAAAAATAAAAAATAAAAAATAAAAAATAAAAAATAAAAAATAAAAAATAAAAAATAAAAAATAAAAAATAAAAATAAAAAATAAAAAATAAAAAATAAAAAATAAAAAATAAAAAATAAAAAATAAAAAAATAAAAAATAAAAAATAAAAAATAAAAAATAAAAAATAAAAAATAAAAAATAAAAAATAAAAAATAAAAAATAAAAAATTAAAAATTAAAAATTAAAAATTAAAAATTAAAAATAAAAAATTAAAAATTAAAATTAAAAATTAAAAATTAAAAATTAAAAATTAAAATTAAAAATTAAAAATTAAAAATTAAAAATTAAAAATTAAAAAATAAAAAATAAAAAATAAAAAATAAAAAATAAAAAATAAAAAATAAAAAATAAAAAATAAAAAATAAAAAATAAAAAATAAAAAATAAAAAATAAAAATAAAAAATAAAAAATAAAAAATAAAAAATAAAAAATAAAAAATAAAAAATAAAAAATAAAAAATAAAAAATAAAAAATAAGAGGGTGTGCCCCCGGTGTGAGCATGTATCAATCATTCCCCACACATGCTCTTTGCCAATTGATTATTTTTCCCAATAAAAAAATGACATTGATGATACATGATGCTTTCATCTCAAAGTGAGGAAAATCAACAAATAAGACTTGTTGAAACCCTGCTCGATTCTCAACAGTTTCACCTCAAGTTCACGCATCCGTCGCGCATCCGTAGTCCTGTCACTTTGCATCCGTAGTCCTGTTGCTTTTCGTAACGCTGCGTATTTGATGAGATATTGTCTCAAAAACCTAACCGGTTCAATCTCAACTTTCATCTCATTCAGAAGAATCATCACC
The DNA here is from genome assembly GCA_007896445.1 of Puccinia hordei. Lineage (NCBI taxonomy): Eukaryota > Fungi > Basidiomycota > Pucciniomycetes > Pucciniales > Pucciniaceae > Puccinia > Puccinia hordei. The sequence continues at coordinate 704,649 of RDRW01000063.1, read as the reverse complement.
GACGGCAATCCATCGGACAACCATCATTGTTCAGCCTCAAGAGCTGCTGTTTATCCTCGCCGATCAATCTCGCTGATTCAAACAAGGCGCTCAATCCTCAAGTGTTCAACTTGGTGAATAAAAAACATCAATCTCATCGTCCTCATTCCCCGTTCCACATCTCATTCCTCCTTCAAAACCAATCACTAATCCTACTCTTTTTTTAGCTATCACTTAATTAGTGCTACCTCCATTTCCCTTTTAATACTTTAAATAAGTGTCCTGTCTTCTCATTGGTTTGTTTCTCCTATTTGCATTTTCTCTTTATTTCAATTGACTAACAAAAATCATCTCTATTAGAATCTTCTTCATCATTGTCTAGTCCTTTCATAACTAGGTTGCTTCAGTATCCCAACACTGCTTTCATCTCAGGGTTTGTTTCTATTTTTTTCCTTATTTTTCTTATTTAATATTATTCATTAGTCTCATGTTTCCTGTTTTATTTTAGCTCTCTTTGGTTCTTAGAAATACAAGTTCTTACTCGATTAAGACTGTTTAAGTTACAACACTTAGAATTTAGTTTATCATTCCTAGCTGGGATGAAACATTGCAGCATGTAATTATGTTCAAATATTTATGAACATGAGGATATTTACACTGAGGCTTCAGAAGTTTCAGCTGATTTAATATCTCACTGGCATTTATAAATGGTGAGGACTATCCGGGAATTCAAAACAAAGAGGATAAACCAGAATATTGAAACTAGAAATTTGGCTTGAATAGTCATACAAAATTAATATAAAAGAAGACAAAGGATCACTTCTGCCCTGGTAAAAGCTCAAAAGTGAGATGAGGTGTTGAGCGTAACATTTATAATCCTTTGAATTATAGATCCTCACCATCAAAGCCTATCAGAATTTTGCTTGCTTTTTTGTTTTTCTGCCTCAATCCTTATGATCTCAATCCTCTAGTTAATTGCTTCTTTCCAGTTTTTCCATCTTTTATGTTTCTTTTTTCCTGTTTTCTCTTCACCTACAAGTAATTAATACGTTGTTTTTGCCTCTGAAATCACAATTAACAAATATTTCCACTATTTTTTGGGATTTGATAAATGCACACCCATTCCAGGGGCACACCTTTCCCAGGATGGGAATGTAACCTGCATGTCCCTCCTGGGAAAGGGCGTGCAACTAACACACACTTCCTATTCAAAATTAACATTCATTTCACAACTGTGAAGCCTCCCTTCCCTTCATTAACTCTCACCTCCAACACTTGCACCCAAAAACTTCTCTTCAGTTCATTCACCTCAGCTCAACTCAACTCACCTTGACTCAACTCCTCTTTAATTCAACCACACTTATAATCAAACACCTCTCCTCATCAATTCCTCAATCATCTCCTCATCTTCTTTTTTCACACTTTCTTCTTTATCTTTTTCTTTTCTTCTCATATCTACTCCTACTCACTTAAACTGTCCTTTCTGCCTGGTAAGATTCTACTCAACTACTCAACAGGCTCAAATCAACTCAAATAACTTCCCTTTTTAGCCTGTCCTATCCCTTCCATTCCTCAATTATCTTCCTATTGGCTGACTCACAATACATGTCTCTATTTGTCACAATGTTGGTTCAATTCTCCTCTTATTATCATCTTCTAAATTATTTTACCCTTGTCTATTTCTGATTATTTCCTCTCAGTGTGTGGGCTTTTTTTCTGCAATAAATAATAGATCAAGATTTTTTTATCCTAAACACATAGGAAGAGTGTGCGGGGCTGCACACCTGGAATTCCCTCCAGTTGAGGAGGGCATCTCTTCAAACAGAGGGACTTCCTCCGGTCAGAGAGGGTAGGGTGTATGCACTCCTTGACCGGAGGGACTTCTTCTGGTTGAGGTTTGCAGCCCCATGCACCCTATACATGGAGGATTGGTGTGCAACCCTGCATTCCCATTCTATATGTATAGTATGGGCATGCAGGGCTTCACACTGTTCCTATGTGTATAGGAAGGGTGTTTTAGTTGCAAGCCATTTCCCAGGAATGTGCGCGGGGTACATTCCCATCCTGGGAAAGGTGTGCCCCTGGTGTGGGTGTGCGTTTATCAACACCCCTATTTTTTAGCTTGTCACAGAACTGTATTTACATATTAAGGGGTATCAAATATGACCAAATCCACAATTAAAACCAGTGAATTAGTTTTTTCAACAAAAGTTCAATTTTGAGAATTTTGAATCATTTTATATTGATATCCATTATGTCTAAAAATGGTGGATTGGAAGAACCAGTTGATTAGATAATGGTGGATTTGGTCACATTTGATACCCCTTGACATGTCATAATAGGGGGTATCAAATATGACCAAATTCCCAATTAAAACCAGTGAATTAGGTTTTTCAACAAAACTTCACTTTTGGGAATTTTGAATCATTTTATATTGATATCCAATGTTTTTAAAAATGGTGGATTTTCAAAACCAGTTGATTAGATAATGGTGGATTTGGTCATATTTGATACCCCCTAATAGGGGGTATCAAATATGACCAAATCCACAGTTAAAAACAGCGAATTAGTGTCAGCTATGTGTATGAGACATTGGCTTAATTTCTATAAATAAGCCAGGTACTATCACTGTTCTGAAAGGTTATCTGAATAACTATGTATATTATTCTCTCTATGGTGTCCAAACTAAGCACAGAGGATAACCTAAACTCCTTATAATTGTTAGATTGGATATACAAATCAGTCAATTGGAGAATACCAACAGCTACCTGTATAGGTTGAGCTATTCTTTGTCTTTTTGGGTAATTTATAGCAATATATATTGCTATTAAGCAGCTGGCAAGCCCTTAAGCTGATTTGCTACTGTCAGAGGTGGTATTTTTTTCAGCAACTTCTCTATAAGGAATAGATCAAGGCCAAGGATGGGGAATTCAAAGGTAACTTGAGCCTAATACCAGTAATAAAGTTTGGGTTGGATAAAGGGAATACACTACTCTAATAGTAGGAGGAGAATACTCAGTGTACTTACAAATATGGTACTGGATGAATATGCTGAGGAACCAATCCTAAGCCAGAAATGGCCTCCTTTTACATTCTAGAGATTTCTTGTAGAAGGTTCTAGAATGTTATTATAAATTCTACTCTAATGTGTTACAATTCAAATGTACTATGATGTAATGTGAATTTTTTTTATATTGAGTACAGTATTTTCTATTTCCCCATGACCTCATTACATGTATGTATAACCAATCACATCATGGGACAATTCTTGTAATAGAATGATACTGGTAAATTATGATGCACTTAGGTAATTTCTTTCTTATTAGCATAACTTTATATTATTATATATATGCAAATAATTTTTATTGTTTCTCAGCTTTTATAACAATAATCTTAAGCTATATTTTTACAGTTATTCCTTCTCCTACTAAGTACCTTCTGAGATATGGTGTATTAATATAAGGAGTAGGAATTTGGTGGTGGTTTGAGTGAGGTACCCCACCAAATTTTACATGGAAAGTTGATTTCTGTAATAATATTTTAGGATATATTTATTAGGGGGTATCAAATATGACCAAATCCACCATTATCTAATCAACTGGTTTTTAAAATCCACCATTTTTAAAAACAATGGATATCAACATAAAATGATTCAAAATTCTTGAAAGTTAAATTTCATTGAAAAAACTGATTCACTGGTTTCAAAGGTGGATTTTGTCATATTTGATACACCCTATTATTAATACAATATTTTATTATAATTTACAGTAAAGTCAGTTTTTAGGATACTCTGGAGTATCTCTAGGGCTGAAAATTAGGTTTTTCAAAAAAAAATCAACTTTGAGAATTCTGAACCATTTTATATAGACTCCCATGGTTTTTTCAAAATGGTGGATTTTCAATAACAGTTGATTAGATAATGGTAGATTTGGAAATATTTGATACCCCTTAATATGGGATATCAAATATTACCAAATCCACCATTATGTCATTGACTGGTTTGAGAAAATACACTATTTCAAAAACGTGTTAGTCCTTTACCTACCAAATTTTGAAACCCACTGGTGAAGAAAAGAAAATTGAATAATTGCCTGGTGTTTTTTGTTGATTTGGGGTATCAAATATGACAAGATCCACAATTAAAACCAGTGAATTAGGTTTTTCTGAAAAATTTCATTTTTGATAATTCTGAACCATTTTAATTTGTATATAGAAATCCATGGTTCTTAAAAATTATGGATTTTCAAAACCAGTTGATTATATAATGGTGGATTTGGTCACATTTGATACCCCCTAATATTCTGATTGGGTTAGTATTTACATTTGTTTTTACTTATTTATTTTCTTTTATTAATTTTTATGTTCAAACTAATAATAGGGGGTATCAAATATGATCAAATCCACCATTATCTAATCAACTGGTTTTGAAAATCCACCATTTTTGAAAACCATGGATATCTATATAAAATTGTTCAGAATTGTCAAAAATGAAATTTTGTGGAAAAACCTTATTAGGGGGTATCAAATATGACCAAATAGGGGGTATCAAATATGACCAAACCCACAATTAAAACCAGTGAATTAGGTTTTTCAACAAAATTGCACTGTTGAGAGTTTTGAATCATTTTCTATTGATATCAATGGTTTTTAAAAATGGTGGATTTTGAAAACCAGTTGATTAGATAATTGTAGATTTGGTCATATTTTACACCCCCTAATACATCATTATCTAATCAACTGGTTTTGAAAATCCACCATTTTTAAAAACCATGGATATCAGTATAAAATGGTCCAGAATCCTCAAAAATGAAATTTTGTGGAAATATCTAATTGACTGGTCTTACTTGTGGATTTGGTCATATTTGATACCCCCTATTGACTGGTTTTAATTGTGGATTTGGTCATATTTGATACCCCCTAATGTCTCTTTTATATGTATTTTTGTTATAATAAATATGACCAAATCCACCATTATCTAATCAACTGGTTTTGAAAATCAACCATTTTTAAAAACCATGGATATCTATATAAAATGGTTCAGAATTCTCAAAAGTGAAATTGTGTTGAAAAACCTAATTCACTGGTTTTAATTGTGGATTTGGTCATATTTGACACCCCCTAATGTCTCTATCATCAGGAGTTATAAAATATGACCAAATCCACCAATATCTAATCAACTAGTTTTGAAAATCCACAATTTTAAAAGCCATGGATATCTTTATAAAAGGGTTCAGAATTCTCAACATTGGAATTTTGTGTAAAAACCTAATTCACTGGTTTTAATTGTGGATTCTTTCATATTTGATACCCCCTATTATATATATGTCAGCCTCCCTGATGCCAAGGACAAGTCCTTCTAGCTACAGGTGGTGCAAAGATAGATGGAAAGAGTATATAAACTCTGGGTAAGGTAAAAAGTTGCAATTCCCAAAAGATATGGGGGAATTGTGACGTAAAAATTGAGAGAAAAATGGGGTAATAATTATATTAAATAAATTTAATATAATTAAAACCAGAGGGGCCTGATAAATCAGGGGTGGTTTAGATCCCTCTAAGGTATCTTACAAATAAATTGCAGAGGATTTAGGTACCTGGAACACTGGGGCCTGTTGGAACAGGGGTGGTTTAATCCCAGGAAAGGAAAGTGGGGAATATCTTCAAGAAAAGGGTTATTACTTACTAGTAATAGACCTTGAGGGATCTTGGGGATATTCTGGGTAAAACTGGACAGTTTGAAGCGCTTGGATGGATGGATGGTGGAGCTGGGTGGTCACTGTGAAGCTGTTGGGGAAGACAGGGCTAAAGAATAACTACTAAGAAGCTTACCAGACTGTGTTATAAAGATATATATCTAATAAGAAGTGGGTAAGGTTGTTAGTGGGTATTGGGAAGCATGAGGAGCCTTCTTTGGGCGGTTGAAGAGCTCCTTAAATAGTCTTGAGTTCCCCCTGGGGACCCTGTAGGTATTATTGGCCAACTTGTGGGATCTTTGGACCACATTTTGGCCATTTTTGCTTTCTTGGTGACGCTTCAGCAGCCTCTGCTTTGAATACACGTCACCAATTGATTTTATTAATGTATTTTATTATTATTTATATATTTATATTTGACTTACAGTCTGTAGTACATTAGTACTGTTTGTTATAGATTTAATACTAGTGGCTTATTTGTATTCATAATAAGCCACAGTATTGTTTGTACTGTTTGTTCACTCAATATATTTTATCTATATGTATAAATAAATAATATCATTCAATATATTCAATTATTTAGTCCCCAGTAATCTTCACTACATATGTAACATATGTAATGAGGTCACTGGGGCGTGTTTTTGCTGATTTGGGTGTACCTGAGTGACTGTGGAGTCCGCGTGCCAAGCTGAGAGCCTGTAAGGGGCTTAATGCTCGCGCGGGGGCTCATATCCCAACTATGGCGCGGGCTTTCAGTCACGCGGGTTGAACTTCAAGCTCTGCGGACTGCGGTACGCGGGGTTTGAGTAAAACAAGGTGTATTTACACTATCTCCCCCAATTTACACAACACCTCATTTCTGTGACTGGAAATGGGGTTTAAGCATATGTGTATGTATATATAAGCTTAAAATAATGCAAGTGCCTTTTATTGAAAGGTACTTGCTATTTCTTATTAGTTAATTTACATAGTGAAGGAGTGAGAATTAGGGGTACCTGTGAGTGAGGTACCCTAGGTTAATTTTAGTGTAGATTCAGAATATCAAATAATATTCTAACTATTATTTGATATTCTATGTATTTTGTAATAATTTTTGTAGAAAACTTGTGACAGGTTGCTCTGTCATAGTAGCAAGCTGACAATATATTGCTTTATAGTATTCAGGTTTTCTGTGAAATAGTGGGGAAGGGAAACTAAAGAATGGATTCTTAGTACTAGTACTAAGAATTAATCCATTATTAGTACTAATAATGGATAATTAGTACTAATAATGGGTTATTAATACAAATAATCCATTATTAGTGCTAATAATGGGTTATTAAGGATTATTAGTACTAATGATGTTTATTGATACTAATAATCCATTGTTAGTATTAGTACTAATAATGGATTATTAGTACTAATACATTATTAGTACTAATAATGGATTATTAGTACTAATAATAGATTATTAGTACTAATAATAGATTATTAGTACTAATAATAGATTATTAATACTAATAATGGATTATTAGTACTAATAGGGGGTATCAAATATGACCAAATCCACAATTAAAACCAGTGTTTAAGGTTTTTCCACAAAATTTCACTTTTGAGAATTCTGAACCATTTTATATACATCTCAATGGTTTTTAAAAATGGTGGATTTTCAAAACCAGTTGATTAGATAATTGTGGATTTGGTCATATTTGATACCCCCTAATCATAGATTATTAGTACTAATAATGGATTATTAGTACTAATCATAGATTATTAGTACTAATAATAGATTATTAGTACTAATAATAGATTATTAGTACTAATAGTAGATTATTAGTACTAATAATAGATTATTAGTACTAATAATAGATTATTAGTACTAATAATAGATTATTAGTACTAATAATAGATTATTAGTACTAATAATAGATTATTAGTACTAATAATAGATTGTTCGTACTAATAATAGATTATTAGTACTAATAATAGATTATTAGTACTAATAATGGGTTATTAATACTAATAATGGGTTATTAATACTAATAATATCCATTATTTAGTACTAATAATGGATTATTAGTACTAATACTAGATTATTAGTACCAATAATGGATTATTATTACTAATACTAGATTATTAGTACCAATAATGGATTATTAGTGCTAATAATCAATTAAAATGCTATAAAAAAATTAAAATGTTGAGAAAACGAGAAAATTAAGCCGTGGGGATTTTTTTTTGAAAAAACCGGGTGGATTCAAACAAAAATCATAAAATTCCAACCAATGAGTTCAAAAAAAAAGTGTTAGTCCCATAATATTCTACTCCCTTTAAAGTAATATAAACAAATTTAAAAAGCTGAGAAATCTTCAAAATCAAGCCGTGGGGAATTTTTTTCAAAAAAACCAGGTGGATTGGCCCAAAAGTCATGAAAATCCAACCAATGAGTTTAAAAATAAAATGTCTGTCTCATCAAATTATACTCCCTTCAAAGTGTTATAAACAAATTAAAAATGATTAGAAATCATGAAAAACAACCCGTGGGGATTTTTTTTGTAAAAAACCGGGTGCATTGGCCAAAAACAATAGAAGACCTTGTTTTTTTGGAAAATGAAAAGTATCATAAGATTCTACACCCCTTAAAGTATATTAAACAATTTTAAAATCTTGAAAAAAAATTAAAATCCGCCCGCAAAAAATTGAATAAAAAATCCGGGTGTAAATGCGGAAAACCGGGTGTACTGCGCAGCAATTTGGACGTCGCTGCTGCGTAAAACCGGGTGTAAACGCGGAAAAACCGGGTTTTTTTATTAATGCCCTTTAAAAATGATTTATTGAATATTTTTAACTAATTCAATGGTGGAGGATTCATTCAAAAAATGGAAATAAATGATACTGCATTGATAAACTCTGCAAAAGGTGGAGATAAATTCTGGATACAGTGTTGATGTGAGAGATAAGTGAAGGCTCCTCCATAAATGTTCCAGGTTTTTTCAATTAGAGACACAATCTGACACTTTTCCACAAGCAGAGAAGATGGTACTTTTAAAGTTTGCCTACCTTTTCCCAATGGATATACCAGCAGCTTTGCCAAAAGCAGGGGAAGTCAGACTGTTTATTGATGGGAGATTCCCAAAGAAGATACAGGATTAAGACTCACTGATAGAAAACTATAGGTTTTGACCAAACTAACCAACATTTTTAACACAAAAAGTAACAGTACCCACAGAAATACTTCATATCAAAAGTAACCTTCAAGTAAGAACAGAGCTGGATTGGAGTATCCCACATGTTGGCTGGTGACAGTTGAGGCAGATTTTCTTGCATTCACACAGGAATAGGGACCAGTTCAGGATTGAGGGATCATGGAACTCAAAGCATCCACCACCATCTCTGTAAAGTGGCTTGGTATGCCAACTTTACAGAGACAAAGCCCCCATGCGCCACCCTTGTGGCCTCTTTAGGCCTCATTAACTGAGGAATTGTTAAGATTTTTGTTAGAGGTCTCTAAATTTAGAGACCTCTAACAATCTTGGTAAGGTAAGATCCACCCAAGCTCCTCTGTTCCCACAATCAAATCCTTGATCCCCCCCCTACAGCCCTGCTTACTGAGCAACATGGAGAGTCCCCAAGGGTGCAGACGGTTGGTTAGCCAGCTGCAGAGCCCCCTACCAAGTCACAAGAGCGTGGTTTTGTGGTAGGGTAACCATTGCACTTGCTAACCTCTCCGCAGTTGCAGAAAAGTTAGCAAGACAATGGTGGATGCTCTTAGTACCCTGGGGGTCACCTATCAATTGTTTGGTGATATAAGCAACCTGACCTTGTCAAGACTATCCTCTGATTTACAACTTGCAGAGGGATGGTTATTTTAAGCCTTTTTCATCCAAAGGAGAGGGAGAAATGTGCCTGAGAAGCATCCAATTCCACAATGGATTTGAATCATTTGAGTGGAAAAGTGACTCAAAATTATTGATAATATCTCTGAGTACTCAGGCCGCACAGGCAAATTTGCCCTATGATGAGTTTATGGGGAAATAGGGACAAAAAAAAACTTTTTTTACGCCATAATTTCCTCCTTCAGTATCTGTTAGAACACAATAGAAGGAAACAAATGGAAGAGAATCCTTACTTGATGCCAACCAACAGGCAAATAACAAAAATCGTGAAGATTCGGGTCTTGTATGTATATGACAATATATGTAATGTATGAGGGATGATAAGAGAAAATACAATTGTTGAAACGGGTTGTTGGAAACATGGTTTATTTGGGGGTTTGTTAATGATCAATGAACTGCTGGCGTATACAATTCACACAGGGAAAAGGGGGATATATGAGGATACTCGGTTGTTTATCGATCAAGTTTCGAACTCGTTCGCATAGTATATGCCCACACTTTTGCGTTGCTTTACTGACGTGTATCAAAATCCAAATTCCGACGTGAGGGTGATAAAAGAGATGAAGTTGGACGGGGAAAAATGATTGAGGAGGGTTTTCCTTGGGGTCGATCAAGCCTCGACTTCAAAGTCGAGGGCAAAGAAGCATATGGAGAATAGGGTCGAAGCGGATACAAACAAGGTTGAAATAGAATCAAGATCATGAAGTTCTTGAAACAGCTACAACAGACCTGTGAGCGGAGGTATATATTGCAGTGATTGTGTATTGATATCGATTGTTTTCCTTCTTTTACACCATGGGATAACTTAGAATGTGGTGCCACTTTTGCTGTTGTTGGTCGCAGACGTGGACGAGGAGTTCAGCTTCGGTCGTTTTTGGTAATGGGCAGGCACATTAATCGAGTCGTTCGCCGGGCTAAGCGTCGGCATTGGTCGCTTCGCAGAGGTTGACTCAAGTTGGCTCAGTTCCGCCGCCTCTTGCGCTTGCGCAGAGACTAATTTGGAGGCGGTTGAATCAACAATCAAGCCTCTTAACCCTTTAGGTTAAAGAGAGAGATAGAAAATATCAGCGCCGTGCGACTGCATTTTGATTATTAGTGTGGAAGTGGATGGGTCGATAAAATTAAGAAAAAGGAAAATGCTGGTGAAAAGAAAGGCATTGACTGACATTTGTTTTCTTGTTTAAGACTGTCAACTTGCTTCTCAAGTTCAGAGACTCGCTCCCGCATCTCTCTAGCAGAACGTTCGATTTCCTGCTCTTTCATCTTCTTTTTCATTCTGAACCGGGCTGGAAAGTCGTACAAGATTTTCTTCTCGTCAATGGAATAATGTAAAACAAATGAGTCCTTGAGAAATAATGAAGGCTAAGAGATAATCCCAAACCTGAGGCCAAAGTGTTCCTTCGACGTTTATCCTCGTCATAAGCTACTCGGTTAGCGTCATCATCATCGTGGGCAACCTGGTGGTTGTTGATGCTGCCGTTGCTGTCATTGTTGTTGGCAGGGGAAGAAGTGTCTTGTTTTTGAGGTGTCTCATAGGTGACAGAGCTAGGAGCATTTGAGGACACAGTTGGGTTTTCACTATGGGTGTCAACAGAAGTAGACTCCATGATGGTCTGATTATAGTTTGAGCTCAGATTATCGATCGACTGGTCCGATGTTGAAATGCTAGGTTGGTCTGACGGTTGGGGGAGGTATGTAAGCTCATGAGCATTACTCAGAAGGTTCGAATTGTCCAAGAACGGTGGAATACTATGTTCGTTTGGTAGCTGAAATGGGAGCTTGGTAGAGGGGCGAAATGGGTTAGAGATAGCCTGATTGTTGTTGGGGCTCTTCTCGGAATTCGATTGTGAGGATGATGATGATATTCTTGTGTCAATCGTCGATGAGTTTGAAATGGAATTGAGGTTGAAGTTGTTGGTTGATTGGTTGGTGTTATCGAATAGGGTGACGGGCGACTCGTCGAATTGGAAGTTAATATTGGTCCAGGCTTCGAGATGGGATGAATCGAACGGTAGGAGTGATAGTTCCTGTTCGTCATTGGCCCCGATGCGGTCGATGGAAGGTGAGATGATGTTGAGATGTAGGAAAGGCCAATCGTCTGCCATCTTCTCGGTTTTATCCGACCTACAAGATAAGAAATCATTTAGGTACGATATTGATTGATCCGTCCATGTATTGATCTCAGCACTCACCAATCTTTCTTCCAATACTGAGCTTGGTAACGGTTTTGTTTGCTGGACTCTTGACCGTCCTGTCTCTGGCTGTCAGGGCTAGGTTGATGCGAAAAACTCCTTGGCAACTCCGACTGGGAATTTGAATGACCCCAAGTGTCGGTCTCCGCCACCGCCTCAGCTGTTTCCCCCGCTTGCATGTATGTATCTGCATACGTATATGTACTACGCCGCACCCCGCATTTGACATATGCATCTAAATACATATTAATTACATATCTATTCCGACTTCAGGCGCGGCACAGAGCCATTTGCCGACAATCACCTTCAGCTGGAAACGTTGCATAAACTCCTGTATCGGCATGCGGGACGAAATCCTCACGAGTTTCAGGAATCGAATCTAACCCAGAGATGATTTTGGTGATTTTGGGCTAAATGCAACCGATGGCCTTCCCGATCGGATAGCTTTTATGCATTGAAATAAATATGTACCTCTTTTCACCTAGCCTCCGTTCTCTGTAAAGTGTTTCAGACCACCCTTTTTACGTTGATCTCTTCCTCTACAATTCTATTATGTATTGGTGTTGATAAGTTACACCAATGGATTGTAGATCAAACGCCCTCGGAAAGGGCCGGAGCTAAATATGTTTTATAGCAATGCTGTCTTGTGCCATGTTATTGTTACGGACGCGTATTACGAGGCTACATAATCAAGGCCAGGTTCACCAGGAAAAAACAATGATCACTTGATGACAAGTGACATTCTGCAACTTTGGTTGCAGCTCCAAAGCTGCTCCAATCCTACTCTTCCTGTATATTTGATTCTCACTGGTGGTTTAATTCAACAGCTCCTATTCTACTGGCTAAGATGACACTTCACTGATTCAGCTTGAACAACTTTTGAGGTTATGATTGCAAACAGAAACCAGACTAAAAATAGAAAAATAAGGTCAATGACATGAAGAGATAAAGAGAAGAAGAGATGATTTTTTTAGAAGAGAGAAATTTACCAAAAGCAAATGGAACAAGGAGGATGTAGAGTGGAGGACTTAAAAAGAAGAAGACGAGAAGTAAAACAACCTGAGATAGTGGGTGAAGATAAAAGGGTGGTTAATTCATTGACAAGCATAGTTAGAGAGAGAAGGAGACTGGAGAGGAAAGGAGAGAAAAAAGAGAGACAATGACAAACAATAAACAGTTGTGATGGGAGATAATACTAGGAAGCAAGATAATATCTTGAAGTTGGAGAATCAGCTTTAAGTGTAAGAAGGAATCAGACGGAAGGAGTGAGTGTTATGTTTCAGTTGTCGTCAAAAGTGAGTTGAACTTTACAGATTCTACCAGTGATTTTGTCGTTGAAGATTGAGATCTTGAGCGACGACGGTTGATTGTGAATTTGAAGATGGAGATCTTGAGGAATCGAGGATGTTGAAGAAAGTGGAGAGTTTGAGATGGAGTTCGTCCTGAGCAGACTAAGAAGAGGTAGAATTGAAGTACTGGCAATTCTCCAGTGTGGATACTTCAACATTGATCCAGTTCGACTGAAATCTCAACAGCCCTCCTTGCTTGACGATGAAGAACCGTTGAAGCATGCGGACTGAAGCTGTTGTAATGAAGAATGAGGTCCAGCTTTCGTGAGAGAATCGGCTAACATCTCTGCAGTTGGCACGAGTTTGACTTCAATTTCTTTGGAGTTATATTTCTTCCTGAGAGACTTCGCCTTGATGTCGATGTGTTTGGTTTTTGAGTTGGAACCGAAATTCTTCAGCTTTTCCATTAGGCCTTTATTATCAATATGAAACAATGTTGACGGAAGGCTTGTCTTCCAAAGCTCCTCAATGAGGAACTTAAGCCACTGGCTTTCTTGCTCGCCATTGGATAAGGCATTCAGCTTGGATTCTGTCGAGGATAGAGTGATATTTCTTTGCTTCTTACTGTTCCATAATATTGGACACGATTTCCAAAAAGCGAGAGAGCCGCTCTGCGATATGCGCGTTTCTTGATCTTCTCCCCATGTTGCGTCGCTGAAGAATTTGATACGGTCAGCCAGATGATCTGATGATGGTCTCAACAGTAGAGTAAAGCCCTTAGTTCCTTGTAGGTACTTCCAACAATGAAGAACCTCTTTCCAATGGGAGAGACCGGGTCTCTGATTGAACCTGGAGAGAATGGAGACTGCTGAGGCCAGGTCAGGTCTGGTTCGGCATGCAAGATAATTGAGCATGCCCGTAAACAATCTGTAGTTGATCTTCAATTTGAGAAATGCTTGATGGTCCTCATCTGAGGCCGTATGGAGTTGCACAGCAGGGGACAAGGGTGTTTTTACGGAACGGCAGTCAGAAAGATCAAGTAAGTTTAGTCCCTTTTCTATGAGAGCTGGCTGGGAAAGTTCAATTGAGTCAGGTGATAGTTTCAAGTTCATTCCCAGTAATGTGTCTGGTTCGTGAGCGGTCGAATTCGGGAAACGTTTGAGGAAAAGATCCTCGAAGATGTCAATTTGACCCACAACAATGAGATCGTCTACATGGAAGAAAATGAAGGAATTTTTCTTCTCATGGATAAATAAGCAGGGATCGGAGATCGATGGGGAATAACCAATCTCTTCAAACCAAGTAGTTAAGGTGTTATACCAGTTTTTTGGTGCCTGTTTGAGTCCATAAAGAGACTTCTTGAGTTTGAGATAAGGGGATGATCGATTTGATCCGTCCGGCGTCTTGATACAAATCTCCTCATCTAGAGGAGCAAACAGAAAAGCAGACTTGACGTCAAACTGCCGAATGGGCAGTTTCAAGTCGATAGCCAGCACGAGGAGCGTGAGTAAGGAGGGAAATTTTCCAGTGGGAGCGTAGGTTTCAAAGAAATCCTCCCCAAACGTTTGGAGAAAACCTTGAATGCACAACCGGGCTTTCCGTTTTTCTGGGCTTGAGGAAGTAGCCGGCTTAGTCTTGAATACCCACGTTGAATAGAGAGGTTTCTTTGGGGTTTCGTTTTGATCCTCCCAAACTTCATGCTGCTCGATGTTATTTAATTCCGTATCAATTGCCTCCAACCATTCGGTAGATTTGTCACTAGCTAGGGCTTTCTTGAAGGTCTTCGGGTCGGTAGTAAGATGAGAGTATTTAGCCGGTTTAATTTGAAGAGTTCGATCACGAAGGACTCTGGCAGGAGGTGGATCTGCTACAGGGATCAGATCATCCACAGCAAAGTCGTCGTTGTCACCGGATTCATTTTCATCCTCCGTAGAATTTTGGTCCTCTGTTGATTCGTCTTCCTCGATTTTGACATCAGGAGTGTCAGGAATCGTCTCGATGGAATATTTTTTTGCAATAGTTGGTTCGTCCTCTTCAATCAAGACGCTGTTATGATTTATGTCAGAAGATTTACATGAATCATATTCAAGAAAGTGAATACTTTTGGAGTTCACTATAAGACCATCGTCGGTTAGAATGCGATAGGATTTCAGCTCCAGATTGAATCCGATAAGCCTTCCCATCTGTCCCCGAGGTTCAAGCTTGGATCTCTTTTTGTTTGAAAGCACAATCACAGGATTACCGACGGGACGAAAATAGCTCAGAAGAACCTTCTCATCCTTGAAGAGTTCGTGTGGAGATTTCTTGCTACGATGGGTGGGGATTTGATTCAATGACAATGTCGTTGCGCTGAGTATTTCATTCCACAAATTTTGTCTAAGGCCTGAGTCAACGATGATTGTTTTCAGAGATTCAAGGATAGTCCGATTAAATCTTTCGGCCAGTCCATTTTGCTGGGGGGTGTAGGCGTCTGAGAATCTTTGCCGAATGACATGATTTTGACAATAATCTGTGAGCTGAGCGTTGGTAAACTCGGTTCCGCGATCCGAGTGTAGGACAGAGGGGTAGTATCCCAATCGCTTAGCTTCCACGTCTAGAGCAAAAGTAAGAGCAGAGAAGGTATTATCCTTTCCTACCAAAGGAATTGTGGCACAAAATCGAGAGAAGGTGTCGACCATGGTGAGAATGTATTTGTGTTTTCGATGGGACATAGGACTAATAGGTCTGATGAGATCCAGATGGATTTCTTCAAAAGGTTTTGAGACTCGAGAGGATCTCGTCTTGAATGATGCCTTCGTGATTTTTACAAGAGCGCATGATTTGCAGATTTCAGGAGCAGAGACAGGTATTCCGAGTTTGTTCCTGATTCGGCTGTAACTAACATGACCCAAGGACTTGTGAAGCAGTTCGGCTGAGCTCAGATGAGTAAATTGTTTATTTGATTCGAGCTTCAGTACTGGCAAATTCTGACTATAGTGTCCTTCAAGAAATGGTTCACCGTTTTTCTTGATGGAAAAGTGATTGACAGAGAAGATTACATTGTATTGCTCAAGCAGGAGATGGCGAAGAGATAACAAGTTGATTTTGATATTTGGTACGTAAAGAACATTGTGAAGTTTGAAAGTTTTATCTTGAAATTTTAAGGAAATAGTTCCCTTTCCTTTTATTTTTAGAGTGTTATCGCCGCAACTTGTATTAATCATTCCTTGTTCGGCTTCGTCTAGATTCACAAATAGACTCTTATCAGATACCATGTGGGATGTTGATCCAGAGTCCAGGACGAAAAGATGGGGTCGATAACAAGAGAAAGTGGAGAAACAGCTGACGTTGAATTCTTGCATTCTCTTGAAATGAGCCTCCTTCTTTTCTGGATGTAAGGACCAGCAGCGGTCGCGAGAGTGTGGAGCTTCAGGATTATGATATCCTGGTCGGCATCTCTTGTCTTGAGTCGTCATCATAGTTGTACCAATCGACTCGCTTCTTGAGGTGCTCGTCAGTTTTGCTTCATTCATATGGATCTCGAGATGGTTTAATAAAACTTCAGGACTTATGTCCTCGCCGTTTTTTGAGTGGGTAATGTTTTGCTTGATGGTATCAAGGCTGTTTGGAAGCCTTCTCAACAACTCGTAAGTTAAGATGTCTTCAGGAAGATTGATACCGACGTCCTCCATTTTGGTCACGGAGCTTCTTACATCGGTGATGAACTTTTTGATGTTGCTGACGTCGAATGTGATGCTCGCAAATTGATTGTATACTCTTGCACGATTAGCCGGTTCCTTAGAGACAAACCGCTTGAGAATCGCCTTCCAGAGCAGTTGCGCGTTGTCCTCGTTTGCTGAGGTCACGACGTTGTTGTGGGTAGTCAAGGAAACCTTAGCGAGGATGATAGCGCAGAGGATAGTGTTGTCGTCGTCCTCGAGAGCAGGAGCACCTTGGATCATTTGGTCTTTTAATCCTCCAAGTTTGAAGAGTGCGGTAATGCGAGTACGCCAGCTTGAAAAGTTTTCTTCGTTCAATGTGGGAATTGCCTCCATCGTCGTCTTGAGAATAGTAGGGTTGATATTTTCCATTGCGACGAGATGCAGTTGTCTGGTTCTGTTTGATTGTATTTAGCGTCGTTGGTTAAAGCGGATTTCGACTGTTAATCGTGAACAACTTTTGAGGTTATGATTGCAAACAGAAACCAGACTAAAAATAGAAAAATAAGGTCAATGACATGAAGAGATAAAGAGAAGAAGAGATGATTTTTTTAGAAGAGAGAAATTTACCAAAAGCTAATGGAACAAGGAGGATGTAGAGTGGAGGACTTAAAAAGAAGAAGACGAGAAGTAAAACAACCTGAGATAGTGGGTGAAGATAAAAGGGTGGTTAATTCATTGACAAGCATAGTTAGAGAGAGAAGGAGACTGGAGAGGAAAGGAGAGAAAAAAGAGAGACAATGACAAACAATAAACAGTTGTGATGGGAGATAATACTAGGAAGCAAGATAATATCTTGAAGTTGGAGAATCAGCTTTAAGTGTAAGAAGGAATCAGACGGAAGGAGTGAGTGTTATGTTTCAGTTGTCGTCAAAAGTGAGTTGAACTTTACAGATTCTACCAGTGATTTTGTCGTTGAAGATTGAGATCTTGAGCGACGACGGTTGATTGTGAATTTGAAGATGGAGATCTTGAGGAATCGAGGATGTTGAAGAAAGTGGAGAGTTTGAGATGGAGTTCGTCCTGAGCAGACTAAGAAGAGGTAGAATTGAAGTACTGGCAATTCTCCAGTGTGGATACTTCAACATTGATCCAGTTCGACTGAAATCTCAACACAGCTCAGTTTAAACTGATTCTGCTCAGTTCCCACTGATTCTACTTAGGTTGCACTGATTGTGCTCAGTTTCTGCTGATTCTGATTGGTTTCAAATGATTCTTCTCAGTTTCCACTGATTCTACTCAGTTTTGACTGATTCTCTGCATTTTCCACATCCTGCTCAGTTTTAACTGATTCTGCTCATTTTTACTGATTCTGCTCTTTTTTTACTGATTCCACTCATTTTTCACTGATTCTGCTCAGTTTCACTAATTCTGCTCATTTTTCACTGATTTTGCTCAGTTTCACTGATTCTGCTCAGTTTCACTGATTCTGCTCAGTTTCACTGATTCTCCTCAGGTTCACTGATTTTGCTCAGTTTCACTGATTTTGCTCAGTTTCACTGATTCTGCTCAGTTTTCACTGATTCTGCTCAGTTTTCACTGATTCTGCTCAGTTTTCACTGGTTTCATTTTTTTCTGTTGCTCATCAGTTTTCCCTGGCTGAGCTGAGGAGTCACTAAAGAAAAAATATGTGCAAACTCTGGCACAGATGAGTGTTCAGTCTGGCACAGCTTATAAGTTTTCACTCCAGCATAGCTCAATATTCCCCCTGGGAAAGCTCAGTTTTCACTCTGGTAGCTCAGTATTAAGCCTAATTAAGCTCAGTGTTCAGTTTGGTGCAGTTCAGTGTTCAATCTGGCGCAGCTCAGACATGACTGTTGGGCAGAAGGAAGGCACATCAATGAGGGTGGGAATGAAGTTTCCGCTGAGCTATGTACCTATTTTAATCAAAGCTGAGAAGCGCTGAGCAGCTACCCAACACTTATATGCACAGAAGGCAGAAAGAGCTTTTATGAGCAGGCACAGCCTCTGATTGTGCAAGGTAGAAAAATGAATATCCAATTTTGTTTTAAAGTAATTCAAGGAGTAGCAGTGGATAGATGGAGGATAGATGAGTGAAGTTGACCAAATGTCACTTGCCATCAAGTGATCATTAATTTTTCCTGGTGGTTGGACGCGCATTCCGAGGCTACATAATCAAGGTCAGGTTGAACCTCCAAGTTTTGATGGGTCAACAAATAGGGTCAATTGATATTGGAGTGGGTTACCTGTAGGAAATTGAGATCAAACACTTGATGTCAGCTTATCTAAAATGCAAATAGAAGTAATAGGACTAACGAAATTAAAAGAAAGGTAAGATAGACATTAGAAAGTTAACACTGCCAGCATAATTGCCTAGGTTGAGTTCATCCCAGTTAAACTAGGATGCAAAAAACCAATTTAAAGTAGGTTGACCTCAACTAATGAAATATAAAACCAAGGGGGGTCCCTTGGATTTATATTTCATCAGTTGATTTCAACCAAGTTTAAATTGGTTGAGTGCATCCCAGTTTAACTGGGATGACTTCATCCTAGGCAATTATGCTGGCAGTGTAAGAGACAGAAGGGATTGGAAAGAGTGTAATTCATGTTGTACTGAAACGTTTAGAAGCCAGTACTCACAAGAATTGGAAGTCCTTCTTGAAAGTGTAGTTCAAAGTTGAAAATGATCTTGGCCTGTTTCAATTGTAATGTCACAGAAGAATAACTTTTCTGTCACAAGTGCAACAGATGCAAGTTAATGTAAAAATGGCTGTATTACTGTAAACCAAAACCAGACTAAAACACACAAATAATTAGAGATGATAAGAAAAGAAAGATAATGAGAAAGAAGAGAGATGTCGTACCACTTGGACTATAAGAGTTAGTAAAAATACTGTTATGATTGGTTAGATAAGAAGAAGTTCTTTTTTATGATAACTGAGAGAAATAGAGAGTAAATAAATTAAGTAAACAACATCATCAAGCACAGCATAAAAAAAGGAAGAGGTTAATTATACTAACGACAACGATGAAGATATTTGATTTTGATGAGAGGAGCTGAATGCGTCAGAGCGTCAGAATAATGATAATCAAAGATTTACGCCTGATTCGTATTTGTCGATATCAATCTTGAGAGAGAGTTGATTTAGGAAGGGGAAAGAAAGAAAGATGTAGAGAGAGAGTCGATTTAAGGATTTGATTTTCAGAAGGGGATAGAAAGGTGGAAGCGAAGAAGATTAAGGATTTTAAGAAGGGGAGAGAATGGAAGCGAGAAGAGGTAATTTGGAAGATGTGTGAGAAGAGGTAATTTGGAAGATGTTGGAAGATGGTGAGGATGAAAGGAAAGATGGATGGAAGATAGGGTGATGGAAGGATGTAGGATTGATTAAAAAGATAGGAGAGAGTAAAGATAGGGGAAAGGATTAGAGAGATTGGAGATTGGACCGCAGAGTAATACCAAGAGATGAGAGAGAATGATCAATCCCCCCTCGCGCGGGCCGCTAGTGAATGAAAGGGTTTACAGATTTAGTACCGATGAGTTTTCAACACCCTTCCTTGCTTGATGACGGTTGGCTAAGGAAGCAATGTTTTTGGAGCTTGCTGACGGATTGATGTGGGGCCGCTTTTGTCAGTGCATCGGCTATCATATTTTCTGAAGTTACCAGCTTTACGTCGATGTCGTTGTTCTTGTATTTTGTTTGGAGATTTTTCACTTTGATGTCAAGATGTTTTTTTTTCGAGTTCAATCCGAAGTTTTTTAATTTTTCCAACAAGCCTTTGTTGTTGATGTGAAAGTGCATTGGCTTTAGCTGATTTTTCCATAACTCTTCTAATAGAAACACAAGCCATTGCGACTCCTGTTCCCCGTCTGACAGCGCGTTCATTTCCGCTTCAGTTGAAGACATAGTTATGTTTTTCTGTTTTTTGCTATTCCAAAGGATCAGACACGATTTCCAGAACGCTAGAGATCCACTTTGAGAGATTCTAGTTTCTTGATCATCAGCCCAGGTTGCGTCCGTGTAGAAGTTGATGTGAGCTGAAGATTCTTCTGGATTGGGTTTGAGACAGAATTTAAAATGTTTGGTTCCTTTAAGATATCGCCAACAGTGGACTACTTGATTCCAGTGCGTCATCCCCGGTTTGTGGTTGAACCTGGATAGTATAGAAACCGCTGCGGCCAAATCTGGTCGCGTCCGACAGGCCAAGTAGTTCAGTATTCCCGTGAAGGACCGGTAATTGATCTTCAATTTGAGGAATTCCTGATGGTCGTCTTCTGTTGCTGAATGAAGTTGCACTGCTGGTGTCAAAGGAGTGTTCACGGGCGTCATCCTTTCCAGTTGAAGAATTTTGAGCCCCTTATTGATCAACACCTCTTGCGAAAATAGTACACAATCCTTTTCTATTGCAAGATTCATTCCCAAAAGTGTGTCGGGCGAGTGAGCGGACGAATTTGGGAATCTTGCTAGAAAGTTATTTTCAAACTCCTCAACCCGACCTACTACAATCAAATAGTCCATGTGAAAAAAATAAAGGAATCTTTGTTTTTGTGAATGAACAAGCATGCGTCAGAGACCGGCGGTAGATAATCTACTTCTACAAACCAGGCCGTAAGCGTCTTATACCAGTTCAGAGGCAATTGCTTCAACCCGTACAGTGATTTGTGGAGTTTCAGAAATGGTGCTGTTCTCTGCGATCCTTCGGGCGTGTTGATGTAGATTTCTTCATCCAGTGGTGCAAACAGAAATGCACTTTTTACATCAAACTGTTTGATTGTCATGTTCAAGTTGATGGCGAGAGCCAGTAGCGTTAACAACAATGGGAATTTTCCGGTCGGCGCAAATGTTTCAAAGAAATCTTTGCCGGCCGTTTGCATGAAGCCTTGTATGCACAGTCTGGCCTTTTGCCTTTCTGCGGATGAGTTGGAGGCCGGTTTTGTTTTGAAGACCCAGGTGTGTTGGAGTGCTTTTGGAGGAATTGAGTCGCAATCTGACCAAACTTCATGTTTTTCAATATTGTTCAACTCCTCCTGGACGGTTTTTTTCCATTCCTCCGACTTTTCTCCACTTATTGCTTTGCTGAAACTTTTTGGATCAACAGTTAAATGTGAGTATTTTTGTGGTCTAACTTGAAGAGTGCAATCTCGCAGAACCCAAACTGACGACGCAATCGGCACCGGAATTAAATGTTCAGATGCGTCAATTTCGTCTTGCTCTGATCCTGATTCGTCAACTTCTGAACCTTCAATCTCTATCACACCTTTGGTCAAATCTGTGTTTCTTTCTGAAGTTTCCTCCTCTTTTATTTCCACAGGTTCTTTTTCCCCATTAGGAGGTGATTCAATTGTAATTTCTTTGTCTTCGGTTGGTAAGTTGTCCCAATCTTCCTTTGAAGTCCCGGTGTGAGGAAACTCCATGAAAACAATATTCTTCGAACTGATGATCTCTCCGTCCTCTGTGAAAGTTCTGTATGATTTGAGCTCTGCATCGAATCCAATAAGCTTGCCAGAGATACCTCGTGGTTCGAGCTTTCCCTTTCTTTTGTGAGAGTAGACCACCACGGGGTTCCCAATTGGGTGGAAAAAACTTATATGCAGTTGGTTAGATTTAAAAAGTTCATACGGGGACTTCTTACTTTGATGCACCGGTACTTGATTGATAGTGAGTACACAGGCGGCAAGAATTTCGCTCCAAAGGTTTCTAGGGAAGTTGGAGTCTAAGATCACGGTCCTCAGAGATTCCAGTATTGTCCTGTTGAATCGCTCGGCCAACCTGTTTTGTTGCGGTGTATGTGGATCCGAGAATCTCAATCGTATGACTTTTTCTTTGCAGAAACTTTCCAACTCTGAATTGGTAAACTCGGTGCCTTGATCAGAGTGAATGATGCTAGGGTAATAACCGAATCGTTTTGCCTCCAGTTCTATCAGTCGAGAGAGGAATTCAAATACATCTGATTTTGCCCAAATAGGTATAGCTGATACGTACCGAGTAGCTGAGTCTACGATAGTCAGAATGTATTGATGCTTTTTGAATGAAGCCGGGTTGATTGGTCCTATCAAATCAAGATGGAGCTCTTCAAAGGGTTTTGACGCCCTAGACAATCGATGCGCATACGAGGCTTTGGTGATTTTTGCCAGTACGCATGAGGTACATTTGACTTTGGCCTTAACTGGAATACCCAACTTGTGTCTAATTTGGCCGTAGCTAATGTGACCGAGGGACTTATGTTTTCGTTCAGACTCCGACAAATTCGAATGTTGAACACTTGGTTGCAAGTCTAGAACAGGGAGATTGTTCTGATAATTTCCTTCAAGATGTTGATGACCATTTTTGGAAACGGAAAACTTATTCATTTCAAATTCAATATCAAATTTTTGTAATAACAGCTGTTGAAGAGATAGAAGGTTTGCATTGATTTTTGGGACAAATAACACATTGTGAAAAACAACTGTTTTTCCCTTGTGATTTAGAGCAACAGTGCCTTTTCCATCAATGCTCAGTGTGTTATCGCCGCAGCTAGTATTGATCATTCCGCCTTTGAATTTGTCTAGAAATGTGAATAAGTTTTTGTCAGCCACCATATGCAACGAGGATCCGGAATCCAAAACAAAGACGTTGGAAAGATGATTAGAAAAAGTAGATAAGCTGACGTCTTGTGGTTGGGTTCTTTTTCCGTGATACGGTTGCGGAGGTGGACGGAGTTCTGGATGAATCATCCAGCAGCGATCTTCAGGGTGTGTAGCTCGTGGATTTTGTTTCCCGTGAGAACAGAATGTGCCTTCTCGAGATAGCATAGAAACCGTGCTTGATTCCGGTTTAGATTGATTAGAGAGCTTGAGATTGTTGTGATGGATCTCTAAGTGATTGAGTAGGGATTCAGGCGTGATATTGATCCCGTTTTTAGAGTGAGTAATTGATTGTTTGATATTGTCCAAACTTGCTGGGAGTCGTCTCAAGAGATCATATGTAATGAGGTCTTCCGGAAAGATAATACCGACGTCTTCCATTTTATTGAGGCAACTGCGAACTTCTGTAATAAATTTATCAATTTGGTTTGCTTTGTACGTGATGCTAAGAAACGAGTTGTATACACGGGCTCTGTTTGATGGTTCCGACGACACAAACCTGTTGGTAATAGCCTGCCAGAGAAGTTGTGCGCTCTCTGAGTTCGCAGAGGTAACCACGTTGATGTGTGTGCCCGCAGAAATCTTAGAGAGAATAATTGCGCCGAGTAAAGTCTTGTCTTCTTTGTCTAAAGGAGGTGAACCGTTATACATCTCATCCTTGATTTTTCCTAACTTGAAGAGGCTGGTGATACGAGTTTTCCAGCTAGAATAGTTTTCTTCAGTCACCAGGAAAAAAAAGTTGGAACCTCCATGGAGGTGACTTCTCTATATCCCCCACTTATCCCACCTCTATCTACTTTGTATCCTTGGTGTGAACCAATGTTATCTCCATGCCTATCTATTATGTATCACCAATGTATAATGATACATCAGAGGAGTTTTCAAAACAAATTCAAAAGATCCAATTGTTTTTATAGAAATTTCTGAGGCAAGAAATTCTTTTTATTACAACCAATGTTTAATCAATGACAGCTCATAATAAAATCAAACGAATTATAATTTGTGAAATGGAGACTATAGTTTGATCTTGGATGAAAATTATATCCAACCATGGTTTATCTATTACTAAAGTTCTTGGAAAACATGACCATAGAACTCTGAAACAAGCCAGTTATATTTGAAAAGTGCATACATCACCCCAGGAGATCCACCACCCCCACTGCCAACACCTTGGAAGCTGAATTTCTGATATGCATAAGCTTTGAAATCCAAAAAAAAACCATCAAGTAGCTTGATCAAGTGAAATTCAAGGTTTCAAAAAAATATTCTTTACAACATGGCTACCATGAACTACTTGTGGTTTTCAAATCTGGTAAAATCGTTGCACAGTCATTCAACCACAACTAATATTTTATTTTGTATAAATTTGATATTTTGGGATTCAACATGGAAATAAAACCAATCTTGATAATCAACTTGAAGTAAACAACATGATTCATTATAAGCCATTTATTGCAAAATTTAAGTTGAAAAATTCAACTTGTCCCGTTGAAAAGGAACAAAATTCGTATTACATATTCCTTGTCTATGTTAAAACCTTGCATTGTTAAGAATGATTCTTTTGTACCCATCAGCTATTCAATTTGAAGCCAATATGGCATTGGTTTCCCCAATTTTTTTACTTCCTCCATGTTCACAAGTTTCAGAAAAACAGTGATATCATATTCTTTTTCCTTCATCAGATTATTTGTAATTATGGTAAGTGCAAGTTGAACTAAGAACACAAGCGTAAAAATCTCCTATCAAAAAGCATCTATGGAACGTGGGACTTGAATTCTGCAAAAAATCAACAAAAGATTATTCCATTAATTTTGGTGCCACATTGCACATTCATAAATATGTTATATAGATTTTTTTAAAATCAAATTGAATTCCCTAGTTGGAATCAGGAAACACTTTCCAGGTGTAGGATCATTTTTTCCCCCACATATGTTAATATCCATTTGAGAATCACCATTTCAACCTCCTATTAATTCGATATAGACTATATCTCTCATTTCTGTCTCAATAAATTTCAACCTGACACATAATTTAATTTAGACACAACAAGATTTCAGGTGGGGATCAATTTATTTTTTGATTCTCTCTTCAAATCTGCTTAAATGTATCCCTGTCAAGTCCCAAAAAGAATTGTAAGAGAAAAGATGTTATTGATCCTAATGAAATTTGGCCATTCAATTACATGAGAATTCTGAAATATCCACAAAAACAGCTTAAGTCATTAATTGGAAGCTTCCCGCATGGAAAAGCCCTCTTGGGTATCAAATCTCCTGTATAATTTCGTGGTGTTGTTGAAACATGTATACCATCCTGTTTTGGTGTTACTGCTCTGAATCCTAGATTATCCTTAGATGATACTTTAGATAATTTTCAAAAACCATGTCAAGTCCTCCGGTAAGTTATGAAAAATTACTGAGAAAGAGCAAGAAATTGAAAATCATGATGATTGGCTTGATGATATATTTCTTACCATATCTCTTACCAATTAATTCTGGAAGCCTTCTGATCTCACCTCCTATCATCACACTCTTTTTTTCCAACTAAGACCCAAGATTACTTATTATCAAAGAATGGTTGACACTGGTCTTGTATTTATAGATTACCTTTTCAGCTTCCATCTGTCATTTTATAATATCAACTTTGGTTAGAAATGATTCACATGATTTGAAAAATCTCATTCTTTTTCCATGAATAATCAATAAATTTTGGATTCAAACAAAACAATTTTGCCATATCCTATGATCTTATTTCAAACCCCAATCTTAATTACCGAATTACTCATAAGCCGGCCAGGATTTTCTGTTGTAGATTAAGCCCGCCGGGCTTAAACAGAACCCTTGATTTTCCTTGTTTTCCTGCACATGCAATATTTTTTTTTAGTTCAAGCATCCTTAAGCCCGCCGGGCTTAATATCAATGAATTTTGGATTAAAACCAAACAATTCTGATGTATTCTATTATTTTATGCGGGACCCAATCATACTTACCTAGTGACGCACAAGCCCACCAGGGATATCTTTTTTAGATTAAGCCCGCCGGGCTTAAAAAAACCCCTGTGCTTCCTTGTTGCCCTACACTCAAAGTCTTTTAGTCCAAGCATTCTTAAGCCCGCCGGGCTTAATATCAATCAATCTGGATTCAAAAAACAATTGTCCAGATTCTATGATTTTATGTGTTTCCCAAAAATTACTTAATTGGTGAGACATAAAACTGTCACGATTTTCTGATATAGATTAAGCCCGCCGGGCTTAAATCCTAGCTGAGCTTGTCATTTTTGGCCTGACCCTCGATTTTTTTTGGTCCAACCATCCTTAAGCCCGCCGGGCTTAATCACTAAGATGAAGCCCCAGCTCATAATTATACTTTTATGCTACAGTACGAGTGGAAATTTCAGATCTTCCAGGAATTTTTGAAGAGATATTTATCAAGGGAAAATAAAGAGGATGTGGACAGGAATTCTGGATACTAAGACCCGAGTCAGGAGAAAACAAAGAAATACAGTCCGCTAGGTTGCATTGCAGAAAATTACTCATCCAACAAGAAGTATTGACCTTGAGGAAATGCACTTAGATGAACAGATATTTTGATTTCTATATAAACATTAGGTTTGAAATTTACAACAACTTTGGGGTCAGATTGTAGGACAGAAGATGGTGGATTACGTGCAAATTCAATCTTTATGGGGAGAATTGAGTGACAGGAAGTGAAAGGCGTGATAGATACGGAAACAGAGAAAACAATGAGATATGTGAATGATGAAATTCCAACACTTAGTGAAAATTAAACTCAACTGCAAATTTTTTCATCTGGTTTTTACCTGAATGAAAGGATCTTGAATAACCACATGCAAGCTGCACGCTTCTTGCATAAAGAACCACCCACAAAAATAATTATTTTTGGTTTGATGAAACTTCAATCATTTTGTGTATAAGGCAGCTCAAATATTGCATTAAAATAACTGATTGGACATTTTCAAGGAGAGAGCTTCTCTTTGCACATGTTATTTTCACTAGCCGTGGGGGAGGGGTAGGTTAGATCAAACCCAAGACACTTATTTGGTAGAGACCACATGAGAAAATAATGAATTCAACCCTGCAGTATGATATATTTCGAAACTGGATACATATGAGTGGATTCAGATAGCCAGAAATCAGGCATAAAACATATGTATCCCTCTGCTATCCCTTTGATCAAGTGATTGATATATGTTGGATAAAAAGTGGAGACAGCGTGGTGAAATACAAAGACCTTGTTTTCCCTGAAGCAAATCCCTCTCAGGCTTCATAAATTATGATCAACTCTGACAAGAAGTTTTTAAATAAATTTTGAAGGGTTATGTGGGTAATACATTACAACTTTGGTTCACAGAAAACCGCCTGAAAAACCTATCCATTCAATTCACTCAGCTTAGATGATAAATTACAAGATATAACTTCCAGGGTATTCCACTTGAGTTTTAATTTCCCCCAGCACCAACTCTACTATAGTAGAAATAAAGATTCCAACCTCTTTTGAATTTTGAAGAACCGCTAAAAAAAGAGGCACACTCTGAGTGATTTCATGTATGATCCAGTATTTTTGAGCTCTTAATATATTCCAAGGAATGATGATATCATATGATATTTACAGAAGATTTCACTGTTTGTGGGTTTCAGTTGGTAACTGAAACTCAACATCAAGAATTCAACCTTACAGGTGAAATCCCCAGGAAATTCAATCACAGAGGAATTAAAAATCCCTCGAATCAATTATACATCTGATAAACAGATAAATTGTGCTGGATGAAACATTTTGATTGAGTATATGCTCAGTTGCTTTGATTTTCATATGAAAAATTTAGAGCTGTTCATTTGGATCATAAACCTCTTATTTGATCCATTTGAAACCATGATTGCTGTGAAATTCAAGCACACTAGCTCTTTGGGCCAAGAAATTTAGCTCATGTATTTCATTTCCTCTATCAAAACTCATCTGCTCTACAGTACTCTTTGGAGTTTACTGTTCAGAAGCAATTTCCAGTTTCAGCCTTCTCTATCAACAGATACACAAACTTCAAAGATTGGATAATAAAACCACCCCATAAGCGCCTTGCTTAAATACTCCCATCATCCTCCAGACAAACCACCAATTGTCAAACTTGAATTACATCTTATTTAGGATACTAAATTGGATACCATATCCCATATATACCAAGCAAGACATTGGTTTCAATTTCTTAAGGAAGCTGTTTTATCATTTGAAGTCATGGTTGATATTACGATCCAGCTGAGCTTGGAGGCCATGAATTCACATAGAGGATATTGTTTGTCCATTGTAACTATTTCCACCAAATTGATGAATCATGGAATTTAATCTCTCAATTTTGCATGGAACAGAGAAACCGCTATTAAGCAGTCCCTGATTCCTTAGTAATTTGGAATACCCATAGAATGCATTTGGATAGAGATACTTCAGTCATATTTTGGAAAATTTGTGACATTTTACTGAAATTTCCAGCTTCAAATTCCATCAGAATCCATGATTAGAAAACCAAACACAGTTTCAGGTCAAAATTGACCAATTTTAACCATTGACGAACTAAATATGCAGGTCCTGTGGATGATTAGTTGAAGTCCACTCAAATTTAAGCTCTTTTTTCATGGAATTTTCAGGATAAATATAGAATTACGCCTATTAGCTATGATCAATTCACAATAACCATATATTTAATTTATTATCCAGGATTTGGAGTTTGTTGGAATAACTGTTACTAAAATCAAGCTGCATCAGTTTTGACCTGAAAGTTGTGAATTGCTTCATTTTATCTTCATTCTTCCCCTCACCATCTTTCACTACAAAGATTGTTCATTTTTCCTCCGTGTATATTGATCAAAAAATCAGGTATATTGATCAACTTTTCAATTTTTCCCCTTTTTTTTTTTTTTTTTTTTTTTCCTCATGTGGCAGCGCTACCATCCTTATCAGGAACTCCATGTGTAATCAATTGTTTCAATTGTTATCAACTCATTTCCCATTTCTCTGATTCACAGTTTTTGTTGAATTATATTTCTCGGAGTCAAGCGTTGGTTAGATTTGATAAATTTTGATAGGTTAAATTAGATACAATTACAATCAAGTATGTACAGGAGTTTTTACAAAGAAATTATTTATGTACAAGGAAAAATGTGATTATAAATGAGAACTAATTTCCGGGGACCATCTCCGAGTGTTTACAAATAAATTATTTATGTACGAGGAAGAAATATGATTATAAATGAGAACTAATTTCCGGGGACCATCTCCTCAAGTTCCTTAACCAGGGCTCTAATGTCAGGTTTTGAGCGCAACTTCAAAGCAGATCTTTGATTCTCGGTGAGGGAGTCAAGCCATTCACAATCAAAGCATGCCTTTGGAAAATTGGATGGTGGTTTGAGCTTGCTTTCAATTGGCAAAGAAACATTCCGACGCTCCCGGGCCGCAGCACCAGAAGAGCCTTTTGGGGTTGCTGCTATCATAGCAGCCTTCAAATCATCAATTTTACGCATCATGAGAGAAATTTTGTGATGTTGCCATGGGATTGATCAAACGGTGCATTTTTTGGGATTTCTTTTTGAATAAGCGATTTGGATCATTTGAGATACTTCATCATTGGTATCATTGTCACTGCATGCACCTTCAACAATTGGAACAAGGCCCAAAAGCTTTCGATACTTGCTTAAGGTTGCAATTTGGGCGTGTTGTAGCTGCAAGAAAAGTTTGGTTTTGTTAGTCCAGGAATATATTTAAGCGGTCAATTCAATTTTTGCTTACATTAACCAATCTAGAAGTGCGCCAAGCAGTCTTGTCTTGTGATTCTTGTTGACTGTTGGATCACTTATTCTCTTGTTGATACCTGATGAACTTTGTTTAGTAAGGAGACGTGAATCAATATGATAGGTAAACAAAGCATCCGGTAAAACTGACTGTCTACTGAGTCGCTGGGTAACATGGAGATGAATGGCATTTTGGATGCTTTCCTCTTTCAGACCTTTGGGAACAATTCCAGTGTACTCTTTGCATTTGACCAGCTCAACAAATGTCTTCACGGCCAGATCAAGCAGATGCTCATTATCAGGACTGTTGATTGGTTGGTTGAAATTTGGGCGGAAGGAATGAACTCCGGCAGCAGTCATCATCCTGCGCATGATGGCCAATGTTTTGGGGGTAGCGGATGGATGACGAGGACCATGAGGATACGGGTAGTCTGGATCACTCAAGAGATCCTCCACCTGATCATCAATATCCATGCACAATTCCTCTTCATCATGATGAGGTAGAGTTTTGCTTTTTGACCCTATCAGGGTGGTGACATGTTGTTGTATCAAGCGCTGAAGATCAAAGTTGAGTTAGCAAGACGTAACATGTGGGGGACAAATGGAGACATACAGTGAATTCCCCTCCTTGTGGTTTTTCATGATCACTAGTCAAATTTCATGAAGTTTATCGGGGATTTACTTACCATTTGAAAAATTATTAATTAAATATATGGAAATACTTCAACTTTGGAGCAGTCATGTGAAAACAAGATACCTCATTGATACATTCTGTTGAAGTGGGGGATACAGTCAAGATACAGTGTTGATATGTTGAGGATAGGTAAGAGATAAGCGAAGGCACCTCCATAGAGGTGCCAACTTTTTTTTCCTGGTGAGTTAGGATAGGAATCAATTTGATAGTGGCCTTCATAACAGTACTGTTGATATTGTCCATTTTGAGAGTTGAGCGTCTGGTTTTGGGTGGTAGTGAATTCAACTGTTAATCGTAATGTAAAAATGGCTGTATTACTGTAAACCAAAACCAGACTAAAACACACAAATAATTAGAGATGATAAGAAAAGAAAGATAATGAGAAAGAAGAGAGATGTCGTACCACTTGGACTATAAGAGTTAGTAAAAATACTGTTATGATTGGTTAGATAAGAAGAAGTTCTTTTTTATGATAACTGAGAGAAATAGAGAGTAAATTAATTAAGTAAACAACATCATCAAGCACAGCATAAAAAAAG
This sequence comes from Puccinia hordei, assembly GCA_007896445.1. Classification (NCBI taxonomy): domain Eukaryota; kingdom Fungi; phylum Basidiomycota; class Pucciniomycetes; order Pucciniales; family Pucciniaceae; genus Puccinia; species Puccinia hordei. The sequence continues at coordinate 673,320 of RDRW01000063.1, read as the reverse complement.
GAAGAGGTTAATTATACTAACAACAACAATGAAGATATTTGATTTTGATGAGAGGAGCTGAATGCGTCAGAGCGTCAGAATAATGATAATCAAAGATTTACGCCTGATTTGTATTCGTCGAGATCAATCTTGAGAGAGAGTTGATTTAGGAAGGGGAAAGAAAGAAAGATGTAGAGAGAGAGTCGATTTAAGGATTTGATTTTCAGAAGGGGATAGAAAGGTGGAAGCGAAGAAGATTAAGGATTTTAAGAAGGGGAGAGAATGGAAGCGAGAAGAGGTAATTTGGAAGATGTGCAAGAAGAGGTAATTTGGAAGATGTTGGAAGATGGTGAGGATGAAAGGAAAGATGGATGGAAGATAGGGTGATGGAAGGATGTAGGATTGATTAAAAAGATAGGAGAGAGGAAAGATAGGGGAAAGGATTAGAGAGATTGGATATTGGACCGCAGAGTAATACCGAGAGATGAGAGAGAATGATCAAGCCCCCCTCGCGCGGGCCGCTAGTGAATGAAAGGGTTTACAGATTTAGTACCAATGAGCTTTCAACACAAGTAGTTGAAGTATTTTCTCTTGCTCACTTGGAATTAACTATTGAGTCAGAGAATGTTCTTTCAAGTCCCATTTGAAAGCAGAAAAATAAACCCAAGCTCCTCTTTCAAAATTTCTTTTTAGCATTCACCCTCCAATTCCTCCTCCAACAATTCTAAAAACTTGATGATGTTTACCCTGACTTAAATAAGCCTCCCAATGGGAGTAAGGTCACACATTACCCCAATTTAACAAATTGCTTATCAATTATTGTGAATTATTGGTGTTCATAGGCATGGGAAATTTGAGAATTTTGTGACTTTTGCACAAAACTTTCAAAAAAAGATGATATTACACAGTGCAAACTCATTTTGAGAAGATGAAGTGGGCAGCAGTGAAGATTGCAAAATCTCAGCTTCAATGTAGTACTAATTTCATAATACCTACAACTGATGGAGAGCTACACCTTTGCCAAGTCAGCTAGAACCACAATGGAAATGATTCAGAATTTCCATTCAGTCTACATCAAATTCTTATAAATTTACATATTTGGTTTTTACAAATTCTTGGACTGATTGGCACCAAGACTTTTCAAAATCCATCAAAAAAATTGATTGTTTATATTTTTCAAAACAAATTATATATTAAATACAGATCATAATTGCTGAATCCTAGTGCTGTGTGTGACAGTCAACTGAAGATTGAAATCAGTCTTTTCCCCTTGTTAAGTTAGTGAACTTAGTTATCCTTCATTTTGTCCCCTACATATTGGGTTTTTACACATGCTTGGACTTACAATTCTTTTATGGCAAGGTTATAGGGTTAAGGGAATGGACCCAGTTTAATACTTAGCTTAATATAACACGCAGTACCAGTATTAAGAAATGATGATCAGTATTGAATAGGAGGTATCAAATATGACCAAATCCACCATTATCTAATTGACTGGTTTTGAAAATACACCATTTTTAAAAACCATGGATATCAATATAAAATGGTTCAGAAATCTCAGAAGAGAAATTTTGTTGAAAAACCTAATCTACTGGTTTTAATGGTGTATTTTGTCATATTTGATACCCCCTATTGTTGAATTTATATAAGGTGTTTAAATATTCTTATTTAGTTTTCAAAACATCATTGCATGTATAATACTAGTGTACACCACTAGTGCGCAATGTCAAAATCAATCAGCACTAAAAAATAAAATTATGGCCTATTGTGCTCTCTGATTCCAAAAAATATCATCCCCTCAATACCTGATACCTTTGGGAGGGGCCTGGAACCAGGGGTGGTTTATTTCCCTCCAAATGTTTTCTTTACCAGGATATGGGTAGTTCATTACTTTGAAAACTGGGTCCTGCAAGTAGGGATGGTTTAGGTCCTAGGAATAGTTAGTGGCTACAAAGGGCCACAGCACCCAATTGAAAAGAATGAATGTAGGCCATTGATGGAGCAATGGGAAATTTATAGTTGTAAGATTGGGAGCTGAAATTGGTTGAAAATTAGGTCTAGATAGCTGGAAAGAATCTATGTTGAGAAGAAAAGAAAGATTCTTTAAGACTCATGTATCAAGAAAGACACTAGTAGTTTGGGTGTAACACTGGGTGTAAATATGATGAAGCTGGGGAATAAGAATAGGGGTGGAAGAAAGGGTACAATCAATTAATTTCTGGATTTATTGGGGAAAAAAACACAATAACCATTATTGGTGGTGTGAATGCCAAAAGGAAGGAGTTAATCTTAATAGAAAATATAATTTCATTTATAGAATTGCTATTTGTACAGGTTTTCAGTGATTTGTAAAGTCTTTTCATTCTCTTATTTTTTCTGATTGAGGCCCATCTTACATTCCAGTTTTAATTTATGAAATGTAATAATTATTTTAGTAACAAATTTGATAAATAATAGTCACAACATTTTTTGGTATACAATTTATTATGCTTAAGGTATTTGTCTTTTACTTGGACATTCCTTGGCTTATACCAATTGATGGACCTTCTGAAGCCCTACATCTGATTTCTCTTGAACCAAAATATAACCCAACACCCAAAATACTAAGGTTAGCCCTGGATTTAAGAATTTCCAATAATGAAGGGCCTCTGGCCAGGCCCATCAGCATCATTCCTGGTCTTTTGTGCCTGGGCCTGACAGGACTATCAGCTCTGATTCAGGGTGTGCCAAACCCCCAAACCATAAGGTGAAACCCCAAACAAAATTTTCACACACAAAAGCTTACATGATCACTAGGTTACCTAATCCTGAGATTCCTGGCTCAATTTCTATCTCAGTAGAGACCAACATGACTTATCTTGATCATCTCCTTTACTGAGCTAGCTAGTGATATAAAACACTGGTTTCAGAAGTTCTCTTCAAAGCATCTTTCTTTGATCTAGAATTTACAGTCTTGACTTGGTGAATAATCTATATGGGATCCTTAAACATGAACTCCAGCATTGTCAGCTTTCTGTACTCTAATCCACTTGTTTTGGCGTGTACAGTAAGGACTAAAAAAATAACTTACACTTAAATAGTGTAATAAAACAAATAACAATAATAACAAATACTCAAGTGTTATAAAAACACTAAGTACAGCAATATAACAGGTTATTACCCTGCTGCCAAAACTTCTGTTGATTGAGTAATAACTCAGAAGGGTTAACCAGATTTTATACACGGTTCTTCCAATCAATTAAATGTATTTAATTAATTGGGGGGGATTTGGTTGAGGAATTTTAAATATAAGATAGTATATAATAAAGGCCAGTCCTCCTTACTTACAGGAGAAGGTGAGCGCCTTTGTAGCTTAGAGCATCCACCCTCGTGTCTGTAAACCCGCTCGGTAAGGCAGATTTACAGAGTATGTAAGCATATTCTCACCCTCATGCCCTCTTTGAGGCTCTGTAACAAACCAATCTTTAAGTCTTTCAGACCAGCTCTCTAAATTTACAATCCAGTACAGAGCCTCTGCAAGTACAAGCCTACCGACTGCTCACACCAAACCTCAAGCACAATCAATGGAGACTCCCCCCACCCCAGATGACCAAGATATCAATCCCGATGGTACTCAACAAAAAAAAAAGAGGACCAAACTGGATCCCCTGCAAGGAAGAACAGCTGGCCATTTCTTGGATCAATGTCAGTGAACAGCCAGAATTTGCTGCAAATCAGTCGGGCGAGACCTTCTACCAAAAGGTTGAGATGGACTTCAACACCCACTCTAAGGCTCATTATTGTGATCATTCTCAAATAAAAACACGGTAAGAAATCATCTCTACTTATAAATCATGTTATATTTACTGATCCAACCCTGCTAGATGGACCGCAATGAACACAGCTACACTGAAATTCTCCGCCATCTATAATGCCATCAAGCGGAACCCACCAAGTGGGTCCAGCCCTGAAGATTGGCTTGAAGAAGCCAAGAAGATCTATCAGGAGAGGAGTAAAGGTACTTCTTTCAATGCTATCCTGGCATGGCAAAAGCTTTGATATGCTCCAAAGTGGCGAGCAGACCCCCGAGTGGACCAGCCCTTACCTGCTCCAATCTCCGACTCGATCGATCATATGGATTCGGTGCCAGATGACTCGGGTATGACTGGTATAAGCAGCCGTTCACCTTCTTCAATCTCTTGTCCAATTGGCGGCAAGGCGGCCAAAAAACGTCGAATCGATGGCCTCAATAATGATGAATTCCTCTTGCAAGCAAACAAATTCGCTGGAATCTCTCACAAACGACTTGGTGCTCTTAATCAAGGGAACAAAATACTATTGGCTAAGAACGAAATAATCAAGGACAAGATCAAGATTGAAGAAAAAAAACTTGTATTAGAACAAGCAAAGCTAGAAATAGAGATGGAGCATCGTCGCAGAGAGACCCAGATGAACGACTTCAAGATGCTCCGTGACAATGATGATATTGACAACGAGGATACCAAAGAGGTCCTCAAGATTATGAAGGATGAAATTAAAAAGAAATGGTGATCAAGGGCCCAATGATAATTCCTTTTGATTTTTCACTCAGAATTTCTCAGCTCTTTATTGTCTCATGTAATATAGTTTATTTATTACATGGCACAGAAATAAACAAATGAGACAGTTAATTAAGAAATACAAGGAATTTATTCCATCTCATCACCACGGAGCAACCAATTGTGAATCTTCAGGTCCTCGCGCAACTGGGAATTAGCTGCGCGATTATGTAAGTTGTAGTTTTTTTGGAGATAACTACCCCAGGTATGGGTCAAACGAGGGTCTTGATGATTTGGGATGATTTCAGCTGAAGAGGGAGTCAAAAAAGGGTCAATTGGTGATTGTTCCTCCACAATCATGTTGTGGAGGATGATGCAGCACATCATCATCTCCATGACATTGTGCTTCTCCCACAGCCAAAAACCCTGAGTGAGACAGTGCCAGCGTGCCTGAAGGACCCCAAAGGTTCGCTCAATGTCTTTTCAAGCCGATTCCTGAAGTTTTGCGAAGTGTCTTGAGGCACCATCCTGTGGATGCCTGATTGAAGAGACCAGAGTGGACCAAGGAGGGTAGATTGTATCGCAGAGGTAGTAATCTTGGCTGTAGCTGTGACCATTAATGGTGTAGTTGATTGAGTCGGACGCACCGGCAATTAATTGGTCAAATAGATGGCTCCGATGAAGTACGTTGATATCGTTGAGAGCCCCTGGAGTCCCAAAAAACGCATGCCAGATCCGGAGATCCTTGCTAGCAACCGCTTCCAAGACCATTGTTGGTCTTTTCTCCTTCCCTGTGTACTGGCCTGCACACCCCGAAGGACAGTTCTTCCAGGCCCAGTGCATGCCATCTATACTGCCAATACACCCTGGAAAGCCACGTGATTCGTTCTCGGCCAGGATAGTCTGTATCTTGTTGTGATTAGGAGGTTGAAGGTATTCGGGGGCATAGATAGTGATGATGTGTTTGCAAAAGGATTTGAGTGTTTGGAGTGCCGTTGTTTCCCCGATTCGGATATACTCGTCCATAATATCGGCACTAGTCCCATACGCCAATTGCCAGATGGCGGCCGTCATTTTTTGATGAGTTGATAGGCCTATCTGGCCACAGCAGTCCTAGAAAAAGTGAATATCAGCCAATCAGGAAAAATATGTGACTGTGATAACAATCATAAACATCACACACCACTTTGCAAACCCAGAATCGATTGTGTTGTTGAAGATCTCTGCACAACCGATCAAACATATGGTGGCACATTCGGAACCGTCGCTCAAACGTTACGTTGTTATAAACCATGTTTTTGATAAAATAGTCTTCCATAAGTCGCTTGTTGCCTGCAATGCGATTCCGGAGAACGATTACCTTCTGGTCAGCTTGATTATGTCTGGGTTCAGGCTGGGAAGCTTGCAGGAGGCGACAAATCCATTGTTCCTCCTCAATGTCCCAGAGGGAATTGAGAAGAAGTTGATCGGGATCCATTGCCGAGTGATTTACTGAGTGGCACAGTTGGACTCAAGGGTGGTCGTAGTGTATTTAGCTAGGTCCAGGAGGGCTACCAAGCGGATACCAACTATTGAGGGTGGGTTTGGCTCTTTAATTAGCCACCAAGTGCTGGGGGACTCGCTGCTTACCTAAAGAGTTACCCCAACGGTGGTGGATGCTCTTATAATAAGTTATCTAATGTAGATTAAAATTGATGGGGAGGTAATCTTCATTTTAGTGAAGAAAACTCCTTCTTAAATAATAAAATAATTATTATTTCACAAGCTTCTTGGAAGCAGTGATCAGTATAAGATCACCAGGGGGAAATGATCACCCTGTTCGTGATCTGATGTGAAAAATGGTGTCATTCCTTTGTAGAATGACCCCATAATTATTTCACAATAAGTTGCTTAGTGGGAAATAATTATTTCAGCATTGAATAATTATTTCACTAAGTATTACTTGTGAATAAATTTTCTAGGGACCAGAGCTTGGAAAAGCGCTTACCCTGGGTGATCAGTAATTTAAAATCACATGTACTTATGTAATTAATACATACTACATAAGTTATGAAGTTAAATACATATGTAATCTTATAGTATATATTACTATGGGTTATGCTGGGATTTTCCAAGATTTTCATGGAAATAAACATACCAATAAATGGTTCTTTATCCATTTATTGCGTGTTTGAAAATTAATTTGCCAAGGATTTTCCTTAATTAAATTTCCTTGGATTTTAGATAAAAAATAGATATAATTTACATAATTTTATGAATATTTTTACACATGGTCATGAGTGTGGTTTGAACACAGAACCTTATGTGTCAACCAGATAATTGTAAGCTTGTTCTTAAATGTTAGACTATTATACCAATTTTTGAAACAGTTAAGTATAATTTCTGTTATGATCAGAAAATCTAGTAAAAAATAAATAAAGTAAAAATAAAATAAATAATCCTATAATTAAATATTATTAATTATTCAGCTTGCAGCTTCAAGTGTTACATAATGTATGTAATATCTTGGTGGCTGACAAGCATTAAAAAAAGGCCTAGAGGGCCCAGCATTGATCCACAAAGCTTTACCAGGGCCCTGATGGCTTGAAATTAAGCCCCAAAAAATTGAACCAGAGACTGAAGGGCCAAGTGAAAGCCATGAGATTAACCAGGGTCAAACCATTTCCTGACACAATATATCACACCAATTAAACTCCAAATGATTTTAAACAGATGTAAATAATTCCAACAGACATAATTTACTTGCATGAGTACAGCAATAAAAAGAGCTGATTTCTATTTTTTTTTAAAAGAAATTCATCTTTAATTTGGGGGGGGGGTTCAAGAAAAATTGTTTTTCAATGTGGCTTTCAGGCTCATGCAAAAACAATCTACTGTAGATTTCTGAGCTGTACAGTTGGCTATTCCCCCCCCCCCCCCTGTTGGCCATAAAAGGAGATTCATTTGGCCTCAAATTTATGATTAATTTCTTATTTATCCCAGGAAACAATTGAAAAATACTTATCCAGTTCTGCATTTATTTTCCATCTTTTCTTCTTCCAATGTTTGAATATGTGTTTCTCTCATTTATTTGGGAATTGGGATTTCTGTATAATCAATTTCAACTCAAACAATACATCTTGCTCATATGGAAATTGGTGAAACAGTAATCCAAATGCCCTTCAGAGAATAAGAAGAGATGCTCATTTAACTCAAAGAAAGCAAGTAAAGCGGGAAAATAAATGCTTCAACAGGATTAATGAAAATAACAATTTAAAAGTACCAAAGCCTCTAAACAAGACACTTCATGCAAGGTAAAAACTTTCACCATTCCCACATTCTTTTCTTTGCCCAAATATTGGTAAAATATGAGGGTATCACCAGGAAAAAACAATGATCACTTGAATACACATGACACTGAAAATTAAAAAGGGGCCTTTGTACTTTCTGATGTCACTCCTGGACAAGTGATAATTGTTTTTTCCTGGTGTATGTAATCCACCCAAAACATTCTGTTCAGATTTTTCACTCTGCTGGCTCTAACATTTTGATCCTGATTCCAATTCTAACACAAGAAAGAAATTGTATTTCTCCGCTAACAGCTTTAATCCAGCATGATGTTAACTGTTGAAGCCATAAAAACCACTTTTACGCAGCAACCATGTTAACTCGTGAAACTAACAGTAAGCAGGCCAAAACAATCCACTATTTGGGCATAGTGTAGTAAGCAAAAAATCAGCTAACAGCTAAATTTTAGCAGGAAAAAATGTAGCTTACAGCTAAACTTTAGTGTAGTGTAGTGTAGATCTGATGCTGCTATGCTAATGGGAATTTCAAAATGTGTTAGCAGCAAAAACAATCACACTACTTGTTAGCGTAGAGGTTATTTTCCAAAGCTAGCAAACAATTTATCTGCAATGTTTTTTGCTACACTAACTTTTAGTTTAGCAGAGTGTGGTGTCAGCTAACACTACAGATTTTCTGGCAAAAACAAACTGCTATGCTGACAGTTAGTGGTCAAATAGTGTAGCAAGGAGTGTAGTGTAGCAACAAGCATAGTGTAGCAACAAGCTTAGTGTAGCAACAAGCATAGTGTAGCGGCCCACCATTGGTTGTGCTGTTGTGGCCGGAATTCTGGGTGCTGGGGAAAGCAAAATAATTGAAGCTATTAGTGCCATAGGAATGATCAAGGGGGTCCCCTTGTTGCCCAGAGATATTGGTCATTTTAATCAAAAGAAGATAAGAGAAGAGAAGAAGAGAAGAAGAAGAAAGAGAAGACAGTTCAATTTTCTGGATTTGGTTTGTATATGCTGTGCAGTAGATATCTCTCCTGAAGCATAAATCCCTTGCAAGGAGTTAGTTCCTTTGGTGCAAAAATCACTCATCCTTCAATATATCAGGAGGCCTCTTTTCCCCATAAGCCTAGCAAGGTCTGATCATAGTGGTCTTTTTAGTGGTATTAGTATTAGTAGTAATGATAAGTAGTAGTGATAGTGGTAGTTTTAGTAAAAGGATGCCTAGTCTTGATTACAGTGCCTTATCAAGAGATTGCTTACAGAAGAGATCATTACCAACTTCTCACTAACAACCCACCCATTATTATCATGCAAGAATTATTCTATGAATTATTTTTTACTGTGTTTTAATTTCAGACACCCATTCCTACAGCTGCCTGCGTCACACCACCTTCCAAACAATGAGGATTATATGCTGCAGGTACACCCCTTGTACACCTTATCTACCTGCATATATTGCACTACATGATATCATATGTTGCTAGGGGACCAAACATCCTTGCATATCCTCCCATCATCTTGTCAGGGCTCAAATGCTCAAGTGTAAAGATAAAAAAATAATATAATGATGAATAAGAGGTTTCTGGTATGATTTGGTGGACCGTAAAAAATTGGCAAATTGAGAAAATTAGGCCAGCAAGGTTTGTTCACAGGAGTTGAAAAAATGGTCTGGTATTATTTGTTGGCAATAGTTCCCAAGCAGGGCTGGTAATGTAGGCTTGTAACCTGTAGGGGTGTACATAAATGTATACTTTGGTATTGTGTTTTTACAAATGCTTGGACTTTTTGGAGATTTTTGGATGGCAAGGTTATGGGATTAAGGCCACAGCCCCAGTTTAATCTTCAGGTTACTGCCACGCAGCATCAGGAATCAGCCATGGTTATCATTAATGACCAGATAATGGGTTTTGAAAAACATAAAATATTGTTTTTTTTGACAGATTTTAACAAATCTTGATGCAAATCAGTCCAAGCATTTGTAAAAACACAATATGTAACAGTGTATCTCACTCCTTGGTGTAGACAGATGTAGTCTCACAGACACAACAAAAACCCCGTTTGCATGGGAATGATTATCTAATCTGGGAGTTTCTCACTTGGAAACATTTTATGAATTCATCAATCAACTTTGAACACCAGAAATACAAATAGAATCATTTTTATTTTCAGAGGAAAATTAGAAAACAAGGGAAGAAGAAGTTTATATGTAACAAGAAAGTATGTAATATTAAAAGGAAATTTATTGCAGTTTTATACAAAGTGAAGAGCAGGAAAGAAGTATATATATATATATATATGAAATGGAAAGAGGAAGAAGGAGAAGAGAAGAGAAAGGGGAGAAGAGAAGCATCTGGTATCGATTAATATATGTAAGGTTATATGTATAAATTAGAAATCAATATACAATTAATAACAAACTAACAAACGTACTTCTAAACAACTAATGAAAAGCTTCCTGAAATGATCTAGAATAACACGATTAAAATAACGGTATAAAAAGGAAACACAAAGTAAATAATCTGTTGCTGGTAAAGGAGTAAAGAAGGTGTCGAAGTAAGGTAAGGCAACTTATATATATGTATATATATAATTTTGAGGTTCTGAAAAAGTTCTATATAAGACATTATAAGCTGAGATATTCATGCAATTAGGAGTAGCAAAAGCAGTAGCAAAAGGCATGAAAGCAGGGGAAAGTGAGCGAGATCTCGTCGATCGATCTGAACATTGTCCAAAAGAAAATTGATGCGCGTTGGAGTATCGAAAGGAGATAGATATATATGTATGCAATGGATGGGGATAGTTGGAGGGTGAATTAAAACAAGCCAGCAGCATTGGACGCGAGTCCAAAAGATTCAAGAGCGTGTAATAGCACGTTGGGTTGAATTTTAACGGCTTCGCCAAGGGCCAATAAGACGTCATAGATCGGTCCTAGGGATCGTAATTCGAGACTAGACAAAACGTTTTCAATCCTGATCACCTGGTTTTCTAGGATCGCTGCTAGCTCTTCATCTGTCGATTCCAATCTGATTGGGTAAGTCAGCAGATGCCCATTCAGAAGCTTTGATTTCGGCCGCTTGTTTGTACTCCCACTGGAGCCTGCCCCTCCTTCTTCGCCGTTGCCTGCCGTTAATTTGTTCGTCGTATTGGGTGAGCTGGGATTAAAGCTTAAAGGCGCGTGAACCGTTGCTGCTGAAACTGTGACGATTTGGACCCAAGAAGGGGAGCTGTTAATCCTCTTGAATCTCAAAAGGAACATTTGCTTGGAAAAAGGAAATGAGACGCTTACCAGCCTCGAGTCTAACGACCAATGCAGCCAACTGTCTGATGTGATTAACGTCCAACATTCTAGGAGACGGTTCATAGACTTCATCGACTTTGGAGTCTGGTCCGCCTAGAGAAGCGCCTTGGTTGTTGAGTCTTCCGGCCAACGATCTCGGATAGATCAGCGAGATGAATTCGGGCATCTCCAATCCTTTCAGCCGCTTCTCTCCGATCTCAGAGACCCCGAAGCCCATCTTCCGAATCGATGCCACATCTCTTCGCGTCGCTGGGTCTACAATCGCATCTGCCTCATGCGCTAATGGATCGCTTCCTTCTTTACCATCGTTCTGGTCAAAACATAACGTCTTCACGATCTCGATCACGTCCAAAGAGGCCGTGATTTCTCCCCCTTTGGCTTCGCCACTAATCCTTGCTGTTCTAATCGTCCACAGTAATTTTTTTAAAAGAAAGAAAAAACAATCATTTAATACATAATCAAGGATGGGCAAAATCAACAAGAACACAATACCTGTTCACCATCGGGCCAAAGTAGTCCATCCGACGAGTAATAGGATCTGCTTCACAATGAGGGTTACCCCAATGGATGCCCATTCGGACGGATAGCCCACGATAACATAACATCCCATTTGAATCGTAAATTTCCTTTCCATCTTCGGCGTCGAGTATCTCCTGGGGCCAATCTTCCCTGAGGAGTTCGATTTGGACAGTGAAACACCACAACAATGCGCTCGTCACCGATGGGAAGGAGACCATAAACGCATCACCTTCCGTTTTCACTTCGTAGCCTCCAATCGCTCTCAGCTGTCGCCTCAGTAATTGGTTGTGCATCCTCATCGCCGATTGCATTCCTGGGTTAGTTTCCCACAACGAAGTCGAATTCCGGATATCTGTGAAGACGAGGGCGACCATTCCTGTGGGCGGAGCCACTTCCCGATCTAGTAACGTCAGATATTTTTCTCCCGGTGCATCTAATAGCTGTCCTCTCCTTGTTGCTACCCGCGTTGCACCGTATAATTCGTCGTCCATATGCGCTCCTCCCGCACCCCGATAGGTATACCTTCTCTTAGCCTTGAACAAATCGCCTAATGCAATTACCATCACCATCAGGTTGGACTCGGCCCCATAAGACAGGGCAAGATCTCTGAGCTTCTGTGCAGCTCGCATCGGATCCGCCTTCCTATTCTGGGCTCGCGCCACATCAACCGCTGCTTGATAGGTCATGTGTGACCATAGCCCCGCGTTAGCAATAATTATAAACTCGTCGTCTTCAGAAACATCGAGCGTTTGGATTGAAGGTCGAGCATTGATGGCCGGATGAACGTGAAAGTACCCAAACGATCTTGAGACTTCTACTTCATCTTCCACCAAACCTTTTTGCGATACCCAAGCTTCGGCCGAGCGAATCCTTTCGATTTCCGTGGCATCAAACGGGTCATGCTTGTGTGCGAGTGGTAAGGCCACTCCACCTCGTTTGGCCACCACAGCTAGAGCGTCACCAACGTTGGCTACATAAATTGTTTTCTTCGCCACGTACATCACCACTGCGGAGGCTCCGCACTTGGCATCAACTCCACAATTTGCAGCTGTTATGCTCGGACGTTCGGATCTTTGAAGACCAACATTGGATCCTTTCCGACGGGTATCAAATTGATTGGTGACCATATTCCCGTAATCCCGGTTGACGTTCAGAAATGCTCGGCGGAGGGCTTCAGTGACCGATTCATTCTCTTTTAATCTCCTCAGTTCACCTGCTAGAATAGTCGAGAAACTATCATGCAAGAATTTAGCCAACTTGCCACCTCCAAAAGGTGTTTTGGAATGAGCGTCAAACAAGCCAAACAACGATTCGTCATCCCTGTTACGAAATCGAGACACCACCATGTCTAAGCCGACGACATTATAATCCTCTCTGCCCATGGAATCGGCAATACCGTATCCCATCGAGCTGACCTCAGATTGAGTGACTCGAACCCGTCTATCCTCGCTTTCATCAGGTACTGAGGGTGTGGTAAGAGTGACGTCCATCAAGCCAAGAACTCTTAATCGACGTAAGGCGTTGAAGTTGGACAGATTTTTCCGCTTGGCAGCTGCTACTGCATCTTGCTGTGCTCCTGCTGCTGGTTTGATCTCCAGTCGTTTGTTCCCAGAAAGATTGAGGTACTGCAAATCCAAGTTCCAATTCCTAATAAAAAGTTCAATCGAGCCGGAAAAAATAGTAAGTTTATTGATCTAATGTCAAAGAAGAAAAAAAGAAAAAAACACGAGAAGAAATAACAAAAAAAAACGTACCAGTTCCAATCATAGGGCCAATTAGTAACGTTATACTTCAATAAATTAGAGGAGACATCCAACGATTCAAGATGTTTGAGTTTACCCAATTCAGCTGGCAGAGTTTGCAGCTTATTACCATTCAAGAAAAACGTCTTCAGGTTGGAGAGGTTTTCAAAGTCTTCAGCGGGTAAAGAGGTCAATGAATTCCCAGAGAGATATAATTCTTCCAATGATTCACATTTCGATAATGTTGAGGATGGGATTTCGTATAATTCATTAAAGCTCAAGTTTAATACTCTTAGCTCACTCAAGAGAGAGATCGGACCGAATACGTTGTCTCCCAGCCCGTTATCTCCCATAAATAGTTCTTGTAGACTTTTAGCTAGAGGTGGCAACGTCCGATTATTTGTGGTTGGATTACCATTGGGTGATTTGGCGGTGGGTAAGGAAGGCATTCCTTTCAGTGAGGGCTTGTTATCTTCAGCATTCGGGTTGGAGGGATCTGAGGCTGCTAGTGGCATGGGAAACTCTTGGATCAGATTCGAGCTGACATTCAGTACGATTAACTGCGAACAATTCCATATCGTTCTCGGCAGTGATCCTAGATTATTGTTCGCAAGATCCAACGTGTGAAGTCTCTGAAGTTGTCCAATGGAATCTGGTAGAGAGGTCAGCTGATTATTTTTCATTGAGAAGTTGCGGAGGTTGGTCAGTTGACTGAACGAATCCGAGAATGATTTGATTTGATTGCTATCTAAATTCAAACTTTCGCAGCTGACGAGTGCGTCGAAGAATTCTTGTCCAAGGGACGAGATTTTGGCGTACGAGACGTTCAAAGAGACTAAAGTTTGGCCAGTACCGACTAGCAACAGCCGGGTGATCGAATTATGTCCGGCATTCAATTCTTGCAGTGAATTGAACCTTCCATCCAGGATGGTTGCTGCGTTGTTTTCGCATAACAATTTCTTGAGGTGAGGTAGATCACTGAAAATTGCAATATCTCCCAACAAGCACCGCCGACAGTCTAGTTCCCGAAGTTGGCTCAGACCGCTAAATGTGCTAGGAATAGTCGAGATCGGATTTGCCAAGAAAACGAATCGCTCCAGGTTTTTGAGTTGGCTGATTTCATTGGGTAAAGAGTTGATCATGTTGAAGGAAATATCTAGATCAACCAAAGAGTTCATTTGACAAATTACGTTCGGTAAAGATTCAAACTTGTTGTTGGATATGTTCAGTAGACTTAATGAACGGAAATCTCGAAAGTAATCAGGCAAAGTCCATAGTCGATTGTTGTGTGCCTTCAAGGCCATTAGTTCAGTCAGATCGTCTAGTCGAGCATGTTCGAGATCGACAATCCGATTGTTAGAGATATCTAATCTCATTAAACTGTTACATTGCCTAATCGAAGGCTGAACTCGTTTCATAGCCATATGGCAAAGTTTTAATTCTCGCAAAGAAGTACATAGTTGAATGAAGTCCAACGGGATATCTAATTTGGGATTTTTGGATAAATTCAAGCTGATCAGTAGAGCCGCATGATTGAAAAGGACGATCGGAATTGCCTGAATACTCCGCGCCTGTAGATCGACGAACTCGTAATGCTCATGAAAATCTTCATCCTATTTAAGACCAGAGGGTTCGCTTCTAGTGAGTTTTGTCGATCTGATAAAAAAAAGGAAACTGATGTAAGAAAACACTGACCGTAGCAACTGCTGTCAGGGATTCTTCCTTATACAGAAACTTCATGAGGTAAGAATAATCCAGCCGTCCCACGTCATCAAGACGATCGAGCATTGTATATCCTGCCTGTTCAAGTCTGCGCCGTTGAAACACCAGCGGTTTTTCGTTGGGGGCAATCACGCGTTCTAGAAAATAAAACGAATGGTTGTTATAAGTGAGGGAGTCGATAGTCTAAAAGATGATCGAGCAAAATGACCTGCTTACCCAGACCACGTTCTTTCATGTACAACTTGTAACCAGCAGGTGGCTTTTGATTGAATAACTTCCGGCCAAGTTGATGACAAATCTCAGCGGCTGTGTACATCAATGGGCACGAGAGAGTGGCAAACGATCCATCTGCCCGAGATATCCGAATCGTCCACTGAGAGGCGGGGGGTACGATATCAGTTATCATGGCCAGTTTCCTCAGAAAACGAAAAAATGAGTAATGTAACAAGATGGGAGAATCATAAATTAAACTGACTGATTTGGAGCCATCCGCTTGTCCAGCTCGAGTAGCGCCTCCTAGTTTTCCGTTTAAGATTGATCCGGAAATATTTGAGCCAACGGTAGGCCGTCCTCCGTGGCCACTGCCTTCAGAGCCGTCCATGATACTCATTCCACCAGCCTCAGATGGGCGACGACTAGCGTTGACATTGGCTCCATTGAGATTGGGAGTTCCAAATCCGCTTGACTTGACGCTTTCATCGATCGAACCGAGCCTATTGATAGGAGGAATCATGAGGGCTGCATTTGTGGCGCTACTGCCGATGGTAGTCGTGCTGTAGAGACTACCGCTTGTAGAAGTTCCGGTGTGGCTGCCAAGAGAATATGCCGTCGTTCCACTTACACCGCTGAAACTTCCATTGATTGGGAAGGCTGGAACATATCTCCCAGCCATTGGCGGACCTCCGCCAGGATCAGAAGGGCCTTCGTGATTGTCTGGATGGGGAGGATAGAAGTCGGAGACAAGCAGACCATCTTCCTCCTCAGACTCGTCAACATCCGTATCGCTAGAGTTGTTACCATCCATCGGGTTGACAGCCCAACTCTCAGGGGCTGTCCAACCAGCAGCAGCAGCACTAGCGGCGGCGAGGTTGTTTAAGGAAGGCGTATTACTACCAGACCTTCCCCCACCAAGACTGGGAAGTGCGCCATTTGCAGTTGGGGGCACAGCGGCGCCGAGGCCAAGACCGGTGATGGTACCAAGTGTTGGATTGGTTCCGATTTGATTGGAATTACTGTACTGATGCCCGGATGGTTTCTTTGAGGGTGAAGTTTGGCCTCGAGTTGTGGTAGGAAACAGGGGACGGTTTGCTACAGATGCGTTTAGGCCGCCATCGGGCTCGTTGAAATTTGATGGGAGATTGTTTGCGTTTAGACTTTGCTGACTGTTATGACTTCCCCGTCGTCGAGAATCGACGGTACTGAAATCACGAGCACTGGCGCCCCCCATGCTACGATTCGATCGATGAGATCGTGGCAGACTGGGGTAGTTATGCACTGGAGGATCTGTTGGCCCCGTACTTGATCCAGATCCAGACTCATGATGAAATGCTGGGTTTCGGTTGACACAGTTGGGCGAGCCCAAAGTTCTTCCAGGATTGAAAGGGTCTGCAAATAACGTGCCGCCGCCTGGTGCTTGAAATTCGGGATGGTTTGGATGAGACGGGCTATTAAGAAAACTGGGAGCGCCACTAAAGCTACTAGTCCGTCGTACTTGTAGGGCGGCGTGATCTCGATTGATGATTCCGTCCATCTCGTCCAAGTTGGTATCGAGTGTGATCACTTCGCCCTGATTGACGGGTCCCAATCGACTTGATTGGGCCAGATTGCTGGTCGAGCTTAAGGAGCCGCTTTGAGTTTGTTGGTTATTCTGCTGTTCTGCTTTGTGATTCTTCTCTTTTGAGCTGAGACCACTGCCACCGGTGAGTTTTCTGATACGCTGCTTCTTTGATGTTGTACTTGATGGGGGTGCTGTTGATGTTGATGTTGCCGTTCCTGCTGCTGTTGTTGTTGTTGTCGTTGCTGCTGTTGCTGGTGGTGGTAGCGGTGGGATTGAGGTTTGCTGTTGCTGTTGTTGCTGGGCCTGCCATTCTTTATCGGTGAGACCGGTGAGATCTTTGATTTTGGAAGAGGGGAAGTTGAGTTCCTCGGGAAAGCTCCTAGTAGCAAAGGAGAGATCATCGGAAGCATTGATATCACCACGACTAGCCTTCCTACGGAGCATACCGAAAAATCCGCGCTTCTTGGTGGCTGAACCCGAGAGGGATGGACCAGATGACGGATTGGTTGGGAGCTGTGGGGTGATGGGCGTTTGGATGGATGTAGGTGCATACTGATCGTGATTGAAGGCCTGTCCGGCTGGGAGGGGGGCGATGGTGAATTGGAGAGGTTGAGGTGAGGAGTTGGATGAAGAGCTACCAAAGTTGAGCGAAGACTGGGAGCTAAACTGTCTCAGCCTGGGTTGCGAGTGAGATTCTTCAGTCCTACGGGGGTAGGGTGAGTTCGCGTGGGGTGAGATGGTGGAGTGATTGAAGGATGGATAGTTCTTGGGTGGGATGAATGGGTTCTGGGTGGTGGTTGTTCGAAGGATATTAGGATGATGGGCTTGAGATGGTGAGGGAGGGGATTGCTTTGAAGGGTCCATGTTGGTTTGAGGGGACGATCGAGCTGGAGCTGGTGGCCGAGAACGTAAATAAATATGTGTGTATCTGTTCAACAAGATGTCCAACTACGACCACTTATTACGACTATTAGTCTATTATTATTATTTATTATTATGATTACTACTAACTACTACGGCCACCAAGCTAGTTATCGTATGAATCTACGAGGTTGGTTGTGAGGATAATCGTCGAATCGATTCTTGAAGTATCCAAGCCATGTTCAGTCTTGAGTAAGAGAAGTCGTGGCTCGTTCAACTCTGATATTAAAAGCTGAGGAATTTATGTGCATACTGGTATATCCATACATCCATATATACATACTATGGACATATGCCTACATCTAAGGCATATTAAATGCATACTGATTTTGTGATTTGTATCTTGTATTTATTTATCAAGAAACGAGTGTATAGCCCCCAATTTTGGGGATTGGGGAGGGAGTTTTAGAAAAGGGGGCTTGATGAGAAGGGTGCACAATATTTTATTTGTGGAAATATAAGAACAAAGATAACATTTCATGCTGAAATCAAAAAGCAATGAAATTATGAAGCAAAAAAAGCAAATCTAAATTTGAAAGAACCTCTTTATAAACAATATTTGATGTTTCATATGAAGGAAGGCCAAATTCAGGTTGAGGGACTACTACATTTGTAGTCCGGCTGGACTTACTTTGTGAAAATGCAACATAGAGTTGTCCATGACTAAATACAGGATCATGAAGTACAATACCTACTTTTCCAATTTACTGACCTTGAGATTTGTTTATAGTTAGTGAGAAAGCCAGATTTATGGGGAATTGTTTCCGTATGAGCTTGAAAGGCAATCCAGACTCATCAGGGTCTGATATGAAGGGAATGTGTGGTATACCAAGTTGTTGACTCTATTTCCTGAAATTACCTTTGCATCATAAATAACATTTGGGCCCAGGTTTTCCACAATCAATGTAGTCCCATTGTTTTATCAAGGTTCCTCAGCATTATTATTGGGAAGCCCCTTTTCAATTTCAAAATATGAGGTGAAAAGCCTGAAATTGTTAGACTATTTATTTATTCCTGTACTGAATCATAGCTTGTATAATTCCTGCCTTCTGATGGAATATCTTGCAAGATCCTAGCATTTATATGGTTGACTGAAAAATTCTTGCAGCAAAGAATAGCCCAGTCCAAAAAGTAATCCTGTTGGGAGAAAGACCTGGAAATATGTGGGAATAGTTGTGTGATGAGATGATCCAAATTTTTCCTGTGGGATCCACCATGAATTGCCATTGAAGCAGGCAGCTGTATCTTGTTTGAAAAAGCAGTGATACCTTCTACGTTCCCAACAGATAGAAAATTGCTGAAAGTGAGGATCCCCAGCTGCACATATGTTGATGGATTGCGGAAGGCCAACTTGTAAGCATAATATTTCAAGGCAGTTGAAAGTGGAATTTCCTGCTTGACTTCAGGACTCTGACCAAGATCTCCACTTGGATGTAAGAGCACATAATGGAGAGGATCATATTTGCTGTCTAATTCAGATACTCTTGCAAGGGATTGACCACAATATCTGATGATAAAATCCCTTGTGGCTGTTTTCAAAGGGTCATTGCCTTCAAGGTAAGAAATTTCAGAGCATGAAAACTTAGTGAAAGTGAAAAAGAAAGAAATGCCGTCTACCCAGATGGCTGCAATTTGGTCCCCTGTTGGGAGGTGATAAACTCTTTGGTCCACATTTGTTGCCGTTTCTGTAAGCCTTATTGAGCGGTTTGGAGTGATTTCAGATGCTAAATGCTCAAATTGGCGTATGAGAGGATTGCACCGGTGAAGTATTTATTGAATCCTTGTCATAATCTCTGGGAGGAGATGTTGACCATGAATATGAAGATTTTCAAACTCATGTCCATTATTTTATATGTAGAGCTGCAAGAATGTTGGGACTTCCTGAGACATTGGCATGAAGCTTCCAATGTTGTGGTGAATTTGTCCCTTCACCTTGAAAGTATATATACCTTGTCCTTGGTTGTTCAAAGCAGCTCTTGTAGCACAATTTATACCAAGTGAAGTAAATGCATAGCTGCTATTTATAAAACGTATGGAACTTATCAGTTGATTTCCTTGAGGCAAGTGGTCTTGAGTTGCATCTTTGAAAAGCTGGAGTAAATCTGGAGGAGGGGGTGGTTTATTTATGTTGATCCTCCCAGAGAAAAAGCAGAGGACATTGGTCTTGCCTTGAAATAGTATGGCCTGGCATAATGGACATTGCCTCTCTCTTCTCAGTGTGTGTGGTCTGAAACTTGGAACCTAACCCTGCAAAACTTTATCTGGGGAATGTTTTTGGCTACATAGTTTTCATTTTCATTCATTACGGGATGGTAATCCAAAACAGAACCTGCAGGATTTTCAAATCCAATCTGGGAAAAATGATGATCAAACTGATTTAGAACCTGTTCCCAATTGGTTTCTGGAATATCATCCTCCAAGTGTGATGTTTTCTCTACAGAAGGAAGGTTTGAGGAGTTATCATAGTTGGCGTAGATATTAATCTGATTGTTGGGAGAAAGATTTTGGGAATGGTCCAAGTTAGAAATGGAAACCCTGGAGGGAGATTTAGGAGTTGTATGAATTCTATTGGTCTAATTGGTAATTCCACGGGTGTGGTTATGAGACATCAGTTGAGTGATTTGAGACAATGGATGCCTTTGTGATGGGACATGATTTTGATTCAGCTGGATTGGGGAGTGAGTTGAATGGTAGTTTTGATGGGGAGTAAGTGAATGGATATGATCAGATCTCTGATGAGAAACTGAGGCTGGTAGTTGATAAGATATTTGCTGGGACATTGGGGATGGAACTTGCTGAGAGATTGGACGGGACCTTGAGGATTGGAGTTGGTGAGAGATTTGATGAGAATGTTGAGAGGATTGATGGGAATGTGGATGGTGTGTTTGAGGGTCATTGTGTAGATGCTGAAGATGGGAAGGGTGATGATTAATGATTAAACTACATTGGAAGTGCTGATGACTTGGAGAATTGTGAGAGTTGAAAAAATGATAATTAGTTACAGGAGATGATGGATGGTGGAAATGATTGGGGTTAGGGGTGGTGGGCAGATTGAGTAGAGAATTCAAGTCCCTTTGACAAAACCTAGCATTTATTTCCCTGTTGTATGCTCCTCTCAGTTCATCAATATTCCAGTTCATTGTAGATTAATGGGAGCAGAGAAGTAAAATGCAATAAGAGTATGTGTCAGATGAAATAAGAGTATGTGGTGGATTATTATTTTGAAGAATGATGGTAGTAAAAGTGGGATATTATTGGGGGGAATGGAAGATGTCAGGCACTGCCAGCATAATTGCCTGTGTTGAGTTCATCCCAGTTAAACTAGGATGCAAACAACCAATTTAAAGTAGGTTGACCTCAACCAATGAAATATAAAACCAAGGGGGGTCCCTTGGATTTATATTTCATCAGTTGATTTCAACCAAGTTTAAATTTGTTGAGTGCATCCCAGTTTAACTGGGATGACTTCATCCTAGGCAATTATGCTGGCAGTGAGGTGAAGAAGAGCTCTATTTGTGGCTGGAGAAAGGGTAGCAGCAGTTTGATTAATTAGTTGTTGGTAGCTGTTGGTAACAACATTAATTAAATAATGTGACTTGGCTGCCAGCAACAGTCTACAATATATGTAATTTGGTTGGTAGCAACATGATTGGTTGTTATAATGTGTTATTGGTTGTTGGCAACAGTATTGGTTGCTTTAGTGAAGAAGTGTGCACAATGTCAAAAAAAGAGACCAAATAAGTATGTAAAACAAACAGAAAAAGAAAGAGGAAAACAAAAAGAGGGACAACAGAAAAAGAATACAGCTCATGCAAAAAGAAGCAAGAGAATTAAAAAAAGAGCAAAAAAAAAACAAAAAAAAGACCAAAGAAAAAAGAGGGAAAAAAATTGCAAAAACAGAAAGCAAAAAACAAAACAAAACAAAACAAAAAAGTAAAAACAGAAAACAGAAAACAGAAAACAAAAAAAAAGTGAACAAAAAAAAGCAAAAAAAAAAAGCAAAAACTGAAAACAAAGAAACAGTGAACAAAAAAAAGCAAAAAAAAAAAAAAAAAGCAAAAACAGAAACAGAAACCAAAAAAAAATGTGAACAAAAAAAAGCAAAAAAGTGCCAAAAAAAGTGCCAAAAAAAGTGCAACAAAAAAGTGCAAAAAAAGTGCAAAAAAAAGTGCAAAAAAAAAGTGCAAAAAAAAAGTGCAAAAAAAAAGTGACAAAAGTGAAAAAAAGCAAAAAAAAAAACAGCAAAAAAAAACAGCAAAAAAAACAGCAAAAAAAAAGTGAAAAAAAAGTGAAAAAAGTGAAAAAAAAAGTGAAAAAAAGCGAAAAAAAGTGAAAAAAAGTGAAAAAAAAGTGAAAAAAAAGTGAAAAAAAAGTGAAAAAAAAGTGAAAAAAAAGTGAAAAAAAAGTGAAAAAAAAGTGAAAAAAAAGTGAAAAAAAAGTGAAAAAAAAGTGAAAAAAAAGTGAAAAAAAAGTGAAAAAAAAGTGAAAAAAAAGTGAAAAAAAAGTGAAAAAAAAGTGAAAAAAAAGTGAAAAAAAAGTGAAAAAAAAGTGAAAAAAAAGTGAAAAAAAAGTGAAAAAACAAAAAAAAAAAAAAAAGAAAAAAAAAGTGAAAAAAAGTGAAAAAAAAAATCAATTACATATTTACGTTTCTAATGTCACCCTTGGCGTTAGAAATTAAACTGGGGATGTCGCCCTTGGTGTTAGAAATTGAACAAAGGTGTCAGGATTTGTTTGGCTTGCAAAGGCCATTCCTTTAGTTATATGTAGATGTTTTGCCATGTGCTAAAATTTGGGTTTGCAATAGAAATTGAATCGGTCGAGGTCATTGGCCCCAATCACCAGCTTCATGATGTCTGGCCTGGTACATCCATATGGAAATGTCACAGAGTTGGAAGACATAGAGAAGAGAGAAAAACATAACACCTCAACATTTAAATCAGTTTCATGCATCCTAGTATGCTGACCAGTGTTATCAATTACCCAGTAGGACAGCTCAGATCTCTGATTCTAGTGGATTTGCTGGTATACACACTCAGCATCCAGACGTAAAAAAAACTGACATCTTACTCAGCTCAGTTGAAGGTGGTCAAGGGTCTTGTGAGCAACCAACCAGCTATTTTTTTTTAAAATGATGCTAATTATATTTGTGGCGTCAGAAAAGCAATCAATCTTCAAGGTTGCTCTAAAGTCTCACATGTGAACTTTCCTGATATGTTGATGTGGATGGCAGCTTGGAACTCTTGACTAGAATGAGCTATGTGGGCTTGGATGTTGTTGACCATCAACACAAGTTAATGATGCAAACCAATTTCAGCAAGGGTTGTGATTATACTGCAAGAAAAATTATATGATGATATTAAATCAGGTCAGTCTGACATAATATCAGATTGTTCCATCTAATTTGATGTCACAGGCACTGAATAAAGATAGAAATAGAAACTTACTTAACTGCCTGTAGTTGACATTCAGAAACCCTCAAGAAGCTTGTGGTTTCACTCTAACCTTGCTCAAAGGGTGACTCAACCAAGCTTCAATGCAAAGTCACTGTGCCAAAATAGCCACATATATAAACAGGTGGAGCTACAATGGCAGCTTGGTTGTAATTTATAGTGTGTGTCAACTGCAGACCTGTGAGCCAGTATGGTGAGGTATTATGGTGGATAAAAAAATCTGATGTTATGCAAGACTGATCTAATGTAACATCTGATTTATCCTCTGATGTAATACCAGATGTAATCATCTAACACAAACCCCCCTGGTTTTAGAATAAAAGGAGATACCATTTTAGTTTTGAAGAATATTCCCCATAAGTACACCAAGTTCCAACCACTTCTGAATTTACTTTCAGACAACCAAGGTTCACTGTTCATTTTTTTTTTCAATTAGTTTTCCCAGGCCTTAGCCTACTTCAATTTCTTGCCTATGTCAGAGGCAGATTTTTCCAAGCCCATGGTCATACTACACTCTATGATAGACTAATCAAATTAGTTTGAAGCAAATTTTAGCCATGTCATTTTCTATTTTCAATGAACAGCTTCTTAATGATTAGTACCCAATTTTTGAAACCTATGCCATGATTTTTTTGCGGTAGAATTTAAGAATAGTATTGTAATTGAATCAGTTTCTTGATGAATATTTTCTTTTTGTTGGATTAAATTGAACCAATAAAGTTCTTAAAGGCCTCTGTCTAGAGGTAATAAAATAATGATTTTTCCCCTTACCACATTGGACTTTCTACTCTGGAATATTAAATAGACACATCAACCATATCCACAATCCCAAACCTCTAAATCCAAAAAAAAAAAAAAAAAACATAATTACAACCTGAAAATTGGTTTACAATAAAAATCAAACCCATTAAGTCAAAATTAAAAAGAAATTGAGAAAACCAAACCTCCAATCCCATTCTATAGCTTGAAAATTGGTTAAAAATTCACCCCAGGTGTTTATATTCTTCAGTTTTTTCTCCTCACATCTCATAAGCTTTTTTGATATCAATTTTACTTTCATTTATCTTCAGTTTCTTATTAATTAGGTTGAAATTGAATATTACTTCTGAAATACTGATCTTTACTCCTATCACCAACTTTTTTTTTCTAAACCTTTCTCATCTTGATCTGATTTATATTTCCTAATATGTGAAAAAAAACACTAAATTTCATCTGCTAAAAGATTCTATACAGCCTCTTCAACCACAGGGATTTTGCCCAGTTTAATAGGCTTACAGCCCTTCCCCAGGGGCATGAAAATTGGACACCCCTTCCTATGTATTTGAATATGTCAATTCATATATAAATACATAGGGAAAGCTGCATAAGCTTCCCTCCAGGGGCATTTGGATTGCAAATTCCTCTTCCAGAATTTTTCAGCATTCCTCTCCTTCAGGTGAGGGATTTACAACAGACCACCTACCAAATTACAGCTTAATTGCCTAGGTTGAGTTCACCCCAGTTAAACTAAGATGCAATCACCTGGAAAAAAACAGGGGTCACTTGGCTCCAGGTGATATTGCAAATTAAAAAAGTGGCCTTTTTCCTTGTTGATGTCACTTTTGTTTCAGCCTTAGAGCCAGCACAGCTGACCTAAATTCTGTCTTATCTTCTTCTTTAAGTCAAAACTATCTCATATCTTTGTAAGCTCAGATTTTAATTTTGTTTTGAATTCTGATTCTGATTCTTCATCAAATTTTAACCTTAGTGTTCACTGAACACTCTGTAATTGCTCAACTCCTTCATGGAGTAATTAAATAAATAATTCTACGCTATAGCTGGCTGGGGAAGTGAAACAAGGCCAGGCAACCACATCTATATGTAAGATTGCATAAGCAAACCTTGAAAATTTTTGAAGTTGGTTTATCCCCCGTTGCAGGCAGGATACACAACCTGAAGACACCAAGAACCACCAACTCAGATATCCAAGGATTCAGCAAGTTACAGCTCACCACTCTAACCAACAAAAGGCCTCTTTCACCCAGTACTTCAAGTATTGTCAGTCAGTCCCCTTTTTGAACCTTGTTTATCTGACAGAAGTGCTTCTCTGTCTTCCCCTCTTCTTCCCTTTCTTCCCCTTTGTCTCTCTCATCAATTAACCAATCTAAATCAACCATCACTGCCAGCATAATTGCCTAGGATGAATTCATCCCAGTCAAACTGAGATGTACTCAACCAATTTAAACTTGGTTGATATCAACTGATGAAATATAAACCCAAGAGACCCATCTTGGTTTTATATTTCATTGGTTGAGGTCAACCTACTTTAAATTAGTTGGTTGTATCCTAGTTTAACTGGGATGAACTCAACCAAGGCAATTATGCTGGCAGTGCATCAACCATCAAATCAATCAAAGTTTCAGCTTCTTCAGCTCCAGGTTACCCTTTTCAACCTTGAATATAAGTCTAAAAATCAGGGCTGATGAGTCTGACTAATTCAGTGTTCCCTCCACTGTTTCCTTAGTGTTTGAGGTGGCTATTTCTCTCTTAAAAGTCTCTAGCACAGCTTAGCCAAATTTTCCAGGTTGAGCTCATTAATCATTATCAGAGCACTCAAGCAAATCATTCTAAAAGAATAAAAGGATCAACATCTCTTCTCATTCCCCCTTTCTTTTCTTCTTCTACTAGTTGTATTCCTTATCCTTGAAATACAACCAGTAGTGCCCCCCAAAAACCATGTTTCCTGTTGTCACTTTAGAGACCCAGGCTCACACTTTTAGACAAGTGATCATTTTTTTATCCTGGTGAATCAACCAATTTAAAGTAGGTTGACATCAACCAATGAAATATAAACGCAAGGGGTTCACTTGGGGGTTTATATTTCATCAGTTGATATCCGCTAGGTTTAAATAGGTTTTGTGCACCCCATTTTAACTGGGGTGATGTCATCCTATTACATTATACTGGTGGTGTGCACAACAGGGGAACAATCATAAAAAAAGGGGTTGCATCTTGCATGGGTGTGTGGGCTGCACACCATTTCTGTATGTTTATATTTGGGTATCCCAATTGACATAGGAATAGGAAGGGTGTGCAGCCTGAACACCCTTCTTATGTGGGTAGTAGTTAGTTATGGGGTATGCCCATACCTATACATATAGGGAGTTGATTTAAGCCGACCTGAATTCAGGTTTGCTGACATAACCCCAAGCCGACCCCTCTCCCCCAAACCAGAGGGGCTTCCTCCATTTGAAGAGTCTATACATCCTTTTGTGGAATAATGATCCCAACCCAATCCGCTGAAATCTGTAATATGCATTATGACAGTATATGCATGCGCGTTGACTACCCTCTTCAATCCAAGCGAGTTCAAATTGAAGCAAGAACCAGACTCAAGAAGCCGTTCAACAATCAACCCAAAGCATCTACAAGACCCTTAATCCACTGTCAAGCATCCATTGGCCAGATCTCATCTGACCTCAGTACTTGTCAAAGATCAGTAAAGATTCAGGAGGAGCTAGTTCTATTTCAAGTGGAGGTAGCTGGTGTTTTTTTACTCATTTTCTTATCACTCTTTTCTTTTATTGACCTTTTATTTTCTATTATAAAAAATATATACTCAGGCTTGTGAATAGTTCATCATCTCCATAAATATATCTTTACTCAATCCTTCATCAAGTATCAGCTAGGATCAGATCATAAGAAGGTATTCATCTTTATTGTTTCTACTGATAAAAAATTTCAATGACTCTTAAAAAATACTCACTTGTTTTCATTTTTCTCTAATTCATTTACTACTATTAGTTTTTATTATTCTGCTGCAATAAAGTGAACCTTTACCAAAATTCTACACCTTTTTGACTGGAGGGATTTACTTTGCTTGAAGAGGTTATACAGCCTCTTGAACCAGAGGACATTTCTTGGGTCAAAGAGAATGTATAGCCTCTTTGAAATTTCAAAATGGAGGTGTGGTCTGCACACTTTGTTTTTAGGTGTCAGGATACACACCAGGAAAGGGTGTGTGGAAAATGTTAACAGGTGGGCATGTAGCCACATGCCCCTGGATGGCATCCTCCCATTGGCCCCTCCCCCCTCAACCAGAGGGATTTCCTCTTTTCAGAGAGGCTATGTAGCCTCTTTGACTGGAGGTAAGTCCTCTGTTCAAGGAGGCTGTACAGCATCTTTTACCAGAGGAAATCTCTCCAGTCAAAGAGGCCATACACCCTCTGTTTGGTTGAAGGGGGAGAGGCCATGGGGTGGTATGTAGGAAGGTCAGGTCACACACATTCCTTTTATGTATACATGTGTGGGTATACACATCCAAACTGGTGTGTGGGTCTCACACCCTTTTTATGTGTACATATATGTATGGGTATGTGTTAAAATTTTCTAGGCCTTTTTCTCTCTACATTTGACATCCTCCTAAGTATTTTGGTTGCCCCAAAATTAACTTGGTCTTTACTCACTGGCCAGCTTGTGACTTCCTTCTTCCTTACCCTTCCATTCCATTCCAATCCACCAATCCTCTGTTCCCTTCTGTTTATCAACACCCCCTGCAAAGACATGTGTAAGAAGGAAACACTTGAGATGTGAAAGATTTTTAAAACTCTGGAGTGCTCCTTACCTAGCTTTTTGTTTGGTGGTGGTCTAATTTTTATGATTTTCCTATATTGTTGAAAGAAAGAGAAAAACCCAATCAGCTCATCACAATGATCAAGTGAACTTGTAGAACTTCCGATTTCTTCCACCCTTGCAGATTGACTACAATTCTTTAGACTAAGTTCATGTTTTTTTATATAAACTATACTTTACAGGGTAATTCCCACAGATGTGTCCAAAGTTAAGTATTCCAAGTTTAACAAGGTTAATGAGTTTAAGAGCTTAGTAACAGTTTCTTGATTGAAAGGGTTGATATTGTACAACAAAAGGGTTCGTGGTTACTGTCTCTCGACTGACATCGTCGGAGTGAGATCCCATTTCCAAATTATATTTCCTTCGCTCAAGAAAACTAAACCAACCACCAACCATCCATCCAACATGCCCCTCGGCTCTTGGCTATCTCTCGTACCCACCACCGAACATCAACAACAAGTTCCAAGTACAACCATCGATCCATCATCCTCTACCTCTAGCTCACAGTCATCCGATACTACTAACAGCAACCCAACCACTCCACTACTAACCACCAACTTCTTCACTTCCAAGAAACCTTCAACACCTACTCATCACCACAGCCATGATCACCATCCCAGCCCTAATTCGTTCTTGAAACCCATGGTTCTCCAATCACCTCCCCGCCGTCACCGAAAACCTTCATCAAACTCTTCCTTCCATGTCTTACCTCTACTCGAAAACTCTAACCAATCCTCTAAAATCCAACTCAATCACTACCCCAAGGGAGATCCTCGATCCTCATTCGAAGTCAGATCCTTACAGGTTTGTGATATCGAGAAAGTTAAGGAACTACATGTACATATTCATCATCTCACTTTTAAAATATACACACACACACACACCCACATCGAACTGACCGTGACCCTTTTTTTTCATCTTCGTCGGGCGCAATTATCGATCGTCGATCGGAACCAGTGTACAACCTTACCGGTCACCTATCCTACCAGCTTCTTTTATAGCCTTTTAGGCACTGATCACAGCGACAAGATCAGTTTAGTAGCCACGCTGCCCTCGACGAGTGTTCATGGCTACTTTGACGTCCTAAACCCAACGGCCTATCATCCCTCCAGCCACCCACTCTCCTCTTCCACCCATCATGCCCATCTCGCTCACCACCACGTCACCTCTCCACTCTCCGGTCGTAAACCGATCTCACTAGATGTCGTCGGTACTATCACCGCCAGAATATCCTCTCTAAACGGCCCCACTGGCCCCTCGGTTCGGATCCTCACCCTCTGCGTCAGTCCGGATTACCGTAGGTTTGGAATCGGTCGACTACTCCTAGATAACTTACTCAAACAGATCAAGACTCGCCTATCCAGATTTACCGCTCTCTCCAACCCTCGTCTCTCTCCTCCCAACAAGATCATCGTCAACCTCCACGTCCAAGCTACCAATAAAGTCGCCTACGCTTTCTACACCCGCTCCGGATTCCAGTCGGTCTGCTTCAAACCGGCCTATTACTCTGATAATCCTCTCAAACCCCTCGATCCTACCCTCAAACAACCCTCAACCCAAAAACCTTCCTCCCTACAACTTCCTCCTCCTCTACCCCAGAAACCAAACACCTCCCATCCTGACGATAGTGACTCTGAAACTGACGACATCGATGCTTGGTTCTTGGAATTATCGATCGACTCTTATTGATCTCTCTCTCTCTCTCTCTCTCTGTCTCCTTCATCATCTCATCCTATTCAATCTTTCAAAAATAATATCCCTTTTCCATGCCTCTTTGCTATGTCCTAGCTGGTTCGTTTCCTATTCATTCATAAGAAGAAGAAGAAGACAAATTCAAAAGATATTTGTTCATCATATCCCCATCCTGCCCACTCAATCATCATCATATCATCATCATCATCATCATCGCATAGGCATTGATCGTTTCTCACGCATCATAAGTTTCCATTCGTTAAGCTCAAGTAAGAGAAAGAGAACGAGCGATGGAGTCAAGTATCATCCAATTATCATCCACCATCAATCATCATCTGTTCTTTCTTCTTATTATATATTGTTTATTGTAAGAAGGAATTCAACAAAGAATAGAGGATCAAATACATTAAAGCACTCACTTGGCTCCCTTACTTGTTGGACCTTTTTTTGTTTTCCTACTTCTTCTTGTTGTTGTTGTTTTTTTTCTTTTTGAGGTTCCCTCTTTATTGTCGAGCATCTTATTGCATATTCCACAGCCTTCACATATCACTCATCTCAACAACTCAACATCAAACATGATTGTTGATCTTTCTTCTCATCTGTTAAGTTTGGTTACATACACCCACCGATACATCTCATTTTTCCTCGATGATTATTGCTATCAAAGTTAACAATAACTTATTCATATAGAATCTGAAAAAAAAAATTGCTACTTCGTTCAAGTGTGTCGTCTGTGTACATACCCAAGTCTTGCGTCGCCAAACACCACCAGGTGTTTGGTTTGTATCCAGGATGCTTTTGTAGGTTGGGTGAGCAGCAGATCTTGGCACTCGTGCAAGTCTTACTTGGCCAACCTTAAACTCGGGGCCAATTGGATCATCAATAGCCTCAACCACATTCAACCAAAAGAAGCCTTTTCAATTTTCAATTTTCAAATTCTTCTTGATAACCTCCTTACCATGTTTTTTTCTTTCTTTCCTTGTTGACTTATTTGTTTGTTTGGGGGGCAGATACCTGAATCTGCTGTGATGAGCTCAGAAAGAGCTGATATTCAATATGGCCTGGGGTTTCACACACTCATTGATGAGCTCCAATACATTTAGTAAGTCAGAAGTGGAATCAACAGGGAATCTAACAAAAAACTAATGACAAAAACAAATTGATATGTAACCAATGTAAACCAGATGTCATTTTGAAATCTGAAGTCGACAAACTCACATTCAAAGAAAGTTATTGTGTCAGCCTCTGTGATGCCAAGAACTGGATTCTTCTAGCTACACAGGGTGCAAGGTAAAAACAGCTGCAGGTTGTGCAGTGACAGGTGGGTAAAAAAGGTGAAAAGATATACAAAAACTATAAAGTTTTTGTTAACAGAGGGGCCTGAGTTACAGGGGTATTTACTGTGCCCTCTAAAATATTCAGGACCTGAGTTAACAGGGGGTATTTTGGGTACCTGAAAGTCTAGTCCTTTGAACAAGGAGTACACCTAGACAATAACTGCTGAAGGAATGGAGGAAATAGACTTACTGCTTCTATTTCCTGTCAGAGGTTCTTCAGGGAGTTTTAGGTGGTGCAGAAGCGCTCACAAGGTTGAGTAACAGGTGGTGGTTGAGTGCTGAGAAAGGTGAAAGGGTTTTTCAATGAACTTCAAGTATATAACAAGCAAAAACTGACTATATAACAGGCTAAAAAGGCTGGTTGATATGGTGGGTAAAAGCTGGTAAATGTAATTGAAGATGGGGTTATCATTTCGTGGGAAGGAAGGGCTGTTTATATATCCATTCTGGGCTCTTGGGGGCGAAGTAGAAGCTCTGTTTTGCCTGGTCTAGTCTTCTACTAAGCCCTAGTTACCTGTATAACTGGTTTGGTTACGGTAGGGCTTAGTTACATGTTTCAAAAGGCCCAAAGTGGTTTAATGTTCTCATAAAGGTGAATAATTTCGTTTCTTCCTTCCTTTTGGAACAGTAGTCTATTTACAACCAACCAATTGGGCTAGCTTGGCCTTAGTAGGAAAAGTATGGCCACGGCGTTGGTTGTGGCTTTTATTACAGGTGCCAGGTACATGTAACTATGGAAATTATGATGTCAACCTTATTTATGAATCATACCCAAACTCTATTAACCTTAATTACATAGTCTACTAGCATATATTCAAGGTTATGTAGATCTTTAAGTCATATAAAACCTTGAAGGCCTTGTGAAGGGATATGAAGGAGTAATAATTAAGGGGTACTTTTGCTGAGCTACCCTAGGTTAATTTACGTGTAGATTGAGAATCTGAAGTAATATTCTAAGTTTTCTTTATACTTTAGAAGTTATAACTAGATTCTGTGTTATATGTTTTGTTTTTAATCATTTCTTTCAAAACAAAAGACATAAGGTGTGCATTCTTTTGGGACTAAGAATATAAGTTGTATATTGATATAATTTGCTATGGTCAGGTTGTCTCTGAATTAGTAGCAGGCTGACATATTGGAAATGGTATGAAGTGAAAGGATTCTATGCATACATTCAAAGTCTTCACCCCGTTGTTTTTAATCCAATTAGGATCCAAATCTCATTGAGGCACAAAACACACACACACACACCCATGCTACAGAAGTTAACCAATGGGATGAAGAAAGATCTGGTTTCCCAGCTAGAAGCCTAATTTGTTTTTTAAAAAAATCCAAAAAAGTCCCACAATTTGGTAGATCTATCAAGGATTAAGTTTATTCAATATGATTGACCCAGGGGATTAGTAATATGATTGATGACATGGATGGGTCATAGAAATGTAATCCTAAGATGACAATGGATTGTCATAGAATAAGCCAGCTCTCTTATTTATCTATAACAAAGCCTCTGGGGGGCTGGATCTTAGCCAAAATGTGATGTTTGGTTTATGAGGCTAACTGATTTTATCTGGGGGTCAAGGTTATTTATGAAAACCACAAACACTTACAATTCAGATGATAAGATCAAGGGTACAGGGGCAAATGAATTGCTCCTCTTCATGGGTGGACCTTTGACCAGAATGGACTCAGGATTGGTTGATGATCAACTGTAAAATTTACAGCAGATTCAAAAACAAACACCCTTCAAAAGAAAAAAAGGTCTGAAAATCACTCATGTTTAATAGACTCACTTCACCTGTGGGTTATTTTTCATGAGTTGAGATCAACTGATTTCAAACCCCAACCAATTATGTTACAGGCAATGGATCAAAAAACTGACCCATAACATTAATGCACTATATCCAACTTGTGGTCATTCAGACCCATTTAGTATAGTTTTAACTTAATCAAATCATACATATACAATAATACTTACCACCCAATCACCTGGTCTGAGCTATCCAAACCCAACATTGAATTAATCAACCAATCACCCAAGAACCTCCAACCTGATTTTTCTCATGGTGGTAAGCTTAAATTTTTCATATACTGAATACCAGTACTTTCAAGACTATGAATGCAGATAAAATGACTAACACAGCTCTACTTCTTGACTAAAATTTGTGAGCAGGTTGTATACTATTAATCTTCCCAGAGATTCTTAAGAATTGATTTTAAACAACAATGATTTTATTCAGATTCAATGATAAAAAAAAAGAGGTCAAAGTAAGAATTGGGAGAAGAGATTTCAAAGGTAATTCCTGCACATGCATCCCAATTAACCAATTTGTTACATTGAAATACATATGTGAGCTCAGTCTTATTAATTGAACTTAGAGGGTCTAAGCTCGGGTAAATCATTCTCACCCGCAGGAGATGTTGCTGAAACCTAAACCTAGATTGGATGAATCTAAATAGTCGACATCAATTCATCTATGTGTCACTCTTTTCTTTCTTCATTCAATCATCTTGTTTATTGTTTCATTCTAACTCCTCCTCAACTCACTCTCCAGGTTTGAATCTTTATTCTTCTTTCTATTTTGTTTATCTTGTCTCATCATAAGTCTCTCACCCTTCTTGTTTATCATCTTATCAGGTTTTTTGAGTGTTGTCGTTGATCTCGTTTAGTCACCATCTGTGAACTAACAGCGAGTTAGGATTCCTCTTAGATCCTAGTCACAGATCTGTCGTTCAATCATTTTTTTATCGCACTCATTGTATCTTCAATGAGCTCACTTTGCCAAAGGAGAAAACACATGATGTCAAGCTGCACTGTTTGTTTTTACTCTTTGAGCCAGTTGTTACTATGCTGCTTATGAATGAGTTTATAGTTATAACGTGCTTGATATGATTCATAAATCTACTGCGAAACCGCAAGATCAACACGTTTTACTCTTTTTCAGATTAATCATCGATCTCCTGTGGGCAAGACCATCCGACTAGTCCTTGAGCAAGACGATGTTTCCTAAATACAGAAAGATCAAATTTTAGAAAAATTGTCAGTACTAATCTTTTGCCACGACAGCAATAGTAGAGCTGATCAGACGAGGGGAAATCTTACCACAAGCAATCCGGGCCTTCCCATCATGAATCACCATTCCTCGGCCAACAATTCCACTTTCCGGTGAGAAAAAATTCAAGGTGTTATCGTTGTAAGTCAAATGGATGCTACGCTCGTTACCTGGCAAGAGCTGGTGTTTTCCGCTTAAATCCTATTAAAGGGGATGTTGCCTGGTCAGTTTGAATTGGGACATCGACTTGTTTCAGTCAAAACTACCTACCCCTTCTTGACATGCTTGCGGAGTCATCGGATTACAAGGCACAGAGTCAGGTATTCCCATGGAAGTTAAATGTCCCCCAGCCGCTTCGCAATTTCCATCGGGTCCTATAGGTTTCGTGTGGACTATCACAACAGGATCGATTCTGCATCAGGTGATTGTTCCCCACAGCTCAAGTACGAATGTAAAAGCTTACTGTGATAAGTATGCTCGGTGTGAGGAAGAAATTGATCAAGTCCATGTACTACGATCTCAACGTGAACATCCGTCGAGGCTGTAGTGCGGAATTCAACAAGGCCGAAGACAGGTGCTCCTGTTGGGCTCATCAATATCGCTCGGGCATGCATCGGTTGAGGACGAGCAGCTTTGAGGGGGACTGGAAGGATAGTCTGAAGATTTTGAGGAAGTCCTTCCGAGAACTTGGAGAGGAATAGGCAAAGCGAGCCAGCAATAAATGACGAGCGCATCTTGATGTGAGTTGTTTTGGACTAGTTAAAGTGAATACTTGGGGAGTTCGTCAAAGGGTAAACCTGAAGCGATTGAGAGCAAAGATTTCGATTAAGAATAAACCTTTAACAAGCCGAGGTTTGCTTCAGAGTGAAGAATGAGAATTAAATGTGATGTAAAATAACTATGGGGGTGGTAATATTTAAATAAACTAGGACTATACTGAACTAGATGGGAGAAGCCAGCTTCAAATTTAAGTGGATGTGTTGATGATTTTAATTGTGGATTAGAGGAAGGAAGCATCTCTCTATTTATAGCAAGTGTCCGGTTCTCCTAGGCGCTTTCGTAGTGGTCCTTCGAATTTTGGTCTTACATCAACAGATAGGAATGACCTGGGTTGGCGTCGCTTGGAATGTCTAGAGACCCCGCAGGCGTAGTCAAACGCCGAGTGGAAGAAGTATTTTTACCAGTCCAGTCCATGATCAATCGCGAATGGCGTTCGGGATACTTGGTTTGATCCATCATCATAATCCTTGCCAGTGTAAAAACCCTTCCAGCACGCTGCCGGTTCATCTTCAGGCCCCAAAAGTCTTCGCAAACCTCAACAATGGCAATAACCCAGCGCTCTGGTTCCTATGCCTACCAGTTGAAATGTATAGATGTTTATGTATCATGTAGTACTTCCATGTTCAATCTGGGAATCTGGCTAAATAATTCTTATTATATTCTGGTTTTATCCTTGTACTAAAATATCATGCATGTCGTTGGAAGGTCGAGAAGAATTTTCATAGATGAATTGAATCTCTACGCAGGAAGTCATCCGTTGGGTTGTCCTTTGGGATATGAACCAGAACCACCAATTCAACTGTCACCCCCGTAGAGAAAAGTACAGACCTGACACCCGGCCGGGTCGGGCCGTCGTCGAAGGGCGGTGATACCTTATATTTTATGTGTTGTCATTTTTTTTTTTTTTTTTTTTGGTGTTATATTTTTGATTTTTGGTTTTCTGAGTTTGAGAGTTTGGCCATCTGATCGTCGACCCACTTAATCTGACTGGGTCTGAGTTTCTGAGATTGGTTGGGATAATTGTAAATATTTACATAAATAAATAAATATTGAAAGAATTGGATCCGACAGCCGATACATCCTACATTACTCTAGTTGCTAATATACCTCTCCCCTCCCCCAACGGAGTTCATCCCTGACTCGACTGGGCGAACCAACAAAAACAATCGAACCTAGCACTGCCAACAATCATGCTCTCACTCTCATCCACCGACCTCATCCTTCTCTCAGTCATAGGAGGACTCACCCTATACTGGCTATACGCTCGACTGTTTTCAAACTCATCAGGCCCAAACCATACCCTCACCAACCCAAACCAGCAAAAACTCCCTGGTTTCAACAATCCAAATGGCTTTCGATCGGAATCCAACCCAGACTTACTCGCTGCCGGTAGAGACTTTGTTAAGAAAATGGAAGTACAGGTCGGTTTTATTCTTCTTCTTTATCTTTATCTTGCTTCTGTTCTTCTCGCTACCCAATCCAGTAAAAAAACAAAAAAAAGACTGGCAATAAAAACCATCCCTAATCTCCATGTTGTTTTTGTTGATAACCGATAGAAAAAAAAAGTCGTCGTTTTTTATGGCTCTCAAACCGGTACAGCTGAAGATTATGCGACCAGGATCGCAAAGGAGGCCAAGTCCAAATTCGGAATTTCTAGTCTAGTCGCCGATCCCGATGAGTTGAGTGCCCGTTAAGGTTTTATAAGCATCTGTCTATTCAAAATGATTTCCAAAGAACAAGAGAAGACCGGATCTGTTAATCGTAAAAAAATAATGCTGGCAAATCCTCCCGCTTATTTCTTGACTTACTACACCCACAGTTATGACTTCGACTGTCTAGAGAAGCTTAGACCCGACCAACTAGCAATATTTGTCTTAGCGACCTATGGCGAAGGAGAACCTACAGATAACGCAGTGACCATGTTGGATCAACTGAAAGAACAACAGACAGAAGGAAACCAACTGGATAATCTGAACTTTGTGGTCTTCGCGCTTGGAAACCGTACCTATGAACAATTCTGTCAAATGGGCATAATTGTTGATGGATTATTAACTAAACGAGGGGCAAAGAGAATTGGAGAGCTAGGGATGGGCGACGATGACAAATCGATGGAAGAAGGTTTATTTCAACCAGCCTGGAATCTCGTCAGATCGATTTTGACAAATTCTCATTTCTTTTTTTTTGATCCCGTGGGCTCCGTTGTAACCCTGAACAGATTATTTGGCATGGAAAGATCCAATGTGGGAGGAAGTACAAAAAGTTATGGGATGGGAAGAAGGCGCAGGTGGAGACGAACCGGACTTTCTGGTGAAAGAGGTCCAAATCAACCCAGGCAAGGAAGGATCAATAGATGAGAATCAAATTTATCGGGGTGAACTGAGCGGAAGGGCTCTAATGGGTACTAGGGGTATCTTTGACGCCAAGGTTAACATCGATATGCTCTTCTACCCCTTGGCCCACCTTTCTTCTCCCCCTTAGTTTTACCAAACTGATCCAACATTAATTCATAGAATCCCTGTCCTGCTAGAGTGGCCAACGCCCGAGAGTTATTCGCGGCCGGTGACCGTAACTGTGTTCACATGGAGTTTGAAATCCAAGGCACTGGAATTAGATATCAAACTGGTGATCATCTCGCCGTATGGCCCGTAAACCCAGACTCTGAAGTCGCCAGGTTGATGAAGCTACTTGGCCTCTGGGAGAAGCGCACAACAGCAGTAGAGATGTCAGTCCTTGCCCTTTTCTCTTAAGGTTTTTACTGACACATTGGTTGCTGATTGTACATCAAACAGTTCCTCGCTAGACCCCATGTTGGCCAAGGTCCCGTTCCCAACACCAGCTTCGTACGAAGCCATCTTCCGGCACTATCTTGATATTTCATGCATCGCTTCTCGTCAGCTGCTTTCAGGACTAGCCAAGTTTGCGCCCACAGAATCAGCTAGTGTGGCCTTGAAAGCAATCGGCTCAGATAAAGAACATTACCAACGTGTTGTCGCCGGACCCGGTCTGAGATTAGGAGAGTGTTTGATGACCGTCCTAGAAGGTGGATCTGAGAAATTAGCGCTCGAAGACCCACTATCCGACAACTTTGGTCAAGGGTGGTCTCAGACTTACCAGATCCCATTTGACCAGATCGTCAGTGGTCTTCCTCGTCTTCAGCCAAGGTTCTACTCAATCTCTTCCAGTCCAAAAATGTACCCCGATCAAATTCATATAACTGTGAGTACTTGGAACCACTTTGTCGGCCATCCGGCTGTCCGCTGACATTTTCTTTCGTTTTGCTTCACTCACTACGTTTGGCTTGGTGCAACAGGCTGTTGTATTGAAATACCCTTCAGGAAGTCGGATGATTTATGGCTGCGGAACAAATTATGTACGATTCTTTTCCGCTTTGTCGCAACAGATGTATAAATTAATACGAAAACACGTTGGTTTGTAGATCTTAAATGCCAAGATGTTTTTACACGGCGAGAAGGAGCGGATGGAGCACCAACCAATTGACCAGCGTTCAAGCGGTGCACCTCATTATACCTTATCTGGCCCCCGAGGCAAATACCTAGAAGATGGGACGAATTTAAAAATCCCAATCCATGTTCGACGGTCGAACTTTAGACTACCGACGTCTCCAAAGATTCCAGTGATCATGATTGGCCCTGGAACGGGAGTGGCGCCCTTCAGAGCTTTCGTACAGGAACGAGTAATGCTGGCCAGGAAAGCGAAAGCTAAAGCCAAAGAGGCTAATGGCCCCCAAGGGGAAGCCGATGCCCTTAATGACTGGGCCCAAATGATGTTATTCTATGGTTGTAGAAAGGAAGAAAATGATTTTTTGTATAAAAATGAGTGGCCAGAATATGCAGAAGAATTCAACGGCAAGTTCAAGATGGTATGCTACGTCTTGTGATCTAAAATTATAACCTGAACTTCTAACCTGGTGATTGTTGACTGTAACTTCGATCATGTTAAATTTTCGCAGTTTACAGCGATCTCTAGAAGACCAGAACTGGGAGGAAAGAAAGAATATGTCCAGGACTTGATCAAACTACAAAGTGAATCTATCTACAAGATGATCATCGAACAGAAAGGATACATCTTTATCTGTGGAGACGGTAAGAATATGGTCAAAGGCGTCGAAGAAACTTTAAAGACAATCTTCGAATCTGATGGTGTCAAGAATGGAGCGGCCGAGTTGAAATTCTTGAAAGATCGAAATCGATTACTACTGGTATGTCATCTCTTTGTGTTTTTCTTCTCCTTGGCTAGATTGCTTACAGATTTCCTCTGTGTTCTGTTGTCCAGGATGTTTGGTCTTGAGAGAGTAAATTTCCGCCGTCGTTTCCCAAGTGTAGTTCGCTTCCTCCGGTTTTTCGTTTCTGTTTTTATTGCATTTATGTGTTTATATCGATTATACTCCCTCGTCTCCCCTTCTTTTCCAACAGAACGAAAGCAAATATGCCCAATCTTCGTGATGTAGATATTTTAGGTATACCTGAACCGTCACGCACTCTGTTGTTTTTTCTATCATTCTTACCTAATTTATCGTTGTCTCATTCTTGACATCTATAAAATTCCTACCTTTCAAGACTTTTTTCTTTCTTGTAGATACTTGGTTGAAAGTCGTTCAAGTTCATATTCATTTTCTTCTATGATTTTTTTCTCTCCATTTTAAACTACTCAGAAGATAGAACCTTAACAACTTAATAATCCGACGCCAGCATGCAGGCTCGGCTATTATCACAAGCTATTCTTTATTTTAATCAAAGATATATCATAGATTGTTACTCATTCTTTAGGATCCCTCCACCTACGCGTATCCTGCCATTTTCTCTTAACCCACTCGGAATGCATATAATCTTTCAATAGTTCTCAAAACTAAATAATTAACCAACTGCATTGAATTGGTTTTCGATTGGTGGCCTACCTAACAACGCTAAGCAAACCTGTATTTCTTTGGATGACGCATGTGCGCTAGCTTTAGCTTCTTCAGCCAATCCACGCCTGTAACAAGTAATCGAAAGAATCAGTCAAATCCGCCTTGGCTTTGTCAAAAAAGAACTATCAATCTACACTTTCTTACTTGCCCCCGTGAGAACAGAGATAGAGATTAAGTCTTGACATGTTCTGTTTATAGTTCACTTTATCTCTGATGTTGTTATTTGGCTGGATTTATAGATTACTCAAATATAACAGCTGGATCGAGTGACAAGGTTAAAGGCTGAAGTGGCCTTGGCGACTTTCTTAAGGGATACAAATCGGTTCCCGGAACACCTACCTCCTCGATGAAACCCTTCCTTTTTCCTTTTGTTCTCTTGTGTCTACCTCTTTTTCTCCAAATGTTGTTCATCCCGTGATTTGCTTGTATGTCACCTAGAACTCCATGTTATTTGTGCGCTATGCTTTATGAATTTGTTTTCTCTCTCTCACTGCAAGGATGTCTCTTAGATTCATAGTGCGCAATGCCATAGGCCAAATTTCACTTTTTTTTAAAAAAAGAGGTATATATATAGGGCATTAATAAAAAAACCCGGTATTTCCGCGTTTACACCCGGTGTTCTGCGCAGCTGCGGCTGCGCAGTTCCCCGGTTTTTTTTAATTTTTAATTTTTATGCAAATAGCATATGGAGGGTGGCATTTGATGTGCGTGACCTCCCCAATCATCCTCATTCAATATTTTATTTAAAACAAATAAAACAAATAAGTAAAACAAGGAAAATAAACAAAACAAAACAAATTATGGAGGGCAGCATTTGATCCCCAATCATCCTCATTCAACATTTTATTTAAAACAAATAAAATAAATAAGTAAAACAAGTAAAATAAACAAAATTAAATAAATTAAATAGGGCGTATCAAATATGACAAAATCCACCTTTGAAACCAGTGAATTAGTTTTTTCAATAAAATTTAACTTTTGAGAATTTTGAATCATTTTATGTTGATATCCATTGTTTTTAAAAATGGTGGATTTTCAAAACCAGTTGATTAGATAATGGTGGATTTGGTCATATTTGATACCCCCTAATAAATAGAATAAATGAAATGAATAAAATAAATAAATAAATTAAAAGCAAGAGACATAATTGCAAGTTAATAATTTATGAATAACACAACCTCCCCAATCATCCTCATTCAACATTTTATTTAAAACAAATAAAATAAATAAGTAAAACAAGTAACATAAACAAAACAAAATAACATAAAATAAAATAAAATAAAATAAAACAAAACAAATAGAATAAATGAAATGAAATGAATAAAAAAAAAAAAAAAAAAAGCAAGAGACATAATTGCAAGTTAATAATTTATGAATAAATAATAAATGTAATAAACAACAAAGAGACATTAGTACAGACTAAGAATGCACACACAGATAATAAGTATAAGAGAGAGAAATTGTTACAAACACTAATCTACACCTAAATTAACCTATAGGTTACACCAATCACTAGTAAATGCAAAACATACTCTTTCCACTTTGTGGGAGAACTTATATACAGGAGTGCAGCACTGAAGCTGAGCCCGCAGCCGCGGGCTCAGCGGTAGGCTGAGGCTGAGGTAGGAGGGTACTTACCAAATGTTGTCGGACATTCCGCGGAGGAAATCATGAGGGCGCAGCATGTGACATTCTATAGTTGGCGTGGGCAATTGGTCAAGCGGACAAAGACCGCTTCAGTATGCACAACGTAGGGGGACCGGGTGGAACCACGGGGTTTGGGGCACCAGGCCCGCAAGCGGAGCGGGGGCAGAAGGAGCGGAGTCGCGTGCAGGGGAGCGACAGAAGACTGCAGGGGTCAACGGGGTATAGTGGTTGGGGGCAGGCTGCGGTGCAATCCAGAATTGAGGAGACGGGCAAGTAGGGCTCCAGGGACGGTACCAGGGATTGCGGGTCATGACCGGGGGGGTGTTGTATAAATAGAGGGTTGTACCAGAATTGCGGGATCTTATCTTATCTTATCATTGAAGTAGATAGCTATCAACTACAGTGGATATAAGAAATCTCTTTACCTTTAAACTCTCTTAGCTACTTTCAGCGTGTGCAGACAAGCGGAACTGTGAAGGGCATCATCAGGAAGACAAACGCAAGAGGAACGGTCCCCTTGCTGAGTAAAAGGTGTTGCAGGGAATCCAGTCAATCATCTGCTAACAGTTGTTTATCCCGCAGAGGAAATCAAAGAATCACTGGAACCAACCAGGAAGAAGGGCAACCTACCTTTTCTGTCACCGTGGTCGCCTTTATTTCCACAACGTGTAAACCCAAACTAAGGGTTACTTCCCATAAGAAACAGGACTTGATACAAGTGCACTCTTCCATTCCTGAACCCATATGTGATGTGTAATAAATATCTTACATGTAACACTCCAAAGCATCATACAATGTACCATACCTCTGTGTATCATTGTATTTCCATTCCTTTGTCATGAAATATGATAAAGAGTTAATTTTATAATCAGTATTTGTTTCCAATGAATTATTCAACCTCTAAAGTGTATGAATCCATTTAAAAACTCCCTGAATATCTTGAAAGACAGATGTGAAGGTGTCTGGAAATAAATTGAGTCCAAAAATCATAACAATCCAAACAGTGATTTTAAAACAAACTGTTAGTCACATTGAATTCTAAACCCCTTAAAGTGCTTTAAAAAAGTTTAAAATGTTGAGAAATCCTGGAAATTAAGCTGTGGGGATTTTTTATGAACAAACCAGGTGGATTGGCCAAAGAAAATAGAAGACATGGTTTTTTTTCAAAATGAAAATTAACATAAAATTCTACACCCCTTTAAGTATAATAAATAAATTCACAATTTTGAAAAAAAATGAAAATCTGCCCGCAAAAAATTAGTTAAAAAAACTGGGTGTAAATGTGGAGAACCGGGTGTGCTGCGCAGCAATTTGGACGTTGCCGCTGCGTAAAACCGGGTGTAAACGCGGAAAAACTGGGTTTTTTTTATTAATGCCCTATCTATATATATATTCCGGAGGTATTTTGTTTGAGTGAAAATAGGTATGTGACCTCTTCAGCACAAATGAGAATCAATAACCCACTGTAATATACCTTCAAACACCTCCACCTATTTAGGTAGAGAGATAGATGGTTCACTCTTCTCTCTCTCTTATCTTTTTTATTGTTATATTTTTAAGTGTAGATTTGTATAGAAATTGTGCACAATGCAGCAGGGTATCTGTGGCACTCTCTATAGAGTGCTAGACTGTCATTTTATCCGTCACAATTTGTGATGTCAGTCAAATGTTAGGTTTAGTTCAACTTTTAATTGTGTCTATTTCATACTTAACTCATTATGAACTGTTGGAGCTCCTATGATGAACTGATTTTTCTGCCAGTTGGCCCTCATGAGTGATTCCTGTACCATGGACGCAGATGCATTGCAAGGATCAAGTTGGACAAACCAATTTCTAATACTTTTCAAAATATTTTCACATATTTCAGGCCTTTAAGGCATGGTTCATCCACTTTAATGGAGTCCTAAGTGAGTGAGGGAGAGTGGGAATAGAAAATATTGAGATAAGCAAATAATTCACTAGTACAATCAGTCAATTGAAAGATATATTTAGTAATAAATAAGCAAAAATAGAAAATGAGTAAAGAAAAAGGGAGAAAACAAGAAAACAAGAAAACAAGAAAACAAGAAAAGGTAGAAAACAGTAAATGAGAATACAATGAGAACCCAGGAGAGATATTGAGCTCTAGTTGAGATCACCATTAATATCTGCATCTTCATTACTACTACTCAAGATTTGATCCATTTTGACGGTTATTTCCTCCTCAGTTGGCAATTCTGCTTGTTCAGCTGTGACATTCAATGCTGGTGTTTTCCTGTCCCATAGCAGGGAATCCTTTTTCTGTTGAGGTATCCAGGCCGTTGTCATGTATCCTCTTTATTTCTTTTCAGTTTCTCTGTGCTCTCCAACTTTCCCATACATATCACTAGTCGTGACATCTCTCTCTCAATCTCTTTATATACTTTGTCTTTAATCCGGAAGGTTT
Organism: Puccinia hordei; assembly: GCA_007896445.1. Taxonomy (NCBI): domain Eukaryota; kingdom Fungi; phylum Basidiomycota; class Pucciniomycetes; order Pucciniales; family Pucciniaceae; genus Puccinia; species Puccinia hordei. The sequence continues at coordinate 629,651 of RDRW01000063.1, read as the reverse complement.
CTTTTCTTATCCTTCCCAACAAACCTTCAAGTCTCAACTCACTCACTTGTTTCTCTCAGGTTTGTTCTCTTCTCACTTTCTGTCTTCTTTTATTTGCAATAATTATCCTTCCCAAAAAACCTTCAAGTCTCAACTCACTCACTTGTTTCTCTCAGGTTTGTTTGGCTCAACAGGTTATGAGACCCAGTTGCACTTAGCTGCCTCGTTACTCGCTCAAACTCAAAACTTATCAGGATCACCCTCTCAGGTTCTTTCCCAACTCTGGAATAACCTCACCTAAGAACTAGCTTGGCTCCTTCCATACTTTGGAACGCCCGCACTCAATAATGGCCGAGCCATCTCAACTTGCTGCCGGCTCGGACACAACCGAACAGTCCTCTCTTAAGACTGCTGGCATACCTCAGCTAAAATCACCGGACGACATGTCCAACTATCTGGACTAGAGCTTTGTGATGCTCCTACATCTCCGCTCCCTCAACATGGAATACGTTCTGGACTCCATCGAGCCGAAGAGCAGACCTGCCAAATGGCCCCAACACAACCAAGAGGTGTGCCCTTTCATCGCCCGCACCATCCATCACACTAATCTCCGGCTCATCCGCGCTCACAGATCCAATGCGCATTGTATGTGGGTATCTCTCAGGGATGCTCATCAAGATTCCACCGCAGGCGGGCGCATCTACTGGATTTGAAAGCTGGTAACACTTCGGATGGCCAGCGACAATGTCGAAACTCACATCAACGAGATGGCAGTTTGTGCCGAGAACCTGACCGCGCTCACCACCCATGACAAGCCCCTGACCATCGACGATATTCACTCTGCTGCCCTCCTCGGCTCCTTGCCATCTGATTGGCTCAGCTGTGTCTCGTCCCTCTTAAACGACGACACCATTGCCCCATCGCGCATTGTTCTCTCCCTCAAAGCAGAGTCCCTACGCCGCAGAGCGCGGACCGAAGACGACAACATTGTCGCTTCCTTCACCAAAGCCAAACAGGCTCACAACCCCAATCGTACCCGCCCTCGCTTCGATGACTCCCTCTTCTGCACATTCTGCAAACTAAAAGGACACGACCTGTCCATCTGCGAAAGGGCAGCTTCGATATTGGCCGACCACCAGGCTCCCCGGCCATCTTCCGCCGATAAGAGTGCTAATAGGCCCCCTACCCTACGTGGCAACGCTGAACGTTACTCTAGACCCTCCCAAGCCAAGGCGGGTCAAACCACCATTGTGGAGCTTGGCTACGACTCTTACGATGAGGACTCCAATTTCTCCGTGCCCAAAAGAGCTGGAAATGCGGTCATCGTTCAACACAACCCTCACTCCACAGAGGATGTCAACCGGGTTGATGCAAATATCAATTCCGGGTGCTCTGTCTCTATGACCCCTGATCTTCTGTCAGTCACGAACGCAAGACCAGACGGCACCAAAGTCAGACTTGCCAACCGATCTGCCGTCCTTGCCAGCCACCGTGGGACTCTGTCCCTCCCACTTCAAGTCGATTGTCGGGTTCCCACCTTGGTTGTTCCAAAGCTCCATGAGCCTTTACTTTTGGTGGCAGGAATGTGCAACAAAGACCTGACTGTCGTCTTCGGCACCGACTCCTGCAACATCTATGAAGCTGCTTTGTTTAGTCCCTCCGGCACCATCGTTGGCCGTGGTTACCGTAAAGGCAACTTATACTATTTGCCCTCTGGTGAAGTAAATGCATCATCCACTTCTATTTCCCCTGTCACTGGCTACTCACTCTTGGATTACCACCTCCGCCTCTCCCACATAGGCCTAAAACCCCTTAAGCATCTCCTTCGTCAGCGCGGCATCCATGTGACCGACCCCAACGAGGACACAGTTAAAACCTGCTCTATATGTATTCAATCCAAAATGCACAGGGTTTCATTTACTTCCCGTTCCCTCTATCGTTCCACAATCCCCGGCCAACTTATCCATTCCGATGTTGGTTCTTTCGAGATTTCCTCCCGCAAAGGCTACAAATACTTTGTCACTTTCATTGACGACTTCTCCAAACATGTCTCAGTCTATCCAATGAAGCAAAAATCTGATGTCTTTTCATGTTTCAAAATCTTTAAAATCTTCTTTGAAACACATATGCAATCAAAACTTCTTTCACTGCGCTCGGACAATGGTGGCGAATACGTCTCCAAAGCTTTTGAGTCTTTTCTCCTCTCCTCCGGCATCCGCCATGTGCCTGGCCCACCACACTCACCCGAACTCAATGGTGTCGCGGAAAGAACCAACCGCACAATTGGAAACTTGATTCTCTGCAGCCTCCTGGCCGCCAAACTCCCCAAGTCCTTCTGGGCTGACGCGCTTCGGCACGTTTTCCACTCCTACAACTCTGTTCCATGCTTTACCCCCGCCGGCTTCAACAGCCCAAATGAAATTCTTAACATTCCATCCATTGACCTCACCTCTCTCCACCCATTTGGCTGCCTCGTGTGGTACAAAATTCCGGAAGCCAATAGAAAGAAACTGGACCCGAAAGCCCGATCGGCCATGTTTCTCTCATACCTTCAGGACGGAAACAGTTTCCGGGTCTGGGATCTACTGTCCAAGTCAACCGTAAAAACCAGGGACATCATTTTTAACGACATCATCTTTCCCTATTCCCTCAAACTAGTCGGCCCCCCCCCTTCAATCTCCATCGAAGTCCCATGGCCATCTCAAGTTTTATCTCCGCCTGCTCCTGATCCTATTCCTCCGTCACGCCAGCCGTCCCCCTTCCTTTCCGCATCTCCCCCTCCACCTAGTATCCCCGCCGACCCCACTCCTCCCCTCCCAGCGTCTTTTCATCAAGCCCGAACTCCGGTGCCGGTCATTCCTGACTCCCCTTTCGCCAGCGATGATTCCTCAGACGGTAAGTCCTCTGGTCTCGGCTCCCCCCTGGCTCCTTGCTCTCCCTCCCTTCCTCCACAATCTCTCTCCCTTCCCCCTCAACCCGCTTCTCCGTCTGGTGAACCAGGTCTGACCATCGTCAAATCCTCACCTCCTCCCGCTACTTCCCCTTCCACCTCCCCCATTCCACCCCCCGCCCCCTCCGCACCTGCCCCACCCGTCAGGCGAACCAACAGGATTCGCAAACCCGCCGATCGCCTGGGGAACTGGGCCAAATCCGCCTCCTCACTCTTAGACGTTGACACCCCAAAGACTTGGCGTCAACTCCTACGCTCGCCGCATAAGGCCAAATGGCTTAAAGCTGCCAAGGAGGAATTTTCTTCGCTCATTGGCATGGACACCTGGAAACTAGTTCCTCGCCCGCAATGCCGCCGCATAATCAAGTCGAAATGGGTTTTCAAAGTGAAACGCCGGCCAGATAAATCCATTCTCAAGCTCAAAGCTCGTCTCGTTGCCATGGGCTACTCGCAAGTACATGGTCTAGATTACAATGAAGTTTTCTCTCCAACCCTCCGCCTCGAATCCCTTTGCCTTATTCTCAGTCTGCTGGCCTCCAAGTGTTGGGTGGGCCGTCAAGTTGATTTCAAAACCGCCTTCCTCAATGGGCATCTGGATGAAACCATCTACATGGAGAAGCCTCCTGGATTTGAAGATCCGGCTCACCCCGATTGTGTTTGTGAAATCAAGCGCTCCTTATACGGTCTCAAGCAAGCTCCCCGCCAATGGAACCAAGAGCTACATGCTGCCCTCCTATCTTTTGGTCTCTCCCAATCAAAATACGACCCCACCCTCTACTTCAAAACCTCCAACGGCAATCTGCTTGGCGCTCTGACAGTGCATGTAGACAACCTTGCCATTGTTGGCGATCCGTCGTTTGTGGGTCCGCTAATCGAGTCACTCGGCTCAATATTCACTATTGGCGCCAATGAGGAACTTAATCACTTTCTTTCCCTCAAAATCACCCGCGATCTGGACGAACGCCTCATTTTTCTTTCTCAGGCCCACTACATCGAGGATATTCTAGATCGCTTCCTTGACCATGACTTCATTCCCGCCCGCACCCCCACCGATGTCCACTTCAAGGATCTCATTAAGCGCACTGACACAGAATCCACCTCGCCCGGCCCATACTCCCGTCTAATAGGCTCCCTCCTCTGGGTCGCCCAATGCACTCGTCCGGATATCGCCTTTGCGGTGAACAAACTGTCCCAGTTTCTGCGTGATCCCTCCGAATCCCACTGGAATGCGGCAATACGCATTCTCCGCTATCTTGGCTCCACAAAGGATCTCCGTCTCCGCCTAGGTGGACCTCTTACCTTTGGAGGCTATTCTGATGCAGATTGGGCTGAGGATCGCCAAGACAGGCGCTCCACTTCCGCTTACACCTTTCGTTTTGGTGCGGGTGCTATCTCCTGGAAATCGCGAAAGCAGGCAACTGTCTCCTTATCCAGCACTGAGGCCGAATACAAAGCCCTGGCCGACTCATGCAAAGAAGGCCTCTGGCTGCGAAACATCCTCACTGAACTCTGCCTTTGTCCCCGCTCGTCCCTTCCGCTACATGTCGACAATGAGGGCGCTGAAGCTCTTGCCAACAACCCCGAACATCATTCACGTACAAAACATATCGACGCCCGATACCACTTTGTGCGCGACTGCGTCAAAGACAAGATCTTCAATATTGTGCATGTCTCAACCAAGGACATGCTGGCCGACATGTTAACCAAACCGCTCCCTCGTGTTCTCCTGGAAAGACACCGTGAACTGTTTGGAATCGTCTAGCAAGAAGTTGTCAGCAAGGGGGGGGTGTTGAGGTATCCAGGCCGTTGTCATGTATCCTCTTTATTTCTTTTCAGTTTCTCTGTGCTCTCCAACTTTCCCATACATATCACTAGTCGTGACATCTCTCTCTCAATCTCTTTATATACTTTGTCTTTAATCCGGAAGGTTTCTTTTCTTATCCTTCCCAACAAACCTTCAAGTCTCAACTCACTCACTTGTTTCTCTCAGGTTTGTTCTCTTCTCACTTTCTGTCTTCTTTTATTTGCAATAATTATCCTTCCCAACAAACCTTCAAGTCTCAACTCACTCACTTGTTTCTCTCAGGTTTTTTTGGCTCAACATTTTCCAGAAAAGTGAGGCAAACACAAAGTCATAAAGCTGTGACTTACCAGTGCCCGCAGAAAGATCTTCCTTGATTTGGGTCCAGAAGTTGGGGAATTTAGTCGCTGTACCCTTGGCCAATTCATGCTGGAGGTTGGTGAGATAGATGAGGAGCTGCAGATAGTTCAATCAAGTCTTGGCTGGTTGTTTGATTTTGGGGTCTCAATTGATTTTCTTACCATTAGCCTCTTTGTGTTGTGGCGTCATCTGGCCATAGACAGTAGATACTAGTTCAGAGAGTTTTGGTACACCCTTTGGGCCATCCAATCCAGACTGGATGATTGTGGCCAACATGTGCTTGTCACATTTCAGTCTTTTGCTGATGATTTTATTGACCTTCTCAACCTTGCAGGCATCATCTTGCCATTGCTCTGAATTAAGGTGTGTGACAAGCCATTGCGGGTCTTTCTGATCAAGTATGTCTTGATGAGACATGTCAGAAAGTCAGTAATAGATAAATTAAAATTTGATGCCTTCATCTTACCTTGAAAAAAGAAAATGGTGTGTTTAGATGTTGATTGCTGAGGGAGGTAACTCTACCAAAGCTTCTTAGATCAGCTTGCAGCAATACAGCCTTGAGGATCAATCTGATAAAAGTCACAAGACTCAAGCTTCCTGGAATTTCCAATGCTCCTGGCTGTGGTTGTCCATTGAGAGCTTTTGCTAACTCCAACAAAGATGTTGTCCAACATTTGCTCTTGATTACCTAAGCCAGGCGGGAGCAGTTAGACTTGATAATCACAGTATGGAAATTTTGACTCACTTTGATGATCTTTTGAGAGTTCCTAAGGATGGCCTCTTTTTTGTTGGAATGAGAAAAGATCTCCTTGAGGTTCTTGCAGATAGCAGTAAGGGTTTCCAGTTGGACTGAAGTGTTTGAAATTTCAGATGCAGATAATGATTGGCTGTGTAAAATTGGGTCTGAGTATCCTGTGCTTGGGTTTGACTGGAGATCAGCCGGTACAGCTTCCTCTTGAATTTGATTTGGCCTTTCATACCTGTATGGAGCAGGTGATTGAATTGGGGTTGCCGCACCACTTAAAATGGGTCCAATGCCATGCATGGAAGTAAGAGGACGGGGGGATGGAGAAATATGACCTTCACCCAGGTTTCTCCTTCCGTATTTGTATCCCCATCCCCCTCCATGGGGGATTTGATATCTTTCACCATCCCAAAGACCAATCTGATGGGTGCCACCACTGCGAGGTGAGATGCCAGTACCAAATGGCCTTGGTTGCCTCTTGAAACCTTCATCAGAAGGCCTCAGATAGCCATCCCTTCTTCCAGTCAGATAGCCGTCCCCACCATTGGTTGGATAGCCGTCAACACTGCCAGGTGGCCTTGGGCTGCCTTTGCTACATCCAGTTATGAATTGAGACACATTTCCTGCCACAAAGGTCTTGTCGCCAACACCATGTGGCCGTAGGTTTCCTTCCCCACCTCTGGGGGGCCTAGATAGGCCTTCTTTTCCACCAGGTGGCTTGGGGAGTCCTTGGACTTGGTTGCGTTTGACACCAGATGACCTCAAGTTAACTTCTTCAGAAGGATAACAGGTGGGTCCTTGCATCCAATAATAGGGCTGGGTGTCACCCATTGCTTTATATATTGTAGGATTGTGGGCCAATGGGTGTGGGTCCAGGTGAGGTTTATAATCATCTTGCATCTGGGACCAGTTGTCAGGCGGAGATGCCACTGAAAATGTGGGGATAAGGGGTTGTATTAGTTTGACTGATTTTCTGACCATTTGGATACTTGGAAATGTGGAAGCTTGGCACTTAATTTGTGATGTGAAAGGTGTTGTATGGCATTTGAGCAATTATTGGTATTTATCTGTTTTGGATTGGGGATATTGAATGGTTAGTGTTGGGGAATAATATGCTGGTTAGAGAGTCTGATTCTTACCACTTTGGAAGGGTGTTGGGTTTCCCTGATTGGTTTTGAGAGGGTGTTGAGTCAATGAGATTTGGAATTTTGTGTAATTTGGATGAACACCCTCTGGAAGCAGGCAGAGAAACCTGGATTTGTTTCAGTGGCGCAAATGTGTTCAGATTGCGTAATGGGGCTGCCCGCACTTTAATAAATAAAATATAATGTCTCCAAAGTATATCTTTTAGTTCCTCACCCACTACTCAATATTTATCATTTGATTGCACATTATTTGAAAATAAAATTATTAATCTTCTCCTCTTGAATATACATTGTGGTGGATTTAATGGTAAAGGCGGTCTCAGATTTCAAGATTGATGAAGATTTCAAGATTGGTGAATATTTCAAGGTTCATGAAGATTTCATCAAGACTGAAGGCTTACAGATCATTATCAAGTTCCTCAATATTATTTTCTTAATCTCTATTAGGTTTTATGTTTTATTTTCATTTTTTATCATTGATGTCCTCATATTTAATTGTTTTCTCAGATTGTTGGTTTGATTTTTCCCTATTTTTTTCTCTTGTTTGTTCCTCTTTTTCCTTCTATTTTATCTTCTTCAGTTTCACGGTCCTAACACATTTTTACATGTGGGTTTTGTGGTTTTGTTTTGTTATGTTTTCTTTCCTCTTTTATCTTTTCATGTGGCCTTTTGCTTTCTATATCTGTTTTTAGTTAAGGATGTGATGACATGTCCTGTGACATGTCACTCCCCAGACTTCAAGTTCAATCTGAACTTGGAGGATGGGAGGGCATGGGACTTGCTCTGATCCAGAAGATTTAGCATCAATTTTATTCTGATTCACTGGAGTATTCCCAGCACCTCCTTCTGATCCCTGGCCAAGTGGCCCGTATACTTTTCTGAATTTCTTATCATCATCAACTAAACTCAAAACCGCCAACAGAAATCCACTTCTGTTGTCTCAGAAAATCCCCCCCAACGCTATCACCTTTGATCCTCATTTCCCTCATCATCTGGACCACCACGAGGGCAGCTCACTCAGCATTATCCCCTCAACGCAGTGCATACCACCTGGCACGGTAGGAGTTCCACAACATCCAAACACCAAGGATCTCATTTAATAATTGGACTTTATGTTGAAAAATTGGTCTTCTCCACAATTTTCCTTTGGGGATTTCTGTCAGCTTACTACTATGACAGAGCAACCTGTCACACGCTTTTACACTACTTGTTAAAAAATTACATAGAATCTCAAATAAAAGTTAAGATATTATTTGATATTCTGAATCTAAGCTAAAATCAACCTAGGGTACCTCACTCATAGGTACCCCTAATTCTTACTCCTTCATTATGTAAATTGGCAATTAATAATTAGCAAGTACCTTTAGAAATAAAAGACACTTGCATTATTGTATGCTTATATATACATACACATATGCTTAAACCCCATTTCCAGTCATGGGAATGAGGTGTTGTGTAAATTGGGGGAGATAGTGTAAATCCACTGTGTTTTACTCAACCCCTGCGTACCGCAGTCTGCATACCTTGAATTCAACCCGCGTGACTGAGAGCCCGCTCTAAAGTTGGAGTACAAGCCCCCGCGCAATCATCAGACCCCTTACAGACTCTCAGTGTGGCACGCGGACACCAAAGTCAACAATAGGTACACTCAAAGCAACAAAACACACCCCAGTAACTTCATTACATATGTTACATATGTAATAAAGATTACTGGGGACTAGAATAAATAATTATATTAGTTTATTATTATTATACATACAAAATAACTACAGTATTGACTGAAAAACAGTATAAAAACAAATACTGTGGCTTATTATGAAATACAAATAAGCCACTGGTACTAATCAATATCAACCAGTACTAATGTACTATACACTGTAATTAACACAATAAATAATAAAATAATGAAATCAAACAATATGTATTAATTTGGTGACATGTACTCTAAGCAATAGCTGCTGAAGCGTCACTAATAAAGCCAAAATGGCCAAAATGTGGTCAAAGCACCCACAAGTTGGCCAATAATACCTACAGGGTCCCCGGAGGGATCTCAAGACTTTTTAAGGAGCTCTTCAACCGCCCAAAGAAGGCTCCTCATTCTTCCCAATACCCACTATATTACTTACCACCATTTACTTTAGATCCCCATCTTAATAAACAGTCTGGTAAGTTCCTTAGTAGTTATTCTTTAGCCTTGTCTTCCCCAACAACACTAAAGTGTCCAACCAGCTGCACAATCAACCCATCAAAGCGCCCAAAACTGTCTTGTTTAACCCAGAATATCCTCAAGCTCTCTCTAGGATTATTACTAGTAAGTAATAACCCTTTTCTTGAAGATATTCCCCCATTTCCTTTCCTGGGATTAAAACACCCCTGTATCAACAGGCCCCAGTGATCCAGGTACCTAAATCATCTGCATTTATTTGCAAGATACCTTAGAGGGACCTAAAACACCCCTGATTTATCAGGTCCCTCTGGTTTTAATTATATTAAATTTATTTAATATAATTATTACCCTTTTTCTCTATTTTTTATGTCACAATTCCCCAATATTCTTTGGGAATTACAACCATTATCCATTACCCAGAGTATTTTACTCTTTTACCTTATTTCTTGCACCACATTTAGCTAGAAGGACTTATCCTTGGCATCACGTAGGCTGACAATTTCATTTTTCCCCAATAATTTCCTCCCAAATAATTTTGAAATTTAATTCAACAAATTTTGTGGAGGAGCAGAGGATTATAATTATCAATCACATATTTTTGGAATGAATTTACCTGGTGAGTTGGCTTTAACTAATTTTACATGAGGCAGGATTTCATGATTCTAACATATAGTTAAAATATGTAACAGGGTTGAGAAGATTCCTCAATGTGAAGGGCCTCAGAAATGCAGATGCATCATCTGCCAGGGAAACAGGATTTGTCTACCCACAAGTTTTGCTGCACACCTGAAAACAGCTGTTCACAAGAAAAAACTGGCACAAATTTATTCACATGAAAGACAAATAAACATCAGAGTTCAGGATTCAATTATTTATCTAATAGTCATTCCCCACCCCAAAGCCCACTCAGGTCTGAAACAGATCCTTCTGACCCCTTGATTATTACTGATGAAGATAAAAGAAAAAATTCTGATATTGAAGATGTAGATTTAATTGACCCTGCAGATTGGGGGCATCCAATGGTTCATCAAGGACCAGCCTGAAGTTGGAAAATTGGGATGGTTATGGTGGCTATTCTGTAGAAAATGAGTCCCAGGATACATTTTCATGAACTCAAATAAATCAGAGGTCACATACAGATTCTGCATGGTAACCTTATCCTTCCAAAGAGCTATATTATTACATTATTTATCTCTTCTATGTATCATTTCCCTGTGCGACACACTAATTCCTTTCTTTTTTTTGATTGCATCATCTGGTAGCATCACTGATTCTAATTTCTAGGGCAGTTTCACAGTGTAATTTCACGCACAATGTATACCTGGCTACATAGCATTTTAACTATTTGTGGAATAAATCTCCCACACTGTGAACCCATTGAAAGAAAGCAGGCTAAGTTTAGATCCATGTTGAACCTGGAACCATATGAGTTACACACTGCCAGCATAATTGCCTAGGATGAAGTCATCCCAGTTAAACTGGGATGCACTCAACCAATTTAAACTTGGTTGAGGTCAACATACTTTAAATTGGTTGTTTGCATCCTAGTTTAACTGGGATGAACTCAACCTAGGCAATTATGCTGGCAGTGCCAGTCTGTGTTGTCTAACAGGACATTTTCTCTGAGCCTGAAGAGCATCATTGGTAACACCAGTTAAAAGTTTTATGATATATTAATTTGCATTTAATCAATTCCTGACCCACCCCAATGGAATGATCTGAAGGACTTGGCCAATCCTTATGTTGTCAATGAGATGCAATTCTATCCTATAGACCCCCAAGGAAAGGACATATATGCACTCCATCAGTGTGTGAAGTGGAGAGGGGATTCAGCCCCTGAATTCAGTTTTCAGATGGTCCACTCTCAAGGGAAGGACCTGTAAATTTATGAGCCAGTGGAATTGGATTATCCCAAATCACCCATTATCACTGCAAAAAAAACTGGCTCAACTGCCTGCAGTTGACATGTGGAAACTCTAAGGAAGCTGGCGGTGTTACTCCAACCTTTCTCAAAGGGTGAATCAACCAAGCTTCAATGCACAGTCACTGTGCATGTTGCACAGTGACTGTGCCCAAACAGCTGCATATGTAAATGGGTGGAGATACCATGGCAGCTTTGTTGGAGCATGCCACATGTCAACTGCTGGCAGTTGATCGAGTTTTTCTTGCAGTGTATGGTACCAATTTTTTTCTACCAAAGTGGAACCACAATCTTTGCTAAATGCATCAGGCCCAAGACTATGGTACCAAAAAATCTGCCACTTGGGTAAAAACAATTTGATTTATATCTTCCATCTTACATTCATTGGAATAATGTGGACCTTATTGAAATTGCTGTTCACCACTTTCAAAAGATACACTCAGAAACTACATCCACATATCTTGGGGATTTATATATATAGAGCTATGTGGACATAAATTGATAGGTGATTATCCAGATTCATCTCAAAATCCCGGGGGTTGATAAATACACGCCCATCAAAAAAAGGGTTTGCAGCCCGCACACCCTTTTTTTGAAGGGTGTGCATGCTGCACACCCTGTTTTGGGTGTGGGCACACCTGTAGATGGGAGTGCAGTTTGCACGCCCATCTACAGGCGTGCAAAAGCCCGTAGGATGGGCATGCGGTTTGCACGCCCCGCTGGGGAGGTATACAACCTCCTCAACCGGAGGGATTCCCTCCATTAAAGGAGGCTGTATAACCTCCTCAACGGGGGGATCCCTCCGGCCAAGGAGGTTGTGGCCGGAGGGATTCCCTCCGGTTGAGGAGGTTATACAACCTCCTTGGCCGGTGGGATTCCCACCGGTTGACCAGCCTCTTTTCCCCGGAGAAGTTTGAAAGATTAAATGGAATAGTGAGAAACAGTTACATTCATTCAAACAGGTTAATCCCAGGAAGGGATGTATCCAGTGTTGAAATGCTGTAATCCACAGTGCTCTCTTAGCAACACATTAGGTATGGACTTGGTAGCCTAGTTGGTAAAGGTAACACTTCTAGTATAGTGTCTTAGCTTCTGCTAAGGTTGCTGGTTCTAATCCTGCCCAAGTCAATCATTTTCTGCTAAATGTCTGAAAAATGCTTTGTTAATTCTAACATCCAGAAGCTTTGGTGATAGCCAAATAATGAGATTACTGATGACTGGTGCCAAATTATACAACCATGAGGAAAAGAGATACTTCAAAGCCACTCCTCAGGTTACCAAAATATTTCAAGAGAATTCCCTCATTCCACAAACCATGGGATTCAACAAAGAAATCCAGTTCAAAAAAAAGGTATCCTAGTCAGCATGGACATGAGGGACCTCATCTGCAACACATACCTGAACTGAATCACCCTACTTTCAACATTAATCATATTGCTTCTCTGAAGCTTAATGAGAAGAATAAAGTAAAGGCTGGCTCATTTATATTGGTAGGAAAATATATTACAATAACATCTTATGACACACACTAATTAATTATTGACCAACAAACTGGTTACTTTGCCACCATCTAAAGGAAAATGAACCCCTAGACCCCAAAGGAAGTATTGGCTATGTGGAATCAATATGGGAAGTGGGACCCAGAAAATATTATGCTAAAATTAACAAGTGCATAATGATGGGAATCCAACAAGAAATCCAGATGTCTGAAATAGCTAAAGAGTATAGGTTTGTATATACCCCAGTTGAGGTCAGAAATACATAATAAGTAGGAAAGCACTTTGAATGCATTCTAATGAAAACATTCTGCTTCATCCCAACTCAGAGAATCAAATGTGTTTTGAATGTCAAATTTCTAATTGTAAAAATATTACCAACTGGGCATCAAGAAGGAGCATGCATAACCCACCAAATAAAACATTCAAATGAGAATAGATACCTCCTGCATGCTTTATCAAATCATGCTGCCAGCTCCCACTGCAGCTTGTGAGATACCATAATTGGTCCCATATCAGAACAAACTAAGCTCATTTCATGTCAACAGGGGATTCATGTGTGGTTGAAGGAAATGGGCCTGTGAAAATATATTCACAGAATATAAACTTTCTCCAATGCAATTATCTTACAATAATGACTTTGTTTACAATGATTGCTGAGATATATTTTCCATATTTTGCATTATTTTCCATATTGTGAATTATTTTTCAAAGCCATGATATTAGTAATTTACACTCAAATTTTTGAAGATATTACCAAGCCTACCAGGCTTTTTTCATCTTACTATTTTATTCATAACAAAAATTCCCAATCTACCAGGCTTTTGTCATCTTATTTTATTCATAAAAAAAATTCCCAATCACAATAACAAATGGAGGAAGTCAGAAAAGAAGTCAGGAAAGGGAAATACTTGTGATGGAAATTGTATAAAAAATCTTTTCCTCAGGTAGACCAGTAATGGGGCATATCAAATATGACAAAATCCACCTTTGAAACCAGTGAATTAGTTTTTTCAATAAAATTTAACTTTTGAGAATTTTGAATCATTTTATGTTGATATCCATTGTTTTTAAAAATGGTGGATTTTCAAAACCAGTTGATTAGATAATGGTGGATTTGGTCATATTTGATACCCCCTAATAATGAGAAACACAGTAAATTATCACAGGAGGAGGGCAAAGACATGCGGTAAAGATAAAAAATTACATATTAATAATTATTCACCATTAATTTTACAGAGCTCCTTGATGCCAGAAAGGATAAGTACCTCAAGCAAAACCAAGTTTCCTTAAGGTTTTTTCCAACACAGATTTCAAGGCATTCCAGTGGTTAATCTGGTGTGCCATTACAAGTTTGTTGAATTGTTCATTTGGAAACAGGATGTTGCATTGTAGAAACAAACCCGCCATTGAAAATTTAGAAAGATAACCATCATCCTCTTCATTAGCACGGAGTTGCTTGTTTGGGATTCAATGCCAAGCTGCTGCAACATGGGGCAAAACCTACATTTCCTGAAAAATCCACCATCAGAATGAATGGAAATGGTGCATCAATGAATAGTGGTGTTACAACCTTGATTCCATACCCTCTCTCTGGGACCTTGAGGCTTATTGAGATCCTAGCGGCAGTTGAGAACTTGATGACTCTATCAATAAAGTTGTTGAAGCTACCTCCCTGGAATTCAATCATTGATCCAGCCAATTGGCCACTGTCAGGATCCCTCAGGCTAACATCCCACAGGAGCTTCTCTCCAATCTCCGCTTCTGAAGCCAGGACATGGATAGTATTAGATTGGCAGGTAATACGGAGGTGGCTGATAAACTGGGTCTTGAAGAGTGGAAACATTAAGTCTTGCAAGTGGATATTAACTCATGGTAGGCCGTACTCTGTGGTGTATTTGTGGTAAACAGGATCTTCTGTTTTATTCTCATTATTGTTGGAGCCAATCTGGTCAAGAAGCTTGTAGATGATCAAGCAGTTGATGGTGCTGTTAGGACATCATTTCTTTTTGGGGATAAAAATCTTGGAACTGCTTTTGGACTTTTCTGCTGGCCAATAAGTTTGAAAGAAGTTTGCAGTGGTGGGTACTGGTTATTGAAAGGCATTTGGGTTGGGGGGCAGAAGCGACTGCCTTGTTTGACATGGTTGTGTTGTTGTTTGAAGTGGGTGGTGAAGGATGATCTCAAGGAAGTTGAGGCCTTCAAACCCCCAGCCAGATTGAAGTTCTTAATGGCCGGTGGGATACCATCAGTCCACCTTGTGGGAGATCCTGCTGAGTGTAATTTCAGAAGGGTTTCCAGAAATATTTCTGGGAACCTCCTGCAAAGCTATTTTGGTTTTTAGAACCAATTAGCCAATAAATTATGTTTTACCAACCTTTCCACCAACAGTTTTGGTCTTTGGAACCAAAATCATTGGTGGAAAGGTTCTGTTGTGAAATTGGTTATGATCAAAACCTTTTTCTCAAAGTCATTTTTTTTGATATCTCACAGGTTGGGTTCTGTGACCTTTTTTGGAACAGAATTGGTTCTACCACCTGACTCAAACCAATTCTATCCCAAAAACCAGGGCTGTAACCAATTTGGTTTTTGACACTACATCAAAAACTTTTAATGCTTCTGTGGTGTACTGATCTGATGTTTACCCCCATTTCTTCTTAAATTTTGTGACCTGGGATGTCCCAAGGTGCCCCCATCAATGTACCCATTTTTTTTGGCCTAAGTTCATATTTGGGGTTGCAAAATCTGATCTTTGGATTAGTGCAAGTCATGAACCAAAGGATGAAACCAATTAAGGAATATTGAATTTCACAGAATATTGCAGACTCACATGGAACCTAAGAGCTGAATTATGTGGAAAGATACTCTTGTACATCTTTTGTTCTACCATACCTTGGTTCCTCAACGTAAGATGGTGCCACTACAAAGGATGGAAGACTACCATTTTTATAATTTGATCTCTTACACCAATGGGTTGACTTAAACATTCAGAGGGAGTTATGTATTGGGCTGCTGTTTATGTAAGCTTTGATTCTCACTTTTCCCCCAAGAAATGGTCAACAGGAAAGAAGCAACCAACCAGCTGCACACCATGAGCAGCAGTCTGGCCTCACTTCTCCTACAAGGGTCCTCAAATGACTCATGCCATCAGGACAACAACCCACTCAACTCACTCACCAAAACATTCGAACGACAACCACACGGAGACCATCGATTCCCAACAACTCAAGCTAACCTAACCACTGCTCCAACAAACGACCAACTGATTCTACGCCAACAGCTCGCTCAAGAACAACAGAAACCTAGAACTATCACCCAGGACTTGAATCGGATCGACCATCAGCGCAAGAATTGGTCGACAGCATTTCTGAGAACAGTACCATTCCACTCTTGTGAGTATAAGTATATATGATATATCTTTATCAAAGAGAAATAAAAGAAGTAGTAGAAAATGATGTGTGATATTGAAAAAACACGTTCCATCTTCAGTCCTACCACCACAGCATTCATCGTCAACTGACCCTCAATGGCAATCAGAATTCACCCAGTCACACCATTCACCCAATCTCAATCATCAGAAACTCAGCCAACCTCAAACTGCCCCTCAAAATATCATCCCTTCAAGCTCCCTGCTCGCTCCTTCAGCCTTCTCTCAGCTAAATCGGTTCACCCCGCATCATTATCCTTATCATCCCCTCCAATCAACTCATTTAACCACTCAAGGACCTCCTGTCCAACATTCTAACTCGACAGTAGTCCCAGGTAAGAAATTTTTGCTTACTATTAACCCCCAAGGTCTCCAACAAAGTGGGTTTTTTTTCTGATGGATTGGTGGGATTTCTCAAAGTAGCTCTGGATTGGGATTCCGCCTTTTTGAAGTATGATCACCATGTGCCTGCTAAGACCTTCGCTGGCTCTATCCAAGCTCAAACAGAAGAACAATCTCAAATAAATGGAGAATCTACCTACCTTGCCCGGTCCCACTCTCCGATTAACTCCACATCGCCCGATGCATTGGCCCAAACCGCCGCTTCTCTAATAGCCACCGTTGAGAGTGGACAGCATGCCCAAAACTCTATCAAGACCACCGATCACCAACGACTTTTATCGAATAATACCAATGAGAATTCGACCGTGGATAAATTCACCCAGAGTAGCTTTATGGAGTTCATGAGACAGTTGCGAGATGGTGAAGTGAAGGTTGAGGGGGACAAAGTCGTCCAGCAAATAGCCCCAGTCAGAGGATCTAGTTCAGCGATCAACTATGATACTCAGATGAATGATTTTCATAACGTTCATCCTCAGCCACAAACTGCAAGCATGTCGATAAACAACTATCCGCAAAACCTCCAACCATTTGGCATCTCAGAAGACCTCAATTCAGAACCAAAAATTCTAACTCAACCAACTGGTCAATTAGGCAGTTCTGTAAGCCAGCTCCCTTCTACCGACCAAGCTCTAGCAGCTTACAGAAAAAATGTGGAGAGTGGGATCCAGGAAATCAATCAATTAATGGAAGAAACTGATGCGGAACTTGAACATGCACAGTATCAAGCTATGATGAACAGCTTCCAGGGTGATGGAGGTGGAATCTCGGAGTCGAACAACGTCATGAATGGGGAGTTGGATGACATCTTGAATGCAGCTAGTGAGGTTGGTCGACCAGAAAAACAAACTTGGACCAATACTGCCACTCACGTGCCTGGTGCCACAGAATCTTGGACCGAGGAATTTGATCAACCACATCATACTTCGAGTACTACCGCCGCCTCAGCTGCTGTTGGAGAACAAGAAGATTTTGATGAAATGGGTATGTTTGGTCGTCCGATTTACCCTCGAGAGTTCGAGCTGGAACGTCTCAAACGACTCCAACAAGTGCCCTCAGCACAACAGCAGGAATGGGAAAGGCTTCAAAGCGATTGGGAAAAGATGGCAAACGATCTGGAGGGACTGACCGTCGAAGATTCTGGTACCAGTACCAGTACGATCTCACCGGCAACGTTTTTGGAACGAATCCAGACACTTAAATCCGAGACTGGGTATAACTTCCAGCAAGCTAATCCACAGCTTTTCCTACGGGCAGACCAAACGAGCCGTTCCATGCATCACTCGAGCCACCAGCCATGGGAACAATTAGCTCGAGATCCCGCAGTCATTTCCCCACTTGAATCCGTTCTTCAAAAAGAGAAGGATGTCTTGAGCCAGCCCGAGTTGGCGACTGCGTGGTACGAACTTGGGGTGAAGCAGCAAGAGAACGAGCGCGAAGAGATGGCCATCCAAGCTCTCCAACAAGCCATCAAGTTAGACCCCGAACTCTCTGATGCTATCCTCGCGCTTGCGATCAGCTATTCGAACGAGAACCGTCGGGAGGAAGCGTTGGAAGAGATCGAGCGCTGGATCGCCGTTGAGACTTCTCGGGTGCCCAAATACCGTCAGGCCGCACCCCGTCAATCGGCGGCCCAGAACAGCGTTGACGACATGGCTGCGCCCGATGAACCGTCAAAACTCAGGGCAAAGCATGCAAAACTTACTAGTCAGTTAATCGATCTAGCCAGACTTGGCGGAAGGATCCCCGAGTCTGCCTCGGTCGATCCTGACGTCCAAATCGCGCTGGGCGTTCTCTTCAACTCCAACGACGAGTTCGAAAAGGCCTGCGATTGCTTTGGTACTGCTCTCGCCGTCCGGCCTGATGACCCACTCCTCTTCAATCGTCTCGGAGCTACTCTTGCCAATTCGGGGAAACCTGAAGAGGCTATCGAGTTCAGTTTTCCTTCAACTTCACATTTCTCTTAAACTAGTCTCTCCTGCTGACCCAATAGTATCAAAACATATTTTTTTTGGATGTTGACAGGTATTATACTAAAGCGATCGAATTATTGCCCAGTTACATTCGGGCGAGGTATAACCTGTCGATCTCGTTGATCAACCTAGGCAGATACTTGGAGTCGATCAAGAACCTCTTCGACTCCTTGATCATCCAAGAAGAAGCCTCTTCGTCTTCTGCCCTCACCTTCCCTCCTCCAGGCTTGAACGAGTCTCACGGCCCGCTTCACCGTCTCTCAGGTAACGAAAAAGATCGTAGTGGAGTGACTTCGGATGTTCTGTGGCAAACTTTGGAAATAAATTGTTCTTTGTGCGTCTTGGCTCTTTCTTTATACTTCCTTCAGTCACTCAGATCATTGAACAGATCTATTTTATGTCCTTTCATTTCAGGGTGAAACATCAGTTTCGTCACTCTGAAAATGATTTAGAGCGTTGTTTCCTCAATAAAGACCTCGATGAACTCAAACTACTCCTCCACCGTTTCTTGTGATCTTCTGATTTTATCCTCTCCCCATTTTTTCAAAGTCGATCATCCAAGAGAAAAAAAAAATGAACACGGTTTATGGTATAGCTTATGTAAAAGAGGAATATGAGCCTCAATCTACCTTTTGACTTTCCTGTTCGGCCTCAAACCACTACAACCACATACTACTATAGCTACATACTACTAAGGCTGAATACTTTAATCTTTCCTGACACTGTCTGTACTCCTTATCCTAGTTTCATTCATCCTCATCCGTTTTCAACCAATGAAAAGTAAGAATGTATATGTGTACATTAGGCCCAAACACCCTCATAAACTTCTGATTACATGACCACCAATGATGATGCACAATCACCTGCACTACCAGCATAATAGGCTGACTTGAAGTTATCCCAGTTAAACTAGGATGCATTCAACCCATTTAACCTGAGTTGAGCTCAACTGATGAATCATAAATCCCAAGGCCCAGTTCAACTGAGATACCCTCAACCCAGCCAATTATGGATGCAGTGGGCCATGACCAACATTGTATGCCAGTATGGGAGGATGGGATGAACATGTGACATATACCCAGCTTTGCATGTTGAACTAGCAAATATTATCAAGACATAATTCTTAAGATAATTGTTATTGAAGGGTATATCTGTATCCTTGAATCTTATTTCTGTAATGTTTGACTGGCAGATTGGGTCTCCCTGGATCCCTAGCCCATGTTCCAGTAATGATCTACTGGGAATGGATCAATACTTTATTGGTATCGGTAGCATAGCGTGATTATGGTGAAGCAGGATTTCCCCTTGGTAGTAAGCTCATAAATCCCATAAACCCTTTTCTCTCTATCATTATACATCTCTTATCTACTTTATCTCATCAAGTTATTACACAGTATAGTTTTAGATTTGCAGAAATACAATCTTAAATTATCACAGTAATTCTGAACAAGAATCTGAATGAAACCACAAACAATAGATTGGGCTTTGTACTTTTTGATGGAAACATCTTGATTTCACTTGATATCAAATAGCCACCTTGCATTTGTTTGCTTCTGCCCGGCCGGCACATGCTTGAAATGCCAGACCTTTATCTTCCAGACGTTGGACAGTTTGGTCTCGACCAATTCAGCCCATCTGTCACCATCTTGCCACACAACAGTGTGTCCATAGGACCTGGGCATAAGTTGAATTTGGGTAGAAATACTTCAGACCAGCTTTTGCAGGGTGCTGACTCTCAATGGTTGTTTCAGCAATATCTGATCCCAGGACTAAAGCCACATTCAAAATAATAGGATTGAAATATTCTGTGTTGTCAAATTTTTTGATTGGAAGTTGTACTGGATCCTTGTTGTGTGAATTAAAGATGTCAACACCAAGGTGTTGAGGAACATTTATGGTTGTTGTTCTGTTCATCAAGTTCAAATCACTATTGAGATTTTTTTTTAACTGAGGATCATGGTGTTAGTTTGTCTTAGGATTTTTCTGGAAGTTCAGCTCCATCAGATGATCTGGTGCCTTGAAAATTTTTACTCTTACTAATTATGGAATCCTCACAAATGAAATCTTTGTTTTTCAGCTTGGAAGGTAGGTCGGGTATTATCCCAAGAGTGCAAATCTTGATGATCCTTTTCAAACTGATTTGATCCAATCAGCAATGCCAAACCAGTGCATCAGAGGTCTTCATGGAGAAATGAAAAATGTTTAATTCATTTGGAACAGGATTGGACAATTTTCAGCTTGGAAGGTAGACCAGGTATTATCCCAAGAGCACAAATATTGATGATCCTTTTCAAACTGATGTTATCCAATCTGCAATGCCAAAGAAGTGCATCAGATGTCTTCATGGAGAAATCATTTTTTTTTATTTCATTTGGAACAGGATTGGACAAAGAATTGGATGATCACAGAGGGGGGAAAATCATCACAGGGAAAGGAGAGATTTTTACCAATGCCAGTATCTTCCATTGCCAATTTAAAAAGAATTACTGCAGTGTGAAACCATTTGGAAAAACAATTGAAGGGTTCACATCAGTACTAATGGAGTGGTTACCTCCTCCTAGGTGCAGAGTATCTGCTGATAAAAGAGTGCAAGTTTCATGGGGGCTGTAGAAAAAATTGTTGAGAGTGACAGTGCTGGATGAGTTACACAAATTCATCTTCCCAACTGTGGTTAAAAATGATCCAAGAGATTTAGAAAGCGGTAAGAGAGATAGGGATTGGGTGGGGAACAAAAATGTAATTGGAGAGTAGTGATAAGTCATCAGTGAAGGTATGAGAGCCAGACAAACCTAGACCAAAAAATCTCCCTTGTTTTTTTAGGCCATCAATTTCCTCCTTAAATTTTGGGTTCATATCTTCAAGGGGCGTTGATAAATGCACACCAACAGCGCACGCCAACGCCAACCTGCACACCAATTTTTTTGGCGTGCGGGTCCCACACGCCAATTTCTTTTGGCGTGCAGGTCCCACACGCCAATTTTGTTGGTGTGCGGGTCCCACACGCCAATTTTGTTGGTGTGCGGGTCCCACACGCCAATTTTGTTGGTGTGCGGGTCCCACACGCCAATTTTTTGGCGTGTGGGATGCTCACGTAATCAAACCAGTCCACAGGTTTGATTACGTGAGCAGATCCCCACACACCAAAAATTGGTGTGTGGGAAATCTCGTCGGCCGGCCAGGAGGAGTTCCTCCTGGCCAACAAGGCTGTATAACCTTTTCAGCCAGGAGGAACTCCTCCTGGATGATGAGGTGATACAACCTTGTTGGCTGGGAGGAACTCCTCCTGGCCAAAGAGGCTGTATAACCCTGTCAGCCAGGAGGAACTCCTCCCGGCTGACAAGGTTATACAACCTCTTTGGCCAGGAGGAAATCCTCCTGGCCAATGAGGTTGTATAACCTTGTT
Organism: Puccinia hordei; assembly: GCA_007896445.1. Taxonomy (NCBI): domain Eukaryota; kingdom Fungi; phylum Basidiomycota; class Pucciniomycetes; order Pucciniales; family Pucciniaceae; genus Puccinia; species Puccinia hordei. Next base: position 607,885 of record RDRW01000063.1, on the reverse strand, counting down.
GGCCGGGAGGAAATCCTCCTGGCCAACAAGGCTATACAACCTTGTCGGCCAGGAGGAGTTCCTCCCGGCTGACAAGGTTATACAGCCTTGTCGGCCGGGAGGAACTCCTCCTGGCTGACAAGGCTATACAACCTTGTCGGCCAGGAGGAGTTCCTCCAGGCTGACAAGGTTATACAGCCGTGTCTGCCGGGAGGAACTCCTCCTGGCTGACAAGGCTATACAACCTTGTTGGCCAGGAGGAGTTCCTCCCGGCTGACAAGGTTATACAGCCGTGTCTGCCGGGAGGAACTCCTCCTGGCTGACAAGGCTATACAACCTTGTTGGCCAGGAGGAGTTCCTCCCGGCAGACACGGCTGTATAACCTTGTCAGCCGGGAGGAACTCCTCCTGGCCAACAAGGTTGTATAGCCTTGTCAGCCAGGAGGAGTTCCTCCCGGCAGACACGGCTGTATAACCTTGTCAGCCGGGAGGAACTCCTCCTGGCCGACAAGGTTGTATAGCCTTGTCAGCCAGGAGGAGTTCCTCCTGGCTGACAAGGTTGTATTTGGTGTGCGGGTTGGCGTTGGTGTGCGGGTTGGCGTTGGCGTGCACCGTTGGCGTGCGTTTATCCACACCCACCTTCAAGTGGGGAATTGATAAACGCACACCAATGCATTGGCATGTTGTGGCCACACACCAATGCAAATTGGTTTGTTTGGCCGGAACACCAAGGTTTGGCCTGCTCATGGCCAATCTGTCATCTATGTGTATGAAAGACTGGCTTAATGTCTATAAAAAGCCAGGTAATATCACTGTGCTGAAAGGTTATCAGAATAATCACAAGTCTCATTCTCTCTATAGTGTCCAAACTATGCACAGAGGATAACCTAAAACTCCTTATAATTGTCTATTTGATATACAAATGAGTCAATCAGGAGAAGACTAACAGCTAACCATATAGGTTTGGCTATCTTTCTGTCTTTTTGAGAGTGTAACAATATATATTGTTACTAAGCAGCTGGCAAGCACTTGAGCTGATTGGCTACTGTCAGAGGTGGTAGTCTTGCAGCAACTGCTTTATAAGGAATAGTCCAAGGTCTAAGATGGGGAGGTTCTAAGATAGCTTGATAACTAGTCCAGTAAATAAGGTGGGTTGGATAAAGGGATAACACTACTCTAAAAGTAGGAGGAGAATATTCAGAGTACTTACTAATGTGGTACTGGGGGAATATGCTGAGGAACCAATCCTAGGCCAGAAATGGCCTCCTTTTATATTCTAGAGATTCCTTGAGGAAGGTTCTAGAATGATATTCTAAATTCTGCTCTAATGTATTACAATTCAAATGTACCATGATGTAATGGGAATTGTATTGAATTGAGCACAGTATTTTCTATGTCCCCATGACCTCATGACATGTGTGTATAACCAATCACATCATGGGCCAATTCATTTAATAGAACAATACTGGGAAATTACCACACACTTAGGTAATTTCTTTCTTATAAGCATAATTTTATTATTATTATATTTATGCAAATAAGTTTATTGTCTCTCAGCTTTTATGACAATAATTTCTAATCCATAATTTATACTTTTTATTCCCTTTTTCTTAAAGTATCTTTATCATATGATAAAGTACTGGAAGGAGTAGGAGTTTAATGGTGGTTTGAGTGAGCTACCCCACTTAATTTTACATTCTGAGTTGATTGATATAATAATATTTTATGATATGTTATTATTTACATTAGTAATACATGGGCGTTGATACACGCACGCCAAGCGCGCACGCCAACGCCAGCCCGCACGCCAATTTTTTTTGGCGTGCGGGGCCTACACGCCAATTTTTTTTGGCGTGCAGGGTCTAAACGCCAAAATAAATTGGCGTGTAGGCCCCGCACGCCAAAAATGGCGTGCGGTTCCCACACGCCAAAAATGGCGTGCGGTTCCCGCACGCCAAAGAAAATTTTTTTTTGGCGTGTGGGCCCCGCACGCCAAAGGGCGTGTGGGACCCGCACGCCAATTGTTTGGCGTGCGGGTCTCACACGCTCACGTCATCGAATGGCCCCTCCCATTCAATTACGTGAGCGGGGGGATGGATATGTATATCCCCATACACATAATACATGTATGTATTATGTGTATGGGATATACACATCCCCCGCTCACGTAATCGAATGGGAGGGGCCATTCGATTACGTGAGCAAGCCCGAGTCTGTTTCCGGACTGGGGCTCGCTTATGGTCCTGGTTTTTTCAACCAGAACCACAGCAAACACCGCCCACCGCTCTCCGATTTGATCAACAAAAGCGGTGAGTCTGAAAATCCGAAAAAAAAATCAAAAAAAAAAAATCAAAAAAAAATCAAAAAAAAAACGAAAACAAATCAAAAAATGAGAAATAAAAAATGAGGAAAAAACCCCAAAAAAACCAAAAAAAAGGGTTTTTTTGGGGTTTAATTTTGTGGAAAAGCCCACAGGCCCAGGGCTCCAAGACCCAACTGGCCCAAAGACAGGGCCCAATGGCCGTAAGAAGGGGCCCGCCTCTGCCCATCACCTCCCGTGGGCCCACAGGCCCACTTTGATGCTCCAAAGGGGCAATAAAACATTCAAAGGGGCCATTCAAACCCCCCAGGCAGCTCAAAGGGCCCCGTATAAGCCCCCAACGCACACCATCCCCCCCAAAAGTGGCCCAATGGGCCCATCTCAAACACATCTCTTCCTATTTCTATTTTTTTTCACCGTAAATATAGTAACACGTGCTGACAAACTCTCCCATTCAAATCCAAACAGATTCCGCACAATTCACCAAATCACCAGCAAACGATGTCTCACACTGGTCATTACAACTCCTCAAGCAATCAGCCTCCACGCCCATACGGATTCTATGAGGTTGACCCCAACCATCACCCTCACGCCCCACTTGGCAACATGTATCAAAATCAAATCTCTGCGTATGGAAATTCACACGTGCTTGGCCAACCTGCAGCTCCAATCAATCAATCAGGCCACCTAGCAACTAACTATGGCTACCCAAGCAACCAATATGGCCAAGCCCCCCAGCCCCTTACTGTCCCCTCAGCCCACCCAGCCACCTACAGCTTCAAAGACAACAACTACAGACTGGCAATCCAGCCAAACCCTGTCCCCCCAGCCCACCCAGTAGCGCATCCTGTGTTCCGCCCATATGAGGTACAATTGCCTCAATTCACCCACTATCACAATCGACCTCCAGCCTCTACCTATCAGCTTGATCCAGCCCAACCATCCTATCTGGCTCAGCCAGCCCTCTACGCACCACCTCATATAACTCAAGCCCCACCATCCCATCCGTTTCCGCAATCCCATCAAGCACCACAAATCTCAAACTACTGGCAGCCGGGACCCCAACCATTGTCCCACCCGGCCAACCCATTCACTCTTGGACCCACTCACTTCCAAGGCCTGCCAACCTCTCACAATTTCCCCGTTGGCCAACCATCAGTGCCCGCTCCGCCGCAGACAAATCAAGTCCCTTCCATACCTGTCATGCAAGATATGCAGCCATCTCTGGGGGAAATAACCTCCTCTGCGCCATTTAGCCCTCAAATTTGGCCACCTGCACAACCAAGTCCTCAACAGTTTCCCAAAGCAACGTTCAGCCCTCAAGTCCTTCAAACTGTGGCTGAAGGTGAGTTTTCAAATACTTCTCCACTTTGTTTTCATATTACCAAGAACTAATGTTTACCTACTCAATTCCCCAGTCAAATACCCAAGGATCACGGCTACATCTCCTGGCGGGTATCAACCTGCACCACCCAGCCCTCAACTGTTTCCCCAAGCAAATTTCAGCCCTCAAGTCCCTCAAACTGTGGCTGAAGGTGAGTCTTCAAATACTTCTCCACTTTGTTTTCATCTTACCAAGAACTAATGTTTACCTGCACAATCTCCCAGTAAAATACCCAAGCGTCACGGCTACATCTCCCGGCGGGTATCACCCTGCACCACCCAGCCCTCAACCGTTTCCCCCTGCAACTTTCAGCCCTCAAGTCCCTCAAACTGTGGCTGAAGTTGAGTCTTCAAATATTTCTCCACCTTGTTTTCATCTTACCAAGACCTAATGTTTACCTAGTCAATCTTCCAGTATACCCGCTCAATCCTTTAGGACGTTCACCGCTGGCCCCCGCAATGTTACCCGCCGCCAATCAACCGCATAAAGTGTTGATGAAATCTGAAGATGTACAATCTTATGATTATTCAGTTGGCAGTAAGTTCTTCTAGTTTCTTAATTCGCCCACTTGAGGCAGACTGGCTGAACTGCTTGTGTTTCCAGATGCAATGGATGCACCACCCGAATTCCTTTTCACATGTGTCACTGATCTCAAACACTTTGTCACCACATGGGCCCACGAGCATGGTTACGCTCTGAAAGTTTGTGCTTCCAAGCAGGACAAGAACATCTACTTTGCATGCACAGTTGCCAGGGAAGACCAAACCTCAGTTGATGCTATCCGGTTTCAAGAGTCTAGGAATAAGCGACTGGGGTGCTGCTTCAAAATATCCGGCCACAAACCGACTTCAGTAAAACTCAAGGATGCACCATGGGAACTCCGATGCCGAAAGACGATTGAGCACAATCATGGTCCAATCGATCTGGAACATGTAGTCATCCACAAGAAGCTCTCTGTCGAAGGCCAAACTGAGGTTGCTCGCTTATCGTCTCTTGGAATGCAACCCCAGGAAATTGCTAGACTCCTTACTAGCAGTGAGGGAAGGTTTGTAACCAACAGGACGATATACAACACAAATCAGGCACTGAGGGCAGAGAAGAGGGCTGGCAACACCCCAATCGAGTACCTCCTACGTTGCCTCAACGAATCCAATTGGACACACAAGGACGTTTACGACACAGACGGCAAGCTCCTTTACTTGTGGTTTGCGCACCCAGGATTGTTGCTTCTTGCTCGCAGGTTCCACCATGTGGTCAACATTGACTGCACTTACAAGACGAACCTGAACAACTACCCCCTGCTGCATGTGGTTGGCCAAACTGCAACCAATCACAGTTTTTTGATTGGTTTTTGTTTGATGCGAAACGAGAAGAATGAGGCCTACTCATGGGCTCTTGATAAGTTGAAGTGGGTGGTATATTTGACTAATCACCTATTCTCATCATAAACTGACTGTACTCCGGTGCCTGTGTGATACCCATAGATCTATATGGGACGCTGACCACGCGCCAAAGGTCTTTGTGACAGACAGGGAATCGGCACTGCGTAATGCTATCTCAAAGCACTTTCCGAATGCAACCGCGAACTTGTGCATGTGGCACATCAATCGGAACATTGTGACAAACTGCAAGCAAGCCTTTGCTGGCGATGGCGAAGAATGGGCCAAATTCATGAGGCTCTGGCATGAGGTCGCACATGCCCCCAATGAGGACACCTGCAACTCAAAGTGGGCTCAACTGACACGGTACCTAGTCACTCGAACTAACGTCTACAAATACCTGTACAAGAACGTCTGGAGCAAGCGACAGAAGTTCATGAATGCGTGGGCCGGAATGACACCCCATCTAGGAAATCTGACTTCGTCACAATGTGAATCTGCCCACAGCTGGCTGAAAACCTATGTGACGTCGGCTAGGTGCGACGTTGCAACACTTTTCATTACAATTGCTGCAGCAGTGGACCAACAACTTGACACAGCCCACACGAACCTGGCACACGAGTTACAGAAGGGATTAACCGGACTACCAAATGCCTTCAAGTCCCTCAGCTGCAAAATCTCCTGTCATGCGCTCAAGTTGGCCTTGTCTCAGTACAACAAGTTCATCAAGATGAAGAAATCCAAGCCTGGGGATCCCAGCCTTCAATGCAAAGGTAATTTCCAGGCTGGCTTGGGCATTCCGTGTTCGCACACTATTGAATGTTTGGTCCAGGGGAAGGGAGATGTGGAGCCTTCTGATTTCCATGTCCAGTGGCATCTGGCCTATAACCCTGAAGGTCCAGTGAGTCCTCCTGATGTATGACTTGTTCATGTCCCTCCTAGCTAATCTTCATCTATGTTCATTGCAGGCTCTTGATGAACCACTGTACGACTTTGACAACGATTTTGAGGATTTCAAGCAGGAGATCTTGGCGTCCCACCACCCCTCGGCGTTAGAAGCAACAATGAAAAAATTACGAAGGGTCCATGCAAACACACACGTGGTTCCGCTTGCAGAGCCTGATCCTATCCGAGTGAAACACAAACTGGAAAGGCCGTGGAAGAAGAGAAAGGGTAGTGGGCGAGTTCAAAAGCGCGATGACACCCATGCAGAAATTGTGGAAGCGCAAATCCAAAAGGCGCAGGCAAGGAAAGCAAGACAGAAGGCCGGTGTATCAAAAGGAAAAGGGGGTAAGCGACAGTCCAAGCGCGCGCAGGCTCCATTGGACACCTCAGCTTCTTCCTCTGGGGACCTGGATGAGCTACCCAGTGTGGAGACACTCATGCGTAAGCAACTTTATTGCATGTCTTTTTAAGAGGCTGATAACTGATGGACTTACTAAGCAGTCAAGAGAAATCACCCCCCACGAATTGGCAGCCTCACTATTGGGAAACGGAATCGGGGGTCTTCCAGTTCAGGAACATCACGGCGCAAGGAAACGTGGCAGCCCAAGTATGGTAGTAAGGATGGTGTAACAGATGAAGATTCTGATTCTGCAGATGCAGTTTCAGAGGAAGATTCTGATGCCCCAGATGGGGAATCAGATGAAGAATCTGATGCCCCACATGGGGCATCAGAAGAAGAATCTGATGCCACAGATGGGGAATCAGTTGCAGAATCTGACGCACAAGGTGGGCAATCAGATGAAGAAACTGATCCCCCAGTGGATTCCTCCTCATCTATTGAGATGCAGGTTGAGGAAAAGCTGCTGTCACCTCCAGAAGCCTCAAGAAAAGCCTCAAGCTCTCATGATCAGTTGCAGGGTGAGGCCAGGCTGCATTCACCCCCCACAGCCAAGGTAAGTACTATAACTTTGACATTAGATTATCAGGGTCTGATTCCATTGTATGTTTCATAGGACCGGCATGTAGATGCTGAGGTTGCACCCAAGGCTGGCCGAACAAGACAGGGGAGTACCAACCCTGATGTTGCAGTGAGTGACTCAAGCTTGACACGGACAAGGAGGAATGCACTGACTCTAACTGATAACCAACTTCTCATCATTCTTGTCAGGCGGAGCTTCCACCATGGATCTTAAAATACCTGCATTCCACTTATAACCCTGCAGGTGATGGGAACTGTGGTTATGCATGTGTGGCACATGCATTGGCAGCAGATAGACCAGAGGGTCCCTACGCTAAGGCCAATGGGTGGTACCAAGTGCGAAAGGATGTGTTAGAAGAGATGGAAAAGAACAAGGCACATTGGACAAGATACCTTGGGGGGCCTTCAGAATTCGACCGCGCTTACGGACGTGTTCAGGTGACTGACCCACGTGGATCAGTCCCCATGAACAAATGGATGAGCAAGTTGGATGTGGGACCAATTCTGGCCAATGCGTATAACCGGCCATTTGTCTTCCTCAGCAGAACGGGCGGGAGCACCACATATATTCCCGCCACTGTTCCCCCGGACCCTAAACCGCTGCCAGCCCTCTTCTTATCATTTTTCAATGATAATCATTGGATACGTGTGATAGTCAAGCGGACCCCCACGATTCCCTTTCCTCTCCCTAAAGTCTCCCGGTTATTTCACAAGAGCCCAGCAGCTGCTTGGCTAGACTGTGTTTCCCCTTCCACTACTCTTCACTCTTTGATACCTAAATGATTAAATGTACCAAGTTACTGCAAGTAACACTAATTATTATTATCCTTATTAATATTTACCATTCTTATTATTCTTTAATATTATTCCTTTAAGATCTCTAGTGAATATTATTAGTATTATTAATTCATCATTATGACTTTAAGAAGTGATAACATAGTATTATTAAACTACAATCTTTACAATAAATAATATACTTAATTTAAATATACTTAAATTAATAATACCTTGATTAACTAACACATGAATAATTCAGGCTACTCTGTGATAATAAATAATAGAGTGATAATATAGTATGATTAAACTACAATCAATCTTTACAATAAATGATATACTTAAATTAATAATACGTTGATTAACTAACACATGAATAATTCAGGTTACTCTATGATAATAAATAATACTTATAAGATGTGACAATAAAAAATGACACATACGCAATGATAAGTTAATATTTTATTAATATTAATAAAAGGGCCTTTAATATAATAAGGGCATTAATCAAAAAACCCAGTTTTTCCGCGTTTACACCCGCTTTTTGCGCAGCTGCGGCTGCGCAGTGCACCCGGTTTTCCGCATTTACACCGGGTTTTTTGTATTGTTAATTTTTAAGCAAATAGCACGTGGAGCGCGGCATTTGATGCGCGTGACCTCCCCAATTATCCTCATTTGATATTTTATTTAAAACAAATAAAATAAACAATTAAAACAAGGAATATAAACAAAACAAAACAACACAAAACAAAAATATGGAGGGCGGCATTTTAAATAAGTAAAACCAGTAAACATTATTTATTTATCAAAATTTTAAATTTATTTATTATACTTAAAGGGGTGTAGAATTTTGTGGTAATTTTCAATTTGCAAAAAAACTGTGTCTTCTACTTGTTTTGGCCAATCCACCCGGTTTTTTTTTAATTTAATTTTTTGCGGGCGGATTTCCATTATTTTTCAAAGTTTTAAATTTATTTCTCATGCTTACAGGGGTTTAGACTTTCATGGTAATTTCTATTTTGCTCAAAAACCATGGTTTTTTTTTTTTGGCCAATCCCGCCGGTTTTTTCATAAAAAATCCTCACAGCTTAATTTCCAGGATTTCTCAACATTTTCACATTTTTTAAACTTTTTCAAAGCACTTTAAGGGGTGTAGAATTTAATGTGAATAACAGTTTTTTTTTAAATCACTGGTTGGATTTTGATGATTTTTGGACTCAATTTATTTCCAAACACCTTCACGTCTGTCTTTCAAGATATTCAGGGAGTTTTTAAATGGATTCATACACTTTAGAGGGTGAAGAATTCATTGGAAACAAATACTGATTATAAAATTAACTTCTTATCAGATTTCATGACAAAGAAATGGAAATCCAATTATACACAGAGGTATGGTACATTGCATGATGCTTTGGAGTGTTACATGTTTTTTATTAAATAACCAACAACCGGGTGTAAATGCGGAAAACTGGGTGCACTGCGCAGAAAACCGGGTGTAAATGCGGAAAAACTGGGTTTTTTTATTAATGCCCTAGAATAAATGAAATGAATAAAATAAATAAATAAAATAAAAAGCAAGAGACATAATTGCAAGTTAATAATTTATTAGCACACAAATAATACGTATAAGAAAGAGAAATTGTTATCAACACTACTGATAACAGCTAGAAAATGCTTACAAATGGTGAATATACGCCTGAATTACATTCCTGAACTGATATGTAATGGGCAAAAAAAAATAGAAGACATTGTTTTTTTGGGAAATGAAAAATACCATAAATTTCTACACCCCTGGAAGTATATTAAACATTTTTCAAATGTTGAAAAAAAATCAAAATCCGCCCGCAAAAAAATAAATAAAAAAAAGGGTTTAAAAGCGGAAAACCGGGTGTGCTGCGCAGCAAATTTGAGGTTGCCGCTGCGTAAAACTGTGTGTAAACGCGGAAAAACCGGGTTTGTTCCTTAATGCCCTATAATAATTATGATACCACTAAGGAATCCCAATAGCCCAATTCTGGATAATCTATAGTTTAATGCTGATATATCATCAAGAATTGGCCACAACCTACCTTCAATAAGGTAGAAACCACAAACCCACATGAGTACTCCTTGGATGCCTATTAATAATACTCTTTTTGGGTTATATTTCAAAAAACACTTAAGTCTGATGTTTCATTCAAGTGGATGAGCAAGACAGTGGTGGAAATTACAACTCAAGGGCATGTGAATGAGAAATAAAAGGGAAACCAAAGAAAAAACAACCCCTGGTACACATATCAGAAGTGGTAGTTGGCTACAGCTATTTCTATATCTTGGGAAAAAAAAAATTGGAGGTTTTGAATAGAAAAACATTTGTGAAACTCTTCATGGGTTTTTTTCCAATCAACCATTGGCAAACCATCATGACCAATCCGGTTAAATCCCATGGAGCACAAAAAGTTGAGAAAGTATAATCGGAGGTTATCCAAAGTCCCATGAGGCATCACTGAAGTATTACCACTATCAACCTTATGTTTCAGAACATTGGCGCCAAATTCCAACAAGGCCAAAGCATTTGAAGTAGTCGGACGTTCGGACCCGTATTTGTTAGTGACAAAGGCGGTTGTTGGACCAAAAACCAGGAGACCAGCAAGCATCCGCATTTGCTCCCGTGTTTAATGTTGACCACTCATCAAGCTTTTTATACTTTGGTCTTGTTGGTGCCTGGAGACCGCAGATGTAACACAAGGCTGACATAGCCCCCGTGAAGTATAGACCAAGGACCTTGAGACCGGAGGTGTTTGGTTGGGGGCTTGATCCATCCTTTGCGTGACTTCCAAGGTTTTCATAAGTTCGTTGGAATGCAAGATGGGCAGTATGCACCAAAGATTCGTCCAGGGGGAGAGGCTGCCATTCACTGCCCTGTTGCTCCATGTGTCGAAGGGCCCAGCAGTCTTGCAAAGCACTTTTAAGCCAGAGATAAGCGTGGTCACTTGGAGAAAAGTATGAGGCCAGATTCGCCGCAAGTGTGTGGGTCTGGACACGTTTGGACAGCGGCGCCTTCCGGTTCTCCTGGGAAGCCTCGAGCTGTGCCATGTTGACAACTTCAGGAGTTATCAGAGAGAGAGCACCAGGTTGAGTGGGGTTAAGAATTCTCTCTGCATACCACACAAATATCAGCCTTTGTGATGTATGAACAAGTGAGAAAAAAAGTGATTAATTACCAGATTTGCATGCCTTCAGAAGTGTATCCACTTCCCTCCAAACGACTCGGCTGAACTCCTGTGGCATCATTGGATGTGGTGTGACCATTGAGCGAAGGTGTGTGAGGATGAATGCTATGTTTTGAATCATTTTCTTGGCTGAACGGTGTGACCACGCAATTCCACCCGCCAAATTTTCATTCAAATCATCTGCCAATGCTTTTGGAAGCATTGGGCCAGGGATAAATAGACCCATAGCTGTGCGCAAAGGAGGGATGTTAATTACAAGATGGGTGTGCATAAGCAATGGGGAGTGACTTACCAGGAGGCGTCAGGACCGGGGGAGGAGGAATTGATTCGCCCGGTGGTCTTTGGGTAGGTGGCTTGACTGTTGATGGCCCAGCAACAGGGGGGTTCCGTGGAATTCTGAGGCCTTGCAGTGATTGCGCAGTGATGAATTCGTGAGAGGTGGGATGAGGGGTGAAGAAATTATACATGGGGCCTGTATTTTTAGAAGAAGAAGCAGAGTTGTCCAGGCGCGCCTTTTTGCTTGTCGGGTCTTCAACCGTAGGATCTTCAATTCGTACCATGTCATAGCGATATTGGGTTTGTTGTGGCACCGGTTCATGGACTGGCTCCTGGTGGAAGGTAGGTTTGGGACGTCCATGAAGGAATTGTTGGAGGACTTGCTGGTCTTCTGCACCATCTTCAGAGTCATCTGTTTCACCCTCTGCGTCAGGGTCTTCAGAGCTGTCCCGGATGGCTGGATTGTTAATTTCTTGTCTCCCGTCCGCATTGGGGGCTTTGGAGGACTTCTGGCCAATGAGTGCTTGGTCCCTTTGTACGCCTTGAAGGAAAGACTGGCCAAAGGTGTTGAGGGTTGTCTTGTGGCCTTTGACATCTGTCCGCATCTCTCCGCTTCAACGTGGGGATCCATCAGCTGGGTTTGTTGTGTTGGGCTGGCCATATTGAACATCCTTGTTGATTTGGTTTGCAAATTGATTGAGCGTGGGGATTGGGTTGGTTGCAGGAGGTAGGTGATCAGGAGTGTGTGCATATAAGTATGCCATTGAGTCGGTTGCAAATTCAGGGCGTGGGTGTGACTGTGGTGGAGCAGGCCTAGTGGCGCCTAAGGTGTTTCTAGCCGGGGCTGGTGTAGGACTCTTGTGGGACACTAAAATATATTCGGTGAAATATCCGCTGAGGGGGAAATAAATTGCAAATAGGTTGAAAGGATATTACAACTTACGGGTGGTTTGAAAGACCTGCCCCTCTAAATGGTACTATGCAAATAACTAAGAGTCTTGTAATCAATATTTATAAAGATATGGCTGATTCCAAGATAGATCTTACTTTTATATAGTAATCTCTATCAGACCTAGATACCTCAAATCACTATTCACGTAGATCTGTTACAACTTCTAACAATGATGGATAAAGATAATCCAGCGGGATTAATTCTGTAATATATAAATTGTTACTAATAATGGGTTGTTAATTGAAGGTTGGTAATGATCTCTTCCTTAAGCAATCTCTTGATAAGGCACTTTAATCAATACTAGAGCTCCTGTTACTACTACTACTTGTTACTGTTACTAATACTTATTTGTTACTGTTACTACTGCTGCCACTACTACCACTACCACTAATACTACCACTAACTAAACCACTACCACTAAAATAAAATAACCACTGTGACCAAACCTCTGTAGGCTGATGATAAAAAAGGGAAATGAAAAAGGGGGAAAGAGGCCTCCTTATATATTGAAGAGTGAGGGATTTTAGCTCCAGGGGAGCTCCTTGTGAGTGTGCTATGCTGCAAGATTTCGCCCTGGGAGGGAATTAAGCTGCAGGAAACCACACATACACCTTATCTGCCTGCATATGCTGTACCAAATGATATCCTATGTTGCTAAGGGATATAATCCGTTGCACAGCCCCTGGATATCCGTACTGCACTGCCTGCCAAACAATGAGGGAATAATGCTGCAGGGACATATCTATACACCTTATCTGCCTGCATATATTGCACAGCATGATATCATGTATTGATATGGGAATCAAACAACATGACACATAATCCACACGCCTGCATGACCAGCTGTTAACTCCTTCCACCCAGAATATTTGGGGGTCAAAGCCTCTCCTCCCACATTGCTCCTTCCTCCCTTCTTCCTCCTCACCTAATTAATTCCTCCCTCCAAATCACGAAATACTGATTCCTCCACCCTTATAATGCCATATACCACCCTTATAAAGGTGGTATACCCTTATAACTGTCTGTACCAATAACATCCTTCCATCCTTCCTTCCATACCTGGTTGAGACATGATCTCCCACTACTTACCACCTTACCTTCTACCTTCCTGGTTGAGACATGTTCTCCCAAATCCCTTCCACCTCTTCTATTCCCTTCCTTTATACCCCATTCCATCCTATGTACCGCTTGTCCTCCATTCCATTCCCCATAACGCCATGCTGTCTGTAATCCTATTGTCCTGCGTAGAAGTGTATCTTACATTTATTATACTATTCCTCCTCTTGTAATGATTGTTGCTTGTGTGTATGCTATCCCAATGCTTCCACCATGCTCTTTTGGCATTGTCACGCAAATGGAGCACCACACCGGGGTTCTGGAGACCTGTTCATTCTCATCGTCTGACTGCTCGTATTCAGCCTTTATTTTAGAGGCCCAATTCTCCAGGTTTTCACGTTCATCTGGTTTCAACGCAGGGTGCCGCGCCAGCTATGTGCATTTTTCCCAGAGATCCAAACCTGTGTAATGGTGGGAGGGTGGGTGGGAGTGAGCCAGGGACTTATATTATACACAAAATAAAGGAATGAATCTCACGTCCTAGTTCACTGGTCTGATGTGAAGACATTGTTGATTGTTGAAGTCAAATTGGTGATTTGTGCGGAATCTGTTAGCATGTGAATGGGAGAGTATGTCAGCACGTGTTACTATATCTATGGTAAAAAAAATTGAAAAAAAAATTGGAAGAGATGTGGGGATTGATTGTGTTTGAGATGGGCCCATTGGGCCACTTGTGGGGGGGATGGTGTGCGTTGGGGGCTTATACGGGGCCCTTCGAGCTGCCTGGGGGGTTTGAATGGCCCCTTTGAATGTTTTATTGCCCCTTTGGAGCATCAAAGTGGGCCAGTGGGCCCACGGGAGGTGATGGGCAGAGGCGGGCCCCTTCTTACGGCCATTGGGCCCTGTCTTTGGGCCAGTTGGGTCTTGGAGCCCTGGGCCTGTGGGCTTTTCCACAAAATTAAACCCCAAAAAAACCCTTTTTTTTGGTTTTTTTGGGGTTTTTTCCTCATTTTTTATTTCTCATTTTTTGATTTTTTTTCGTTTTTTTGATTTTTTTTTTTTGATTTTTTTTTTGATTTTGGGCATTAATAAAAAAAACCCAGTTTTTCCGCGTTTACACCCGGTTTTACGCAGCGGCGACGTCCAAATTGCTGCGCAGTACACCCGGTTTTCCGCATTTACACCCGGTTTTTTTATTTAATTTTTTGCGGGCGGATTTTCATTATTTTTCGAGATTTCAAATTTATTTATTATACTTACAGGGGTGTAGAATTTTATGGTAATTTTTATTTTGCAAAAAAACTGTGTCTTCTATTTTTTTTGGCCAATCCACCCGGTGTTTTTTTAATTTAATTCTTTGCGGGCGGATATTCATTATTTTTCAAAGTTTTAAACTTATTTATCATACTTACAGGGGTGTAAAATTTTATTGTAATTTTTATTTTGCAAAAAAACTATGGCTTCTATTTTTTTTGGCCAATCCACCTGGTTTTTTCATAAAAAATCCTCACAGCTTGATTTCCAGGATTTCTCAACATTTTAAACTTTTTTAAAGCACTAAAAGGGGTTTAGAATTTGATGTGACTAACAGTTTTTCTTTAAATCACTGGTTGGATTTTTATGATTTTTGGACTCAATTTATTTCCAAACACCTTCACGTCTGTCTTTCAAGATATTCAGGGAGTTTTTAGATGTATTCATACACTTGAGAGGGTGAAGATTTCATTGGAAACAAATACTGATTATAAAATTAACTTCTTATCAGATTTCATGACAAAGAAATGGAATATTACATTTATTATTTATTCATAAATTATTAACTTTATTACATTTATTATTTATTCATAAATTATTAACTTGGAATTATGTCTCTTGCTTTTAATTTATTCCATTTATTTTATTTTATTTTGTTTTATTTTATTTTATTTTGTTTTATTTTATTTTATATTATTTTATTTTGTTTATTTTACTTGTTTTACTTATTTATTTTATTTGTTTTAAATAAAATATTGAATGAGGATAATTGGGGAGGTTGCATTATTCATAAATCATTAACTTGCAATTATGTCTCTTGCTTTTAATTAATTGATTAATTTTATTCATTTCATTCATTCTTATTTGTTTAATTTTATATTATTTACTTTTGTTTATTTTACTTATTTAACATGCTGCCCTCCATAATTTTATTTTGTTTTTTTTATTTTCCTTATTTTATTTGTTTTAAACAAAATATTTAATGAGGATGATTGGGGAGGTCACGCGCATCAAATGCCGCCCTCCACATGCTATTTGCTTAAAAATTAAAAATTAAAAAAAACCGGGTGTCAATGCGGAAAACCGGGTGCACTGCGCAGCCGCAGCTGCGCAGAAAACCGGGTGTAAACGCGGACAAACCGGGGTTTTTTTATTAATGCCCTTGATTTTTTGATTTTTTTTTTTTTTTTTTTTTTTTTTTTTTTTTTGTTACTCACATTTTTTTTTTTAATCGGTGGGTGGTGGCAAGCGTCTGTTGCTTGAATTCGTGGTCGTTCTGGTTGAAAACAACCAGACCGACGGTCTGATTCCTGAAAGGAATCAGACTCGGCGGGCTCGCTCACGTAATCGAATGGTCCCTACCATTCGATTACGTGAGCGAGGGGATGGATATGTATATCCCCATACACATAATACATGTATGTATTATGTGTATGGGGATATCGCATGCGATATCCCCCCACACGCCAAACAATTGGCGTGTGGTACCCGCACGCCAATTGTTTGGTGTGCGCTCCCACACGCCAATTGTTTGGCGTGTGGGAGCGCACGCCAAACAATTGGCGTGCGGGTCCCACACGCCAATTTTCTTTGGCGTGCGGGGCCCACACGCCAAAAAAGAATGGCGTGTGGGAACCACACGCCATTTTTGGCGTGCTGGTCTCACACGCCAATTTATTTTAGCGTTTAGACCCTACACGCCAAAAAAAATTGGCGTGTAGGCCCCGCACGCCAAAAAAAATTGGCGTGCGCGCTTGGCGTGCGTTTATCAACACCCGTAATACATTATTTTTATTTTATTTTGTAGTTTATTCAGTGCTTAGGATACTCTGGAGTATCTCTAGGGCTGACACAATCCTTGTCATTCTGGCCAAACACACCAATCACATTGGCATGCAGCCAAAACATGCCAATGTGTTGGTGTGTTTTCCAAACATGCCAGCGCAGGGCGGCACACCCAACCCCAAAATGTGTGTGGGAGTGGGCCTTGTTGGCCGGGAGGAATTCCTCCCAGCCAATGAGGTTGTACACCCCATCAACCACAACACACGCCAACACCAATTGGTGTGTTTTAGGCCGCACACCAATTGTGTTTGGTGTGTTTGGCAGGCAAGCCAATCCCAATTGGTGTGCCTGCCATGCAGGCTGCACCCCAACCTCCCATGCGCAAATACATGTGTGGGAGTTGGCGTGCCGGTGGGCACACCAGTAGGTACACATACTTATGTGTATTGGCTGGTGTGCGCAATGGCGCACCAGTCAATACACATAAGTATGTGTATCTACTGGCTCATCCCAGTTGATGAGGTATACAATTCCTCCTGGTTGATGAGGTCGTATGCCTCATTGACTGCAAGTAATTATTGTCCTGAGCAGAAGGGATTTTTGCTAGAGGTGTTATTAGATCCTACCAATTGATTACAATCCTAAGTGGTGTGGGTTGAAATTTGACACCAAGTGCACCACATATTGGTGTGGATGGTAGTCCCCTTTGTGAATTTGTTGGGTGTGGTTGTGTTGTTGAATGTGTCAGTTGCAGATTGGCAGCCCCCACAGTCATTCTTCTTGTCCAACCCGCCCCAATGATTCTGGTGGAAGAGAGTAAGCTTGTTCTTAGCCAAACACACAAGCTTGGTATTTTTTACCTCAGTGTTGCCACAATCCATAAATCTATCAATTTGGCTTGCCACATTAAGAAAAGGAAATGATTCAAAGTTTGGTAGGGAAAGATGAAACATTAGACCAATGAAAGTTTGCCCATGGAGGAAAAACCCAGAATGTAACAGTTCTTGGAAATATTTTCAATGATTCTGAAATGAGAATGTAGATTGGCCAAGTGATCAAAGTGGTTGAACTTCAAATCCAATAAATCCTTGATCATAGCAATGTGAGCAGTATGACTTTTGAGAATGAAGGTGTTATAGAAAAGGTGTAATCCATCCAGGCCTGAAACGTTTTTGGCAACATTTATTTTAAAATTGTTGTGAACAGTTGCCAATATTTCTTTCTTGAGAAGGGCATCATCTGCAACAGCAAGGATGAGTGTAGGACCATCCAAGGGTATTGAGTGATTCACAAAGGTTTTGACGGCTTGGCAGAGCATGATCAGCCAGGTCTGAAAGTTTGACCCACTGAAGTTATGTATGGGAACCATTTACAAGGAACTGTGCAGATCTTTCTTGATCTCATGCTTGTCAGGTTGGTAATTTACAGCTAAATTAGGCTGTTGATTTGGAAGTATGCTCAAAAGACCAAGTGCCTTTTAAGATTTGGGAAGCATAATTAGTGGTTTGACAGGATTCTCATCCAAAGAAAAACAATTTGATGAAACCAATTCTGAGGGAAGGATTCCAGAGGATGGTATGGAAATTGTAAAAGTAGATTTATAATTCCAAGTGGTTGGGTCTGGCATCTCTGGATCAACTACAATGGAAGGGGCCTTCTGTTTTCCGTAGACCACATGCAAAGACAAAGATGATGCGCTTGTACGGGGCCTGGCTGCAGATTTCAATCTCTCGATGTTGTCCTTGAGATTTTCACAAATTCCTTCAATGTCACAAGCACCAGAAGATAGTGCCAAATTGTTGGAGTGGATGCAAGTTGTTTGGGAGATGGAGGTTAAGATTGGTTGAGATTCATGCCAGACTCTTGATTTAGATCTTGCATTTAAGTCAGATTTCTCTGGTTGTCTGGTTGTAATGTTTTGCGTTCATTGGGCATGTTTATTGATGGAGTATGAATTTTTAAATTTGTAAAGACATGGTCAGATGAACCTGTTTCATTCTCTTAAAAGAATATGTATATCCTTGTACTTCTAGCAAGAAAGAGGGCTCATAACCTATTAGGGTGTTCCTGGAATTTTGGTGATCAAGAAACAAGGAGATTATATTTCAATAGTCAAGTTTGAAGAAAATAGTCAGAATAACATGCATAATTTAGTGTATATACATATCTATAACTGAATACAGGACTTACCTGGAATGTTGGTTATAAAGA
This sequence comes from Puccinia hordei, assembly GCA_007896445.1. Taxonomy (NCBI): domain Eukaryota; kingdom Fungi; phylum Basidiomycota; class Pucciniomycetes; order Pucciniales; family Pucciniaceae; genus Puccinia; species Puccinia hordei. The sequence continues at coordinate 589,380 of RDRW01000063.1, read as the reverse complement.
AACAAAGAGAGTGAAAAAGAGAGAGGATCACTGGCATCCGAGGGAGGAGGCTTCTGGAGGAAGAGAGAAAATATCATATAATCAATTGTGGGTAGTATATGCTAATACTATGTAGTTTTGTATCATAATAGGCAGCAGGAGAGGACTCGGCTACACAAAGAAGATGATAGGCTTTGAGATTTTTGACTTTCAGACCGGAGACTGAACTCAAATGAGATTCTTGAGCACCCATTATGACAATATATGTGGAGGCACAAGCAAAGGGACTGGTTCAAGTTGGGAGTATTTGCAATTCTTTGTCTTGAAAGAAGCACAAGACAGTCTCCAGACCAAACAGCGGACAAATTGAACTTCTTTAGTTTCAAAGCGGATGATGGGTGGGTTGAAGTAGGGGGTAATTGGCTCTTGCCTGGGATGTTGGTGTTGAGAGGACTCAATAGAGTATAAGTATATATTTCAAAGATCAAACATAAAATTCCAAATATAATTGTAATAATGTTATGTGTATGTATTTACATGTATATGAAAACTTACCTGGGATGTTGGTGATGAGAGAAATAAAGAGAGTGAGGAAAGAAAAGAGGATCATAGGTGTCCCAGGGAGGAGGCTTTTAGAGGAACTAAAAACCACACCATAAGTGTATATGTGTTTTGTATGCTAATATTGTTTAATAATAGCTCCCCCTAAAAAAGACTCCAACAAGATGTACAAAAATTTGGATTTTTTTTAGTAAAATAAAAAAAATAACTTAGAGAAAAAATAAATAAATAAATAAATAAGAGGAATACAGTAGCACAATAACAGAAGAAGAAAGAGGTGAACAGGAGATGAGGAATTTAAAAAAAATCCAGAGACATGTCCAACTAAACATCAGCCACAAAGTTGATCCCGCACAGAAAGTAGAAGAAAGAAAGAAATGTGTTGTCATTGAAATTGAAACAGTTTAAAGTTGATTTAGTTCATGAAGAAAAAACAAAAAATTGTGGGGGGTGTATTTTCTTGCAGCTAGCGCATACTGAACCCCCCTGTACTTGCCATGTTAAATGCCCGCTCATGTAGGAGCAGAAATTCTGAGGCTGGCTAAGATCCTCTCAAAATTCAGGGGCCCAGATGCCTTTTTCATGATATTGGCTAGTTTTTGATCCATTGGAACCCACTCAATGTCAAGCCTCTAGTGATGCAGTTGCTCATTTACATAGTAGCAATTGCACTCCAAGTGTTGCATTTAATTCTTGGAAGAGTTGTCTCTTGAGATCTTCACAGCTGCATTAATTTTGCACATCAAAAGCAGACTTGTGGCACAATTATTCATATCAAAGAACAAATATTTTTACCAAAAAGCATGTCATGCTTCCCACCCAAGTGCCATGAGCTCTGGGTGACAAACCAGGGGTAGCTGTGCCAAACAACATTCAGTTTTTTTCTGGACAGTACTCCTGTTGGTTTTCTCTATATCAGCAAATATTATGCCCTAGACCACCAGCATAATCAGTTCAGTCAAGGTTAACTGGGGATACACTAAAATTGAATAAGATTGGCTGATCTGAACCAAAATACCTTGGAAAATTTTGGACATCACAAGAATGATGAAAGGATAAGCAAGCAGATATAAGTGAAATGTAATATTGAAGGATTAAAGTATGTGGGGATGATCAATTAGCATTGAAACTAAAGTAGCTAACTGAGATAAAACTTTGGAAAATTTACATATTGATATATCAAGTTGCATGTATGGAAGTCCAAAGAAATAAGAAAACACAAAACATTTAAACCTAAACTGTGCAAAAAAATTGGATTATCTTAGAAAATTTTGCAATATTTTGGACCCTTTTACAACCTCATGTCTAATGCTTTTATGGAGAATTTGAAAACTGTGTTGAAGAAAATTTTGAATTTACGTGGTCCTTCTCTTGTTTGAGATTTGAAAACAAGGTCATACAAATCACCTCTTTGTTTTGAGTTTCTGACCCAGTAATATAGGTAACACCAAACCAATGCAGGGGCCTGAGTGTAAAATCTGGCTGTGTTTTTAACTTTTTCAAGATCATAATCTGTTGAACTCTTTGTGAAATCTCCAAATTTTTCAATTGCTTCTTTGAAAAGTTTTCTTTTCATCAACACTTTCTCCTCTTGGTTATGTGGTAGGGCAACATCTCTGGGTGGAATGATAGTGTCTATCATATCAACATAGAACAATCCATACAGGAGCAACTTTCTCTCATTTTTATGTCTAGCTTGCATTTTATTTTCAATTGTGGCATTATTTCTTCTTTCCCAAAACTTCACCCATTGTTCTCCATTAGAACTAATAATATGGAGACCAACTGTTATCATACGTCTGGAGTAATTTCTGTTATAAAACTTAACTCTTTTGGAATCACGATAGATTGATTCCAATTTATCTATGACACTCTCAAAATTCTCAAATTTGATAATTATGTTTGAATTTTTTTCTGGTAATAGTGATTTGAATAGTAATTTTAATCTCTGTTGGATCTCTGCAGATGGGTCTTGAACCTCAATTGTAGCTTGGTTGAAATCCAAACTTTTTAGGGTGAGTTCTCTATCCAAAAGAAATGGGGTTTTCAATTTTTTACTTGAAGAACCAATTTGATGAGAAGCTTCCTCCCCTCTGCTGGTTATATATTTATCAAAACTGCTTGCAACAATTTTCTTATGGCAATTCATTCTATTTCTGGCTGAATGCAAGTGATTGATTGGAATTCCCATGAATGTTTCTTCTGGTTTGTCATTTGATAGTTCAATTATTTTGCGCTGATTTTCTGCTTGTGAGTGTAAAATGGATTGTGACAATTTACTACTCAATCTTGCCTTCTTGTATGCAACAGCTAATTCTCCAGGTGTTTTAGAAATGACATGGTTAATAGAGGTTTTTACTAAAGGCCTCTTTGATTCAGACTTTCCCTGAGAGTAAGATTTCACACTTTGTGTTTCAAGACTTTGGATGTATGTGGCTTCTGGATGTGAAGGTCCCAAAATTTGGCTCAAGAAATTCACTTTTTTTCTGCAATTTTGTGTTTGGGAGTTTGATGTTGAACATTCAGCAACAGATAAATCTGTTGGGGTTTTCTTAGTGGTGATTTGAGGTGGAAGGCAATAATTAGCTTTTTCAAGATTAATAACTGGATATTTGTGCAAATTTTGTGCAGCATGTGGATTGGGAAAGAGGTTATAGGTTGAAAAATGATCAGAAGCTTGAAAGCCAGCTGGGTTCCAAGGGTCAAGATCAATTTCTGGTACTGGAAAATCTGTGTCAGCCTGAAATTGGCCAGCTGTGTCAAGGTACAGTTCTTTTCCTGCTTCTTTTAGCTCTTCTAGTGAGGAACTGGTTTTTTCATTGCCAACATTTATCAGAGGTGGTGGGGTGTGTTTTAAACTTTTTGGCGATCCAAAATTGCTTGTTGGTGGGCCAATTGACAAGCTCAAGGAGAGATCAAGCCTTCCATGAGAGGAGGTCAAGGGTTGATCCCGAATTGTTTTGCTAGCCGAAGGAATATCGAATTCACGTACTGAGTCCTGCATTGCATGGCAGGCCAGAAGATAATTGCAAAACGTCAAGAGATGGCAGATTTTCATTGTTGGCGACTATCTGTACTGGGCGGTTGATCTCCTACTTGGACGAGGGTGTTCTTAAGGCTGACGATGAGTTTTATTCAAGCAACCTTGTCAACGCTGAAGCAAGTTCATCTCTCAGTACGAAAGTCAGAATTACAGAATATGGAACGTTCATTAGTCACGTTTTCCGTCTCCTCCTTCCTCTCTGTTTTTTTTTTCTTCCCTGCCCACTGCGCTTCTCGGCCGCATTGGAGTTGGGTCCATCCCCTCGTCTCATCAACCGAGCTCTTGTCGTTCAACTTGCACACCGGCCTCCTTAAGACTTTACCGGTCGACTACCACTCATCCTGCCAGTCAATCATGATCCTCCCAATCTCATCCAGCCATCAGCACTCACATCCTTTATCATCAAGCACTCCAAGGCGCCATTCAAGCAAACCACCGAGCACCCCCAGTCCGTCTAGCGTAAGTACCACTAACATCTTATTCATTTTTTATTCCTCTCTGTTGGAATCTCCGTCCTTCATCAACTATCGCACGTCCCAATGGCCACGTAATCAAACCAGTGTGAAACCGACTGAATCTCAAACCAGCTCCGCTTCGATCAGATTTGGGTCTTGCTCAATTTTCAATGCTGCGGGCCCTTGGCTTTGGTTACAGCGACACGTTCCGACGCATGGATTGTTCGAATTTTATTACATGATTTATATTTGGTGGAATTTGAAAGAATAGCAGGAAGTAAATGGGCTTTTTTTTTTTTCAGGACTCATTCATATCTGTTGATGTGCTACAAGCTTCAAGGTAGAGTATTTGTGATAAAAGAGATGAAACACTTCACTCATACCTAAAAGGGTAGCTAAAAGGCCTCAATGGCAGTGGAGTTGGATTTGGTTGAAGAGTGAGGAAAGGGGGTCATGTAAGGATGTGAAGAGTAGATTGGGCTGAGAAGGTGGACAGTGATTTAGAATCAAAGGGTAAGATGAAAAGAAAAGAGATTTGGGAGACAAAATGTGTACAAGATAATTGTGAGGATATCTTTGAAGGAAAAAGGGTACAATATAGTTGAGTTGGTGTTTATTGATATCAAGGAGTCTAGAATAAAAGCAGATGAATTTTGGGCTGAGTAAGTTACATCCAGCCCTTTTTAATTTGTGCAGGTAAAGAGAAACATCTGCAGGGAAATAAGCTTACAAGCTTGTTTTAGCTGAGTTAGTCATTGCCAAGAATGTTAAGATTTCAGCTCAAAAAAAAGAAGCGACAGAGATGGGGCTGTTCTTGTGAGCAAGAGAACTGGACCGAGGAGCTGCAGTGTTGAGGTATCCATACCAACAATCCTGTTGTCATGTCTCCTCTTCTTTCATTTCATCTTTTTCTATGCTTTCCACCTTTCATGTACATATCACTAGTTGTGACATCTCTCTCTTCTTCTCTACATATACACTGAAGCACCAAGTGGGAAGGATTCTTTTTCTTCATCCTTCCCAACACCAACCAAGCTCACTCGACTCACTTGCTTGTTGCTTCAGGTTTGTCTTTCTTCCTCTCTTTCTTCCTCTCTTTCTTTTCTCTGAAATACAATCCTTCCCAACACCAACCAAGCTCACTCGACTCACTTGCTTGTTGCTTCAGTGTTGTTGCCCTCAACAGGTTATGAGCCCAGATTGCACTTGAAAACACTCTTTGTTTTCTCTACTAAACGCGCGGCAACCTCATAAGGATCACTCGGCTTACACACATCAAAAGCTCCACTTAAAACCCACCTCGCTTCCTCACCTCGGTAGCCCAACCATAAATTGTTATGTCAGACGCCCAAATGGATGATGTCTCCAAACATCATTCACTCAAAGTCGCAGGCATCCCCCAACTCAAATCACCCGGTGCTGACTCAAACTACCTTGACTGGAGTTTTGTCATGCTCCTTCATCTCCGCTCACTCGGCTTCGACCACGTTCTGGAACTCACAGAACCAAAGGATCGTCCGGTGACGTGGCCTAAACACAATCAGGATGTCTGCTCATTCATAGCTCGAACCGTCCACCACTCTAATCTAAGGCTCATCCGGTCTTTCGGTGCCGATGCTCACGGGATGTGGTCTTCACTGCAATCCGCCCATCAAGACTCTTCTGCCGGCGGTCGGATCTACTGGCTTAGAAAGCTTGTCCTCCTCCGAATGGAAGGGGACGATGTTGACTCCCACATTACCGAAATGGCCATCTGCGCCGAGAAACTTTCTTCACTCATCACCCCCGAGAAGCCACTTACGACCGATGACATACATGCAGCAGCCCTCCTTGGATCTCTGCCGACCGACTGGCTCAATTGCGTATCATCCCTCATGAACGACGATACGGTCTCATCCACAAAAATTGTGTCGGCCCTCAAGGCTGAGTCTCTCCGCAGAAAATCTCGTAACGAGGAAAATCTCGTCTCGGTCTCTTTCTCCAAGGCCAAAGTCAACACCTCCTCCAGCAGGTCCCGTCCTCGTTTCAATGAATCCCTATCTTGTACCTTCTGCAAGATCCAAGGCCATGACTTATCAGTCTGCGAACGTGCGGCTCGTATCCTAAGCGACCACTCGTCATCTCTTCCCCGTTCCTCAGAACGTCCTTCTCACTCACCTCTGCCTGCTCAAGGAAACTCAGACCAAAGGCAACCTCCTCGACGCACACGCTCTCCAGCTTCAGCAGGTCAGACATCTGTTGTTGAACTCGGCTATGACTCCTATGATGAGGAGTCAGACTTCTCCGTTCCTGAACGCGCTGGGAACGCTGTAACCCAAACTCAATTTGAAAGTTTTCAAACATCAATGGACGCGAACATCGATTCCGGCTGCTCGATCTCTATGACCCCGGAAATAAATTCAGTTTTATCTGCCAAGTCAGACAGCACTGATGTTCGTCTTGCTGACCGCTCCGTCGTCAAAAGCACCCATCGTGGCTCCTTACCCCTATCTCTGGACATCGACAAACAAGTCCCAGCCCTCGTTGTTCCTCGTCTTCACGAGCCCCTCCTGTCAGTGGCGGGCATGTGCGACAGGAAACTCACCGTTGTCTTTGACGCCAACTCATGTGACATATACGATTCCACCCTGTTCCAACCGTCCGGTACTGTTGTTGGTCGTGGCTACCGCAAGGGCAACCTCTATTACCTTCCCTCTGGTGATGTACATGCGTCATCTGCATCTCTGTATTCACCTTCTCCCCGCGCCCTCTCACTCATGGACTATCATCTTCGTCTCTCACACATAGGAATCAAGGCTCTAAAACGCTTCCTTTCTGCGACTGGGGTGCATCCCACCGATTGCGATGAATCCGAGGTGCGCAGGTGTCCTGTCTGCATCCAGTCCAAAATGCACCGAGTTTCTTTCACCTCTCGGCTTCCCTACCGTTCCTCCTCGCCAGGCCACTTGATTCATTCCGACGTTGGATCATTTGAAGTTTCATCTCGAGAAGGCTACAAATACTTCGTCACCTTTATCGACGACTTCTCCAAATTTGTTTCTGTCTATCCTATGAAACAAAAGTCGGATGTTTTCTTCTGTTTCAAACTCTTCAAACTTTTCTTTGAGAAAGATCAGAAATTTAACATTCTCTCCCTTCGTTCCGACAACGGGGGGGAATATGTCTCCAAATCTTTTGAAAACTTCCTATTTTCCTCAGGGATTCAACACAATGCTGGCCCACCCCATTCCCCCGAACTTAATGGAGTTGCAGAAAGGACAAATCGAACGATAGGTAATCTCATTCGTTGTTCACTTCTTACTGCCAAGCTCCCCAAATCTTTCTGGGTCGATGCTCTCCGTCACGTCTTCTTCTCCTACAATTCTCTCCCCTGCTCAACCCCCAGTGGGTTTCACAGTCCCAATGATCTTCTTCAACGCCCCCTTGTCAACATCCACAATCTTCACCCCTTCGGATGCCTAGCGTGGTACAAAACTCCTGAGGCGAACCGTTTGAAGCTTGACCCAAAAGCAAGGCCTGCCCTCCTCCTGTCCTATCTCTCTAACGGTGATGGGTACCGAGTTTGGGACCTCCAATCCAGATCAACCGTAAAAACCCGGGACGTACTCTTTGATGATTCGATCTTTCCCTACAGCCTCAAAGCCCCCCCATCCTCTCCATCTCTCTCGGTCGACATTCCCTGGCCCATCTCCATCCCAAACTGTACTCCTCCCCCTCCTTCTCTACCGACGCAATCTCCCCAACCTCTTCCTAACCCAACTCCGCCAGCTTCAACTTTAGGCACGACTACTATTCGTCCACCAACCCCCCCTACTAAGTTGACAACTTCACACCTTCCTTCAGTAGCTGACCGCAGGGCCCCATCGCTGTCGACGCCTCTCACTACTCTCCCCCCCTCATTTCACCTTGCCAGAACACACCCCCCCCAGCTATCCCCGACTCGCCGATTGCTTCTGACGTTGTGGGAGAACTTATATACCAGAGGTGCAGCACTGAAGCTGAGCCCGCAGCCGCGGGCTCAGCGGCAGACTGAGGCTGAGGTAAGGGGGGTATCTACCAAATGTCATCGGACATTCCGCGGGGAAAAGCACAGGGCGCAGCATGTGACATTCTATAGTTGGCGCGGGCGATCGGTCGAGCGGACGAAGGCCGCTTCAGTATGCGCGACGTAATGGACCGGGCGGAACCACGGGGTTCGGGGCGCCAGGCCGCAAGCGGAGCGGGGGCAGAAGAAGCGGAGTCGTGCGCAGGGAAGCGACAGACGGCTGCGGGGGTCAACGGGGTATAGTAGTCGGGGACAGGCTGCGGTGCGATGCGGGATCAAGGAGACAGGCAAGTAGGGTTCCAGGGACAGTACCGGGGAATGCGGGACATGATCGGGGGACTGTTGTATAAAAGAGTGTTGTACCAGGGTTGCGGGATTTCTTATCTTATCTTATCATCACAGTAGATAGCTATCAACTACGGCGTATATAAGAAAATCTCAGTGTTTAGAGTTCTCTCAGCGATTATTCAGCGTGTGCGGAAAAGCGGAACTGCGTAGGGCATCATCAGGGCGACGAACGCAAGAGGAACGGTCCCCTTGCTGAGTATCAGGTGTTGCAGGGAAACCAGTTGATTATCCGCTGACAGTGTTTATCCCGCAGAGGAAATCAAAGAACCACCGGAACCAACCAGGAAGAAGGGCAACCTAACATTTCTGTTACCGAGGTCGTCATTATTTCCACATATTGGGGGTCTGGCCGGGAACTTCTTTCTGTTTCCAACCTGCGGACGGGTCAAGACATTTGTCTTTTTCTTTATTTTTTATATATCGTTTATCATTGTTCGAGGATGAGTGGTTCTGACACTTATCTTCCTACGACTGCGTCGGGCGGAGCGTCCTCCTCCAAGTTCACCCTCCCTCCCGCCAAGTTCGTCCCTCCCCCTCCGAAGGGGGGAGGTCTGGGTACCTACGGCATCACGTCGGAGGTCAACATGGACGACGGAACGGAGGAGAATCGGAAGGGGAAGCAGGCGGCTGGTGAAGCGCCGGTAGGGGTGAGGAGGCGAGGGTTGGCGTCGGACCCACCGACGGGCGTCAAGATTCGGCCGCGGGATTTTCCCGCAGTCCGATTCAGTATCGATGCGGTTGATCGATTTTTGAGTCGTTTCGAATTGGCGGCGGAAACCGAAGGGGCGTCGGACGGCGACAAGGTTCGTCAAATCGTCAACTTCATTCAGTCCGAAGAAGAGTTGCGTGATGTGGAGGAAATGGAGGGGTACGAGGCGAAGAACTGGGAGCGTCTGAGGGAGGAGATGTTGGAGAAGTGGGGTCCGCGTCAGCAACGGTATCGGGAGGCGGATTTGGAGAATCTCGCGTCGAGCAAGGCGGCATCGGGTGGGGTCAACGATCGAAGGGCGTTCGATGAGTACGTCACTTCCTTTGATCGCATCGTGAAGTACCTTAATCGCAATGAGGTGATCATTGGGGAGCCGGCGTCGGTCAAGCGGAGCTTCCTCAAGGGGCTCGCCACGCCGGTTCAGGAGCGGGTGCAGCGGAGGCTGTACGATCAGAACCTCATTCGGCGGTCGAGGGATGGAGGGACCCTGTTGCCCGACTTGGCGTCGCTTAGGGGAGCGGTCCGGGCGGAGTTCGACATGATGGAGTTGGTGGCCGAGAATTCGGGAGTGGCGATCTCGACCGGAATCGGGCCGGTGATCTCTTCCCGGAACACGGCGCCGGTGGCGCCCGCTGAAGTGGCGGAGTTGGCTGACACCTTGAAGGAGCTTCGTTTGTTCATGCAGAAGACGGTTCAACGGGAGTCCCAGCCTCAAGCGTCGGCACCGGCCGACGGTCAGCGGAGCGGTCCTCCGCGTGCGGGGCCTCCGGGGCTTCATTGCACTTATTGCGGGTCGAATACCCATTATAAGTCTCGATGTCAAGAGTTGACGGACGACTTAAACGGTAGGCGGGTGAGGATCTATAACGGCGATTATTTCCTCCCTAGATCGCGTGAACCGATCGAGGCGGCCGTGCCGCGCGACGTGGTTCGTGCAGCGGCGGCAGGGCAGGGGGAGACGGCGGAAGGCCCGAAGGCGGAGGTCAAATCCTCGATGGGTATAGTTGTCGGGACGTCTGGATGGACTCCCCCGGCTGTCCAATCAGAGGTGTGGGCCATCCAATCCGATGAGGTGACGGCCCGCTATGGCGGGTACGACCGCATGGATGTGGATCCTCCAAAGAAGGGCAAGGCGAAGGAAGTTTCGCAGCCTGGAGGAGTGGCAGTGCCCACCGGGAAAAAGAAGGCGGCGGAGTTGGCCAAGCGCGCGCTGAACGGGGATGGCCCGCTGACTCTTTCCATCAAGGAATTGGCGTCGGTTTCCCCTCTAATGGCGGAAGAGCTCATAGCGTCTCTTAAGGAGAGTGCGGGCCTCAAGGCGGAAGGTAATCGGGTGGCCTTCGACGTGAGTTCAGCGGAGGCCGAACATTCGTGCCGACACCATCCGGAGGAGTTCCCGTCGGACTCCATTTCCTGCCCCCTTGGTTATGTTCAGATGACCATCGGGGACCAGCAAGTATGGGCGATGATCGACAGCGGGTCGATGGTCAACCTTTTGCCGGCGGAGGTGGCGCAAGACTCGGATCTCGTTACCCGACAAGCCAACATCGGCTTGCGAGGAATCGGCGGCCATGAGTGCGAGGTGGCGGGTGTGGTGGAGAGTGAGTGGGTGGAGGTGGCGAAGACCAGGCGGAGGGTCTCATTCTTGGTGGTGAGGTCCTCCGAAGTCATCCTTGGACGGCCGTTCTTGTTCGCCTTCCGAGCCGGTCTTCGGTTCGATTCGGTCCGCAAGGAGGAGGTCCTTTCGGTGGCGGACTCCCGAGGGCGACGGTTCGCGACGACGATCTGTCGGCCATCGAGCGGCCGATGGGAGACCCGGCTGGGGCCGGAGGTGGGAGAGGAGGAGTGCCGAGGGAGGGAGAAGCAGGAGGCTTCCCCCTTGGCACGGGGTTTTTAGGTGTCGGCCGATCAATCCGCACGATGTCAGCTCTAGCATCGCGCGGACGGTCGACTCCTAAAGAGCGGGAAGGAATAGGGGATGATGGGGCGGAGGCAAAAGACCCAAAAGTAAGTCCTCCCAATTGTGCACCTCCGAGGGTATCTACTACCATTCGTAAAACCCTACCGAGTGCCACGTACGTGAGCGAATTCCTTTCGTCTGGTCATAGGCGGAAATCTTGGGAAGTCGGTCCGCACTCGGAACCGGAGGTCTGGAGAGAGGGAATGGAGGAGGAAAGCGATGGAGCGGGGGCAACCAGTCTAGAAGTAAGTCCTCCCAATTGTGCACCGCCAAGGGTTTCTACTACCTTTCGAAAAACCCTACCGAGTGCCACGTACGTGAGCAATTCCGTTTCGTCAGGCCATAGGCGGAGTTATCGGGAAATCGGTCCGCAAGATGAAGTGGAGGTGTGGAGTGAGGGGACGGAGGAGGAACACGATGGAGCGGAGGCAAAAGGTGTAGAAGTAAGTCCTCCCAATTGTGCACCATCAAGGGTTTCTACTACCGTTCGAAAAACCCTACCGAGTGCCACATACGTGAGCGATCCTTTTCCGCCCGATCATAGGTGGAAACCTCGGGAGTTCGGTCCGCATCAGGCGACGGAGGTTTGGGAGGAGGATGAGGGGGTTTCGGAGGGAAGAGCGGAGGAAGGTTCTTTTGGGGCGGAGGCAAACAGTGCAGAAGTAAGTCCTCCCAATTGTGCACCGCCAAGGGTATCTACTACGTTTCGAGAAACCCTACCTTGTGCCACGGTCGTGAGCGAATCGAGAGTCTTTGGTTTCCCAGTCCGCAGGATCTCAGCGGAAGAAGGCGTCGTTCTACGGAGGGTGGAATCGGGCGGGGCAAAGTACAAGCCGGTGGCGCGGAAGGTTAGGCCGCGGAATGAGCCAATGCCGCAAAGCTTGAACTCACCGTTGAAGCCCATCCAGTGGGGGAGAGACCCCTATCTTACCCCACTTTCGGTGCGGCCTCCGGAATTCGTGCCGACAGAGCGTATCACGGATGAACGGATGGCGAGTCTCAACTTCGGACCTCCGGGGTGGGTGAGCCAGGAGGAGTGGAAGCTCTTAGCCCAGGTCGTCACCTTGCGGGCGAAAGCTTTGGCGTTTTCCCCTGAAGAGCGCGGGCTGTTGGACAGGGGAATAGGGGAGCCTTATCGGATTCCGGTGATACCCCATGAACCGTGGCAGATCAAGCCAATTCCGGTTCCGGCGACCATTCGCGATACCTTCACGGAGTTGGTACGGGAGCGGGTGCGGACGGGGTTGTACGAGCAGTCTTGCTCAAGCTACTCCAGCCCAATTTTTCCGGTGCTGAAACAAGATGGGACGAGTTTGAGGATTGTTCATGATCTTCAGAGACTGAATTCCGTTACCATTCTGGATGCAGGGCTTCCTCCGCGCGTCGATGAGTTCGTGGAATCCATGGCAGGGCGGGTTTGCTATGGGTTGGTTGATGTCATGGGCGGGTACGATCAGCGGGAACTGCACCCCGAGTCGCGGCCACTCACGGCTTTCGAGACTCGGTTGGGGCGTATGCAGCTGACTCGTCTTCCGCAGGGAGCCACCAACTCGGTAGCGGTGTACCAAGCGCAGATGGCGTGGATCCTCCAGGACGACTTGCCTCATCTTGTCCAGATCTTCATTGATGACGCGGGGATCAAGGGACCGAAGTCGGATTACGGCGGAACTGTCTTGGTGGACAACCCGGGCATCAGGCGTTTCATTTGGGAGTATGCGGTCACCTTGGAGCGAATCTTGTTCCGAATCGAAACCGCGGGTCTTACGGTTTCAGGGAAGAAGTTTGCGGTCTGCGTTCCGGCTTTGGAGGTCCTCGGTCATGAAGTCTCAGTTCGCGGGAGGAGCATCACTCGGGCTAAGTTGAACAAAGTCTTGGAGTGGCCAGTTCCGAAAACCGTAACTCACATCCTTCAGTTTTTAGGGTTGTGTAGTTATGTGCGGATGTTCATCGAGCGGTTTGCGGAGATCGCAAGCCCGATGAGGCGGCTCACTCGCAAGGGGACTGAGTGGAAGTGGACCGAGGAATGCGATCGCGCGTTCACCCGGCTGAAGGAGATCGTCGGTAGGGAGATCACGCTCAAGGATCTCGATTACGGGAAGGAGGGAATTCGGTTGGCGGTTGACTCCAGTGAATTCGGTGCGGGAGGCGTGCTGACGCAAGAGGAGGACGGGAAAGATCGGCCGGTTCTTTACGAGTCGATTACCTTCACGGAAACCGAGTCGCAATACTCCCAGCCGAAGCTTGAGCTGTGCGGGGTCACCAAGGTGGTGCGGAAGCTGCAACACGTGTTGTGGGGGGTGTTCTTCGAACTCCTAGTTGATGCGGAAGCGCTGGCGAGGATGATCAACTCTCCTACTCTCCCTAATGCTCCAATGACTCGATGGGTGGCTTACCTTCAATTGTTTTCTTTCAAAGTGGTCCATGTTCCGGGGAAGGCGTTCACAATGCCTGATGCATTGTCGAGAGTGGCGGAAGAGGAGGGAGCGGAGCGGTTCCGCTCAGCAGAGGCGTTGGACGTGGAAGAACGGCTGATGAAAGCGGGCGCGACGACGGTCGGCATCGAACTTCCCCTTCGCCAGAGCGGGAAGTACGAGCTGATGGAGACCTACCTGAGTACCCTCAATTTCCCTGATGATACTTCAACCGAACTGAAAGCGTGGGTTCGTCGGAATAGCGTCAACTTCTTTGTGAGGGAAGGTCAACTGTGGCGTAGGCGGTCTCCCATACCGCTGGTGGTGGCGACTTGTCGAGCGAGCCAGGAAGTCATCCTTCGGAGCCTCCACGAGGAGTTGGGGCATCGGGGCGAGGTGGAGACGCGTGCCCGCGTTCGGCAGCGTTTCTGGTGGCCTGGTATGGTGAAGTCAGTCCGTGACTGGGTCCGGAGCTGTGAGGCGTGTCAGCGCCGGAGCTCGGCGCTCCCCAAGGAGGTGGGAATTCCGACAGGAGAGGATTCGTTGTTCAGTCGGATTTCCTTGGATGTTGTCCACATCAAGGCGGGTAAGTACGCCTACTTACTCGTTGCGAGGGATGATCTGTCGGGGTGGGTCGAGGCCATCACTTTGGTCAAGCTGTCGGCGGACAAGGTCGGCCAATTCCTGGAGGAGTTCTGGTTCTCGCGGTTCGGATGTGTGCGGCTGGTCACAGTGGATGGGGGTGCGGAATTCCGAGGAAGTCTGATGAAGCTGGTTCAGTCATGCGGGGCGAAGTTCGGCAGGGTCACGGAGTATTATCCGGAAGGCGCCGGGATGATTGAGCGGGGACATCAGCCAATCAAGAACACGCTGGTGAAGATGTGCGGGGAAGACGGCCGGAAGTGGCATCAATTCCTTCCGGCAGTCCTTTTCGCGGATCGGATCTCAACCAAGCGGGGCACCGGTTATTCGGCGTACGAACTCCTGTATGGGCGACAGCCTGTGTTGCCGGTCGATATCGAGATGCTCACTTATCTCGCTATCGACTGGTGGAAGGTGAAAACTTCAGAAGAATTGTTGGAAGCGCGGGCGGAACAACTTCTTCGACGAGAGGAAGTTGTCGAGAAGGCGGCGAAGCGCTTGCGGGAATCTCGGGCGAAGTCGGTCCGCTATTGGGACGAGCGTTGCGCTCACCGGTTGCGGGACCCTTTGCGGAAGGGCGATCTTGTCCTCCTGTACAATCGGAGCTTGGAAACCCAGTGGGGAAAGTTGTTCGCCAACCGATGGAACGGGCCTTATCGCGTGGTCAGCAAATTTCCGGGGGGAAGCTATCAGTTGGAAGAATTGGACGGAACCCCGTTGAAGCGGAAGGCGGCGGCATCCCACGTGAAGCGGTTCTACGCTCGGGGATCGACGTCGTTCGACGAAACCCTCGTTTCAGGATCTGAGGACGAAAACGATGAAGACTCGGATTTGGAGCCAACTCCTTCGGAGCCGCCCGCCGATGAGGCGGGTCGAGCGGAGTCTCCCGGCACCGATGAAGAGGTGGCCGGTGAGCGTTCCTTGCGGCGAAGTGCGAGGAACAAACCGCTGAGGACAGCGGCCAAAAGCGGGGGGAGGATGGGGGCCATAGGCCAAGCCTTAATTGGTGAGGGGGTGCGCTAGCTGGTCTACAGCCGGATAAACTAGCCACCCCAGGATGTCAGTCACCCTAAAGCGGGTTGTATTTGTGTTTTGTGAATGGGTTTACTGGTTTTCTCTGTTATATATTCAGGATGGCGAGGGGTACGGGGAATTGTGCGGAAATTCCATCTGGGGCGGTCCAGGTACCTCGGCGGGCGGGTTGGGTTTTCGTTTCAGGATTTCATAGATTGCGGGCGCGGTTTCTTTCTCTCATCTTTAGGTTGCGGGTGCGGTTTCTCTTTCTTTCAGGATTTCGGCGTGGTATTTTCAAGTTATCAGTTTCCTCAAGTTATCAGTTTCCTCAAGTCATCAGGTTCATCAAGTTATCAGTTTTCTTCCAGTTTTCTCAAAAGTGTCAATCTCAGTTTCAGGTTTTAGTAGCGTGATTAAAAAAAAAAAAAAAAAAAAAAAAAAAAAAAAAAAAAAAAAAAAAAAATGGAAGTGCGGGGACTAAGTGGTTCTCAATCCGGGGCGGTCCGGGCACTCGTGACTTATTTTTGTTTTGTTTCTCTCAAGTACCTCACTTTGGCACAGGTGCTTGTCTCAGGTTAGCGGGGGCAAGCATATGGCGCATAGTATTTCAGCATAGGGGAATACATGAGGGGAAAAGGGATACAAGGTATAGAGTAAGTGAAAGAGAAGTCCGAAGCGCTCAGTCCAAGAACACAGCGGGTCGGAGGCGGGCGCGCAGCGCGGCGGAAGACCGGTGGAATTCTCGGAGCATCTCTCGGCGGGTTTCGGCGGGGATCGTCACCGCTTTCTTCAACAATCCTTCGACCAGCGAGGTCTGACCTTCCAGGAACGGGAGGAGGTCCGCTTCAGGGACACCGGACTCGTATTCGTCGTCGGGGATTGCGGCCCGGTATGGCGACTCGAGGAATCCGGGTGCGGGAGCAGCACCAAGAGGTCGGGAAGAAGGAGGGAACGGGAGCCGGGGAAGGAGTGCGGAGAGGGGGAGGGGAAGCGGGACGGGGTGGTAGGAGGGAGGTCATAGATGGGGGGGAAGGGGTAGGTGAAGGGCGAGGAGGTAAGGGAGGGGAAGGAGGGGGAGGTGGTGTTGGTGGAGGTGGAGGTGGCGGGGTGGGCGAAGGGGGTGGAGGAAGGTCTGGGGAAGGAGGGACGAAGAGGGTGGTTCGCGGGGGTGGTTGAGGTGGGGTGGATGGTGGGGGAGGAGGGTAGGTGATGGAGGAGGGGGAGCATGGAAGGGAGTCTGGGCTCGGCGGCGCGGAAGGGGAACCGGGGATGGTCGCGGCGGAGGGATCGGAGAGCGGCGAGGAGCGTTTGGGTCCATTCCGGCGCCAACGTTGACGCGGTGGCGAGTCGCCCAGGCTCGGAGGGCGGCGGCCCAGGTCGGTCCATCGGGGAAGTTCCTCCGTTCAGGTTTCGGAGTCATACGATCAGTTCCGACGGGAGTTCTCACGCGATCGGAGCGATGGCGGCGTCGAGGAGGGGAAGGGGTGGAAGAGGAGATGGAAACGTGGTCTGGAGTGTCGGAGGAATCCTCGCGGCGGCGCCGTTTCTGACGGGATTGATTTCCGGAGCGGGAACGAGGCTGGGGACGAGGACCGGTTCTGCGGGACAGAGAACATTGGCGATGGGACCGAGCGCAGGCCGTGCAGGCAGCTCCAGGCGCGGGTTGGGAGCAAGGAGAAGAAAAGGAAGCGTGGCTGGACCGTGCAGCGCAGCGATCACAGGGGGGTCGGGGATAGGGCATGGTGGGTATGGGATAGGGAGGTGGGTATGGTGGGTGTATGATCGAGGTATGGGAAGGTGGCGGGTAGTGTGGGAATCGCTGAGGACAGGATTCAAAAGCGAGGGGGATGTGGGAGAACTTATATACCAGAGGTGCAGCACTGAAGCTGAGCCCGCAGCCGCGGGCTCAGCGGCAGACTGAGGCTGAGGTAAGGGGGGTATCTACCAAATGTCATCGGACATTCCGCGGGGAAAAGCACAGGGCGCAGCATGTGACATTCTATAGTTGGCGCGGGCGATCGGTCGAGCGGACGAAGGCCGCTTCAGTATGCGCGACGTAATGGACCGGGCGGAACCACGGGGTTCGGGGCGCCAGGCCGCAAGCGGAGCGGGGGCAGAAGAAGCGGAGTCGTGCGCAGGGAAGCGACAGACGGCTGCGGGGGTCAACGGGGTATAGTAGTCGGGGACAGGCTGCGGTGCGATGCGGGATCAAGGAGACAGGCAAGTAGGGTTCCAGGGACAGTACCGGGGAATGCGGGACATGATCGGGGGACTGTTGTATAAAGAGAGTGTTGTACCAGGGTTGCGGGATTTCTTATCTTATCTTATCATCACAGTAGATAGCTATCAACTACGGCGTATATAAGAAAATCTCAGTGTTTAGAGTTCTCTCAGCGATTATTCAGCGTGTGCGGAAAAGCGGAACTGCGTAGGGCATCATCAGGGCGACGAACGCAAGAGGAACGGTCCCCTTGCTGAGTATCAGGTGTTGCAGGGAAACCAGTTGATTATCCGCTGACAGTGTTTATCCCGCAGAGGAAATCAAAGAACCACCGGAACCAACCAGGAAGAAGGGCAACCTAACATTTCTGTTACCGAGGTCGTCATTATTTCCACAACGTAGAATCAGACGGTAAGTCGTCTGGTCCCGACTCTCCCCTGGTTCTCGTATCTCCGACTCTCCCTCCTCAACTACCGGCTCCGCCCGTTACATCTGATGTAACAGATGTTGATAGTTCCTCCCCCCCCATTCCTTCTTTCCGTCCCCCTCCTGCAAATGTACCTCCCCCTCCCCCTGTTAGACAGTCCGGGCGTTCCCGCAAAACCCCTGACCGCCTCGGTAACTGGGCCAAATCCACCCAACCGGACGACGCAATAGACACACCAAAAACCTGGCGTCAACTCCAACGCTCTCCGCACAAGGCCAAATGGCTCAAGGCTGCCGAGGAGGAATTCTCATCCCTCATTGGCATGCAGACATGGAGCCTTGTCCCCCGCCCTCAACGTTGCCGCATAATTAAGTCGAAGTGGGTTTTCAAAGTGAAACACCGACCTGACAAGTCCATTCTGAAGCTTAAGGCGCGTCTTGTTGCAATGGGGTACTCTCAGGTTCACGGCGTTGATTACAACGAAGTTTTTTCCCCCACCCTCCGTCTCGAAACTCTTCGACTGATCCTCAGTCTTCTTGCCTCCAAAAGCTGGGTCGGCCGCCAAGTCGACTTCAAAACTGCATTCCTCAATGGCGACCTGGAGGAAACCATCTTCATGGAACAACCGCCGGGGTTTGAGGATGCCAAACACCCCGAATATGTATGTCAAGTCAAACGCTCTCTGTACGGCCTCAAACAGGCACCCAGGCAATGGAATCAGAAACTACACTCTGCCCTTATCTCCCTTGGTCTTTCTCAATCCCAGTACGACCCCACTCTCTATTTCCTTTCGAAGAATGGTCATCTCAGCTGTGCGCTCACGGTCCACGTCGATGACCTCGCAATTGTGGGAGAATCCTCCGTTGTTCATTCGCTTATCAAATCTCTAGGCTCCTGCTTCCCCATTGGAGCCGACGAGGACCTCCACCACTTCCTCTCTCTGAAGATCACTCGAGATCTTGAAAATCATCTTGTTTTCCTCTCCCAATCCCACTACGTCGATGACATGCTATCTGAATTCCTCTCATCTCCCTTCATCCCCACTCGAATGCCAACTGACGGGTCATTCAAAGAACTTACCAAACGCTCTGAATCGGAGCTAGCTTCCCCTGGCCCCTACTCTCGCCTGATTGGTTCTCTTCTCTGGATTGCCCAGTGTACGCGTCCAGATGTCTCGTTCGCGGTCAACAAGTTATCTCAGTTCCTCCGAGACCCCTCTGAATCGCATTGGCTGGCCGCCATTCGTGTTCTTCGATATCTGGGCTCTACCAAGGATCTCCGCCTACACCTGGGAGGTCCCCTTGATTTCTGCGGCTTCTCCGATGCCGACTGGGCCGAAGACCGTCAAGACAGGCGTTCTACGTCTGCATACACCTATCGATTCGGAGTCGGTGCCATCTCGTGGAAATCCAGGAAACAGGCCACCGTTTCCCTATCTAGTTGTGAAGCTGAATACAAAGCCATGGCCGACTCGTGCAAGGAGGGTCTATGGCTCCGCAATATTCTCACCAAACTCTGCATTCGTCCCCGATCCTCACTCCCTCTTCATGTGGACAACGAAGGCGCTGAGGCTCTTGCGAATAACCCTGAACATCACTCTCGCACCAAACACATCGATGCTCGGTATCACTTCGTGCGTGACTGCGTGAAGGACAAGATCTTCACCATTTTACATGTCTCCACTAAGGATATGTTAGCCGACATGCTTACCAAACCGCTTCCCAGGATTCTCCTTGAACGTCACCGGGAAATGTTTGGTATTGTCTAAATCTCCAAGTTGTCAGCAAGGGGGGGTGTTGAGGTATCCATACCAACAATCCTGTTGTCATGTCTCCTCTTCTTTCATTTCATCTTTTTCTATGCTTTCCACCTTTCATGTACATATCACTAGTTGTGACATCTCTCTCTTCTTCTCTACATATACACTGAAGCACCAAGTGGGAAGGATTCTTTTTCTTCATCCTTCCCAACACCAACCAAGCTCACTCGACTCACTTGCTTGTTGCTTCAGGTTTGTCTTTCTTCCTCTCTTTCTTCCTCTCTTTCTTTTCTCTGAAATACAATCCTTCCCAACACCAACCAAGCTCACTCGACTCACTTGCTTGTTGCTTCAGTGTTGTTGCCCTCAACATGCAGAAGGTGGTGCAGAATCAAAAATGCTCAGACTCAATGAATTTTATTTCATGTAAGAGGAGCAGAATTTAAAGTGAACAACTAGAGAGCCCCCTTGCAAGATCCAAAGGGGGCCTATACATGACTAATCACTAAACAGGGGACAGTTACTGGGGACAGAAGACAGGGGACAGGACAGGGAACAGGAACAGGAAAATACTGGGGACAGGAACTGGAACAGGGAACAAGGAACAAGGCCACTTGGCCATACAGGAAACAGGGGGCCACTTGGCCAGACAGGAAAAAGGGGGACACTTGGCCAGACAGGAGATATGTGAGCAGAAGGTGAAGCCAGAATTCTGACAAAGAAGTGCCACAAGGGCTTCAGAAAAAGGAGGTGGTATTTGAAGATCAGCTGTTGAGTTGAAGCAACCTGTCAGGAATCATGGATGTCAATGGCGGTGTAAGGTGGAATTGCTGCATCCCAGTATTCTCTTTGTATTTAGATTAACTAGTTCCTCTTTTGTTTTCCTTTTCTTTTTCCTTGCACATTCTGTTGTCATCTCATCCGCGCACCTACCTTAGGTGCTCATTTCTTTCCTGTTTGCTTATCACAATCCCAATAATTGGTTCTGAAGCTCACTGCCCCTCATTGGAATTTCATAGGTATTACCTTTGCTTGTTTCTCTCTTGTATGTTATATCTTTTCTTCCTATGTTTCTTCTTTCTTTTCTTGCCATGCAATGCTCACACATTCTGTTGTCATCTCATTGGGGCACCTACCTTAGGTGCTTATTTCTTCCCTATTTTCTTATCATGGTCCCAATACTTGTTCCCGTAGCTCAATGCCCCTCATTGGCATTTCACATCAGCTTCATATTTGATACTTACAGCATTGGTAGAGGTTGTTTTTCAAATGTGTGTATGAAACAATGGCTTAATGTCTATAAACAACAAAAGCCAGGTACCATCACTGTGCTGAAAGGTTATCTGAATAATAATTACTGTTATTCTCTCTATAGTTTCCAAACCATGCACAGAGAATGACCTAAACTCCTCATAATTGTCTTATTTTCTTTACAAATTAGTCAATCAGCAGAAGACTAACAGCTAAACATATAGGTTTGGCTATCTTTCTTTCTTTTTGAGATATGAGTAACAATATAAATTGTTACCAAGCAGCTGGAAAGCACTTGAGCTGATTGGCTACTGTCAGAGGTGGTGAACTGCTTTATAAGGAATATTTCAAGTTCTAAGATGGGGAGGTTCTAAGCTAGGTTGATAAATATTCCAGTAAATAAGGTGGGTTGGATAATAAAAGGGTAAAACTACTCTAAAATTAGGAGGAGAATATTCAGGGTACTTACTAATGTGGTACTGGGTGAATATTTTGAGGATCCAATCCTAGGCCAGGAAATGGCCTCCTTTTACATTCTAGAGGTCTTCAGGGGAAGGTTCTAGAATGTTGTTGTACATTCTGCTCTAATTTATTACACTTCAAATGCACTATGATTTAATGGGAATTGTATGAAATTGAGCACAGTATTTTCTATTTCCCCATGACCTCATGACACGTATGTATAACCAATCACATCATGGGTCATTTTTTTAATAGGACAATACTGGGGAATTACCACACACTTAGGTAATTTCTTCCTTATTGCCATAATTTGATTATTCTTATATTTATGCAAATAAGCTTTTTGTTTCTCAGCTTTTATGACAATACTTTTTAATCCACAATTTATAATTATTATTATTTCTTCTTACAAATTATGTAATATTCACATAAGACACAGAGTGAATATTTAGGGCACAATGCAGAAATATTTTTCCCCCCTTTGATGAGACCATTTTTTTCTTTCTTCTTTTTTTTGGCTCCAGATAAAACAGATAATCCAATTAGTGATTTTGCTCTGCTTGATTTTTGGAGGGTAAAAATTCCCATTTATGATGTATGTCATGGCCAAAAAAAACAAATGATCCATAGTTGCTTTCCTTTCAAATGGCAGGCTGTTATTATTAATTTATTCAGGGATGTTAGATGATGTAGAAAAACAATGTTTCTCTGGGATTGATCTACCCGCATGCACTTGCTTTTTTTTTTTTTTTTTGGACCAAGAAAGATGGTGTGTTTTTACAATTTTCCTTGGACTGATTTGTACCAAGATTTGCCAATACAGTCCAAGCATTATTGATTTTTTTTTGTTTAATTTGAACCTATTTGAGGAAAAGTAACCTTTAGAATTATGCAGTTTTCCAGGTCAGAGTTTCCCCTTGCAATGGGTGTATAGAAATGTGAATTTAAGCTAAATGATTAACTTTATATAATGCTTAATGGGGCTTCATCTTATAAACATATTCTCATTTTATTCGAACTGGTTGAATTTTAATATTCTTACTAAGTCAGATCATCTGGCAATAAGATATCTACAATCCATTTAGGATAACGTTTTGAAGGGGTGTACAAGTACAAAAATTTCAATTGGGACATTACTTTTATTAGCAACCTCAAAGCCCAGTTTTATTTGCATTTCTACTCAATTGCGATAAGGCCCATGATGTGCAATTATGATCCGGTTCAAGCTTCACAAGTAAATGACATCAAAAATCGTGTGTAATTTTTGTGTCTGTGGTTTTTGTGTGGTGATTTCGGTCTCTCGCTGGAGCTGAGCCTTTTCCATACATATTCATTGCACAAAAAAAAGCCTTTCTTTGCGCCAGGTCCGAGTGGAAGGGGCTACGTGAGAGGGGCTTGCTTGGACAAGCCCCCTGGAGGGTATCAGCGTTGGGGTCACAGTTCCTTTCTCGCCCAGGATCTCGCCACCTATAAATACTCCAGAACCACTCATCCCCTCTTGGATCCTCCTCACCTGGCCATCTCGACGGTACTCATCATTCTCGACGGTTGACCGTTGCACAAATCCCTAGTATGAGTGGAAAGGTTGTTGTAAGCTGAGCGAAGTCATATATAAAGACGTGTCCCCTCGTTCCAGCAGGTGTCCTAGAATCTCGCCCTCCCGAGCATTTTTCTTTTTTTTTTTGGAGGGAGGAGATGAAGTGCATCTGATTGGCTCGGATCAAATGGATAGTCCGGTTTCAGAGATCAAGCTGATCAGACCCCATCCATTCATCTTTTAAACGTCTTTCTGAACAGTCTTCAGCCTACCGCAGTATCATCGATGAAGTCGTCACTCATTGCCGATCCGAATTCGATGAGATGGGCATAGAACAAGCCGTACTCGATGCTCTACAAGCTGTTGAGTCTCCCGATTCATATCCTTCTACTTCTGCATCCCGATCTTACACATACTTGATAGCTTACCCCACCTTTCCTCGCTCCTAGTCTTGGGAGACAAAGCTTGCCAACACTCGTGTCACAGACTTTTCGGGGGACGCACGACTGGGTCCAATACAGGCCGCACTTGGTCCGGCCTTGCCCAGACCTGAAGATTCTGTCAAAGAGGTAAATGTCGTCTTTTTAGGGGGGTGGGTGGCAAGAAGTCGTTTGGACAGGACTGATCTGACAATGTCTACACTCAGCAACAGAACGGGCCATCCTCGACATCGGACGTCAAGCCTCAGACGGCGTCATCGCCAAGTAAACGGACTGATAAGATGGACGCCGATACCGATGAAATTAATTCGGACCTCGACGATTCGGAGGATGATGCTGATGCTGCCGAAGGTGAAGATGCCGAAAATGGTGGAGGAGGTCCTAATAACAACAACCCTGGTGATCTAGTTATCGCCCTGTACGACAAGGTTCGATCGACCTATCCAACTGTTGGCTGATGAGAGAGGCAGCTTAGCTCTGGTTTCCTTTTTTTTCTTGCCCTCCTTTCGCGATAGGTTCAGCGTGTTAAGAACAAATGGAAAATCACGTTGAAGGATGGAATCGTTTCAGTACAGGGGAAGGACTACTTATTTCACAAATGTAACGGGTAGGTATTCATGTTATTCAAGCTTTCAAGAATAACACACAAAAACTTACTACTTGGACGCTGTAATGTGTATTAGTGAATTTGAATGGTAGATTAGCTTTAATCAGATAAGGAATCAGGGGAGAACATCTACATCTTAACAATTAGAGCTTTTTTTCCCCTTCTTCTTTTGCTTCGTTTCTCTGCGCAAATTGTACTTACTACCCCCTCGCGTTCTCCTTTCGCCTTATAGCTTGATTATCTAAATAGGTTTTCCAATATTGTGATCATTCTTTTTTCTTCTTTTTTGCTAGTGTCGGTTCATTTTTACTTTCTATAAACTTTGGGGAACGGAACCTGACTTGGTCTTCACAATTATTAATGACTGTGTTCCCACACTTTAATCATCAAAAACCATCTGAAATTTGACTCATCTTTTTTTTTCTCCTATGTTTTCTACTTGATTGATCCAACTTGACGATGTACTCATAGGTTGTATGTTTTCAAATTGAACCATGGATATTGAGAGATCGATCCCTGACACTGCTTGGATACTCTTGTTCGAGCAGTGTTGTCGGATCGAGTTTGTCCGACAAGTCTCGCAATGCGGATCCATCGGAGTCCAGAACTCATCGGACAAAACTTGACCGACAATTGCCCACACAAGACTATTAAGCAGTTAGTTTATGCAGTGTTGATAGCCACCAACCAAACTTCTGGCTCTCTATTTGTGGCGTAGGTATGGAATCATCTTGGTAGATTAACTTTTTGGGATGGGGCCATGCGGGTTCATGACAAACCTTTAGTGACTGTTAGTCAACCTCAATAGAGGCCATCGTTGTAACATCCAAATTCCTTGATACTTGCAGGACTGTAGCTCCAAGATGATGTTTTTAGTTCAGGCTCATGTGGAATAGGCAGTGTGGGGAGACCAATAGAAAATCTAAGCAAAGATAAAAACACATCCCGCGAGTCTCAAAATTGACCTCTGATCACAAGAGTGGTGATCGTTTTGTGGTGTTAAGACATCAGAGAAGGAAGCGAAAGGAAAACAACAGGTCGAAAGAAAACGAACAAGAGAAGATGACAAGTCAGAATGTTAGTAGCACAAAAGCGTTCGATCGATTCCAGCGAAATCTTTGAGGATATGAACTTGAGTGACTTCTCCGGGTAAGAGCTGCAAGACGAGGTTTTTGACCGAGGTAGCCTGATCATAACCGACCTCAAAGACGAGTTTGGGTAACGGCTGGGCGATGGATGCAGACCTGTGATGGAAATTGCTCGAGTCCGCCTTCAGTAAACCTCCTGTGGCGACGAGCTGAAGGATCTGTCGATAGAAGTCTAACCCGTCCTGCGTCTCATTCTGGTCTCTTGAGGCCATCAGTCCATTGGCGGTTTCGTTCCTTCCAACAGGTGTCATGTCCAGTTCTTCCATCCCTGAGCCGGGTACCGATTGGAGTTCTGAGACACTGGGAAACAGGGAGGATCGATAACTGGTGAAGAACCCATAATCTCCACTCGGTCGATTACTTCTTGAAAGTAGTCGGCCGGCGCCATTGAGGTCTCTCGAATTCCGATCGCCGATCAACGCCAACGGACTTTCCCAGCTTTTGACGGATCGAGGGAGGTCTTGGTAATCGGAAAGAGGGATATAAGGTGGATTAGAGATTATCATGTCAAAGCCGGCCAAGCTCTGAGAGGCCTGTTTGAGGTTTTGAGTAAATGTGGGCGAGAAGAGGTCCAAGTTGAAGAACGAGGCCCGGCCTCTAGAGTTGCGGTTGGTAGGACTAGATTTATTGTGACAGAGAATCTTATGGAACGATGCATTCTCTCGAGCCAGACCGACTGCATCCTGGTTAATGTCCACTCCAATCGCATGTAGATCTTGGTGATGATAGGCAAGGTAATTAGAGATACAGCCGCTGCCTGTTCCGATATCCAAGACTTTGAAAGAAGTCGGGCGACTCAGTTTTGAAGTGGCAGAACGGGTGAATGTGAATTCATGGGTAGACGAACGAGACGACCGGGCCGCCTGGAAATACGAATTCATCATTCGGGATAGTTCTATGACCCACTGTTCTGTTTCTGGGCGGGGTATAAGAATCGGAGGGCGGATGGTGAAAGTTAGATCGCCGAATGGTAGATTGCCTAGAGAGGTTAGTTATTAGTGTCAATATCGAAACTAGGGAATGTCGGATATGATTTGAGAATCAATTTACCAAGTATATACGCTAGAGGTTTCCTTTTTGATACGTGCTGATCTACCCAATCGGCCAACAGTTTATCAAAGAGACGCTGGTTTCCAGTTTTGGGTTGAATGTGTTGATTGAGGGAAGTAGGCGAGATTGATTGACTAGATCGTCGGAGGATCTGTTGACTAGCTCCGATCTTGAGCCAATCCAACTCGGTTTGACTGCGTTTCCAATGTTCTGGGGTAGCTACGACCAAGTTCTCCTCGTCTAGATACATCTCGACCAAGCGTTTCCTGAGTGAGTCTTCGAACGAGCAAATCTTCG
Organism: Puccinia hordei; assembly: GCA_007896445.1. NCBI lineage: Eukaryota > Fungi > Basidiomycota > Pucciniomycetes > Pucciniales > Pucciniaceae > Puccinia > Puccinia hordei. The sequence goes on along the minus strand of RDRW01000063.1, from coordinate 563,014 downwards.
GAACGGTACGTCTGACGGTTTGAGTCTTGAGTAAGGTTGAATTGGTATGTGCCCATCGAAGCGCTAGAAGATTATTGGTGGCTTTTAGACTGCCTGATCAAATTCTTAGAATTAATTTATCTTGAATCCTAGACATGAAGAAGAAGATAACTCTGTTAGGAATAGGGAAAGTATTTACCTATCTGATTTAGTAGAGTAAATACTCAGTGGTTGAACAACTGGCTGATTGGTGGTCAAGTAACTCGACTCGAGACGGCGTTGACTGCGAGTTTGGAAGGTTCGATTAGTCTTTCCTTGTGAAAGTAGAATCTGAAAGTATAGATCGTTTTGTGTATGATTAAATCAAAATCAACTTTATCATCACCATCCAAGAATAGCAAAGGTCACATTTCTTCTTCTTCTTCTTGTTTTCTCTTCCGCGTTTACTCACCAATCTACAGTTCCAAGTCCACTGAGGTTTACTCATGACCAGGGATGACGACGAATGGTACAACATAGATGGAGTTTTTTTTCCCCTTTGGTAGAGGTTTGGTATGAAGTTAGAACTGAGAGGAAGGTTATTAAATTAACTGCTGACCCGGTTGAGGGACGGGAGATGACGGACAGGCACGGAAGCTTTCCGCGGAGTCTCAACCAGCTGAAATCTGTATCTGACGTGCGCTGCGCAGTGTTTAAGGAGAGAATTAAATAAATAAATATTTATTTTTTTTAAAAAAAATTAAAAAATTAAAGATGGAACGAATTGAAAAACTTAAAGAATTAATTAGGAACAACTATTTAAATCAGAAGGTAAACCAAAAACTTAAACTCAACCTAACAAAACAACAACAACAACAACAACAAGAAGAATTAATATCAAAAATTAACCAACTTATCCAAGTAACCATCAAGACCATCAAGCCACCTATCAAGACTATTATCGATCAAACCATCTCAAAACAATCTATTATCAAACAACATCAAACTAATCATCAACAGGTACTCAAGTCAATCTACTCAGCCATCTCATTAGAAATTTTAATCAGACTAAATCAAGAAATCAGGGAAAACTACGAAATAGATCAAACACAACAACAACAACAACCAATATTAGGCTCAAACGACCTCAGAGCTATCCAACGTCTGACTCAGACCATCGTAATTTACTCAATCTATAATCCAAACCAATCAATCCAGACAGAAGGTTTCCCATTCTTCAGTTTTCAAGAAACTATCAAAACTCTCACTCAAATCATCCTACCCACCGATCTCATTCAACTGATCAATAGTCATAAGAATCATAACAACCATCTCAAACAAATCCAATCCATCATCTCACTCCATCCGAGGTTCGCACTCCATCAGGCACTCTTCTCAAACCTCTTGACCCCACTTTGTGCTGGATTAATCAAACTAAGGTCGAACCCTCAATACTCACACTGGGTCGACCAAAATCTACACCAACTCCTAGATCTGTGAGCAAGATTGGATTCAATCCCAAGTAAATAAATATATATACTGACCCACTTTCATAGTGCCTCTCCTAAACTAGTCTTTTCGTCACTACTCTCACTCGTTAACACACTCTCGCCCCTACGAACCAGTACTACTGATAATCCTCATGGCTCGAAAAACAATTCACAGGCCCAATCAGAGATCTCACAGGTTCTTTCGATCCGATTGCTACGTCCATCCGGCACAAGAGGGCTCCTACAATCGGTCATCAGCGAAGATTACAACGAAGATGATGAAGAAGAAGAACATGACCACCAACAACAACAACATCATCATCATCATCATCAAGGAAAGACCACCAAGACTCCGATCACTTCAGCCACCTTGAAACGCTTCGAGTCCTTATACCACATAATCTCCCATCTGCCCTCATCAGTTTCACCCTCAGTGTACTGGAACACGATCCTCAAAAATCTAATCTTGATCATCTTGCCTCAGTTTTTTGATCAAGGACCAAGGTCTAGAGATGGTCAAGTGATGGTCAAGGCACCTGATTCGATCCGTAGGGCGGCCTGTTACATCCTCAGCCAGATCACCACCCGGCAACCGGCAGTCTTCAAAACTTACCTCTCGCCTCTGCTCCATTTGGTCTTCCGTCCCTCACAGCCAACTTCCTCCCAATCATTAGCCAAAGAAGAAGAACAAGAGGAAGACGTAGAAGACGAAGATCAGCAGGTGTTTACCTCAGCTCAGATCGAGCACACCCTCGAACTACTCAACCAATTAGTACTGAACTCTGAGCCCTCGCCGATATTCGTCGATCGACTTGTGGTCCCGATCCTTCCACAGTTACTCTCGCTGATTATGTTCCTGTTGCGCACCCGGGCCGAGCCGACAGTCCGATGGGCGGCCGAGGAGCTCGTGCAGCTGTGGATGAGGCTGCATCCAGCCGAGACCGTGGCGAGTTGGTTGGGTCGGGCTGTCCGGGAGCTCGAGGCAGGCCGCGAACTCAGCCCCCGCGCTACCCCTGGATCATCTGTTTCCTCTTCACGAGTTAACCAGTGGGCTAGAGACACCAACGGCATGCCTTGCGTCAAAACGCGTCTTGTCACCCAGACCGACTCTCTCGACTTCTCTCTCAACCCAGATACTCTCATCGGTTGGTTCCAGAGTCTCAAGACGCGCCAGTTCCTCGGCCATCTTCTCTCGAACTGGCTCGAAGAGGTGGTTTTCCTACGCGCCCGGACCGGCTTCGTCGAAGCCAAGATGTGAGCACTGTCCATCCACCAACATTTGGGGGTTTTGTTTTTCGTGGATACTGAGAAGAAAAAAAACATTATTCGGTTGATGTTAATGTGGGCTGTCTCGTACAGGACCTTATTTCGTATCCAAACCTCCCTCAAAATACTTGATGCTTTCGAGATCCCTCAGATCGTCTCCGAGCCACAGCACTTCTTCCCTTTCATCCTCCACACCCTTCGTCTCCATCATTCATCCAACCCCCAATCTCCCCCTAAATCTCAAAAAACGAACACCAGTCAACAGGTTAGACGCGATGGCCCGTTGACGTTGGACACGTTGAAATTCTTGAATCTCGATGCTTCTTCTGCTGTCGACCAGAAGCTTCCCCAAGATGAATTGGAGGACGATGGCGAGGAGGAAGGGGATGTGGACTTAGACCATGGAATTACGGTCGCGGGGCTATCGCTCTTACTAGCTCTCCTCGAAGGTTGGTCAGGCCTTCTCTGTCTCTCTATTTCTTCTTTTACAGCGGCTCAACTTTTTTTTCTTCTATGTTGGTACAGGGAATCCAGAGATGGACGAAGAAAACACGCCAGGCTTGAGGGAAATCTCGGCTTTACTCGACGGATTGTTATTGAACCAACTGGTCTCCTCAGAAGTGTATGAGCTAGGAATCAAAAGTCGACTACTTCTGTCGGTCCGTAAAGCAATATCGCTTGTGGATCGGGGTCAGCAGGAACAAGGAAGAAGTGCTGGAGGCGTGGAGGAACGTGAGGTTATGAAGGAGAAGGCGGGTTTGGAGGGTCGGTATAAGGAAGGCCTGGCGCTTTTGAACGACGAATGTTTACCGTTACGATCGCAGGGGATCGTGCAGCTGAAGACGGTGCTACTCACGCCGACGAGCAGTGGACGGATTCGAGATATGGTAGAGAGTTGGGCGCCAGGTGTGGTTGAGCTGTTGCTCCGGGCGGTCGAAGACGCAGACAGCTTTGTCTATCTCAGCGCCATCAATGCACTTAGCGCTCTCGCACACCGCTTCCATGCCATCGTCGGCCCCGCTCTCGCTAACACTTTTGCACAACCCATCCTCGCCCCGCCGCCCTCGTCCCTAGAACCTACTCAGACCGCGGCGCTACGTGACTTTGACCGCTCCGTCAGGGTTGCTGAAGCTATGGTACAGGTCATCCAACGTGCTGGAACTGCCTTACCGCTATACAGTTAAGCCATTGCTTTCCTTTTTCAAGAGACAGGGAGATAGTGGGCTTTCTAATGATCCTTGTTTTTGTCACAGTCGACAGACTCCTCCCCTCCCTGTTGCTAGTTCTACACCACTCTCACCCCGCGGCTGATCCACTGAAGCCTTCGGCATTGACCATCCTTGCTCTCTGCGTCGAACACGCTCCCGCGGCACTTGTGCCTTCTCTCTCGGGTCTCGTCCAAGCCTGTGTATCTATCCTGAGCTCTGCTGGGATGCAGCAGGCGTCCGACGAGTCATCTGGTGAGCCTTCTGGTGAAGACTCAGCCGTCGAGTCCGTCGAAGAGTCCGGCACAGAATCCGACGAAGACCCGTGTCCACCTCGATCTCCCCAAGACCCTGCCCCCATAATATCACCGATCCATACTGCCCACCACCGCTCTTCGCTCCACCGAGCGACCCTACTTTTTATCCAAAGCCTGCTTTCCCAAACCCTTTCACTCTGTCGCTCTGCCTCTTCGTCGGTCTCGGTTAGGGATCGAACGGTCGTTCGCACAGTTCGCTCGGCTATTGGTGAACACTTGGTTGACCTCGAAAGGGTCCTCAAGTATCTACTTCTCTCCCCTCATAATCTTCACTCTCGGAAACAAATTAAACCCAAAAACAGTCCCCTTGATGGCCCGATCACTGATCCTCGTCTGAATAACGGGCTTGTTGCTGCTTCGTTGATCCAAAATGCCTTGGAATCTGTTGCTGTTCTTAGATCCGTATTGACCTACTACTAATAATAGTTAGTTTTCTTTTTCTCTTCCGATGGTTTCTGTAAAGGAGTTGACATGTTATATTTGTAGAGTGGTGGACTACTACTCAATGTGATAATATCCATTTCTAAATTTACATATATATCAAACCCTCCTATTAGAAGTTTTGTGGTAATTTTTTTGCACAAATAATCACATCACATACATCTGATCAACTCAGAACTCAAAAAACTTTGTAAAGCTCAAAAGTGCTTGTGAAGCCCTTTTTCTGGGGGAAGGAAGGGATGTATTGAGGAAATTACCTCTGCATTTCTTAGGTACATAGGCACTGCACTGAACAAACCTACCAATCTGAGATGGTAGATGGTAATCAAAGTGTTAATCAGGGGGGGGGGGGGAATAACTTGTAAATAGTTTGAAAGGCTATTACAAGTTCCAAGTGAGATAGATAGAAGGACAAGGTTCAGAGCACAGTACACTGAAAGACAAGGATGAAAGTAAAGAAGATAAGATTAGTTGAGATAAAAGAAGATGAGGCTTGGATGAATTTTCATGTTCTGGCTTGAGTTTCTCAGCAAATTGAAGATGGTATTGAAGACCTTTGATGAGATTGAGGATGATAATAGTTTGAGTCAAAGAGGAGTCAAAGAGATTGATGGTAAGAAATTAGAGAAAGGGGAGAGAGAAGGATAGCTAGAAGGAAATGGAAGAGAGAAGAGGTTGAGAGGTTTGAAGAAGGTGAGTAGTGATTTAGTGTCAGCCTCTGTGATGCCAAGAACTGGATTCTTCTAGCTACACAGGGTGCAAGGTAAAAACAGCTGCAGGTTGTGCAGTGACAGGTGGGTAAAAAAGGTGAAAAGATATAAAAAACTATAAAGTTTTTATTAACAGAGGGGCCTGAGTTACAGGGGTATTTACTGTGCCCTCTAAAATATTCAGGACCTGAGTTAACAGGGGGTATTTTGGGTACCTGAAAGTCTAGTCCTTTGAACAAGGAGTACACCTAGACAATAACTGCTGAAGGAATGGAGGAAATAGACTTACTGCTTCTATTTCCTGTCAGAGGTTCTTCAGGGAGTTTTAGGTGGTCCAGAAGCGCTCACAAGGTTGAGTAACAGGTGGTGGTTGAGTGCTGAGAAAGGTGAAAGGGTTGTTCAATGAACTTCAGGTATAAAACAAGCAAAAACTGACTATATAACAGGCTAAAAAGGCTGGTTGATATGGTGGGTAAAAGCTGGTAAATGTAATTGAAGATGGGGATATCATTTCGTGGGAAGGAAGGGCTGTTTATATATCCATTCTGGGCTCTTGGGGGCAAAGAAGAAGCTCTGTTTTGCCTGGTCTAGTCTTCTACTAAGCCCTAGTTACCTGTATAACTGGTTTGGTTACGGTAGGGCTTAGTTACATGTTTCAAAAGGCCCAAAGTGGTTTAATGTTCTCATAAAGGTGAATACTTTTGTGTCTTCCTTCCTTTTGGACCAGTAGTCTATTTACAACCAACCAATTGGGCTAGCTTGGCCTTAGTAGGAAAAGTATGGCCGCGGCGTTGGTTGTGGCTTTTATTACAGGTGCCAGGTACATGTAACTATGGAAATTATGATGTCAACCTTATTTATGCATCATACCCGAACTCTATTAACCTTAATTACATAGTCTACTAGCATATATTCAAGGTTATGTAGATCTTTAAGTCATATAAAACCTTGAAGGCCTTGTGAAGGGATATGAAGGAGTAATAATTAAGGGGTACTTTTGCTGAGCTACCCCAGGTTAATTTACATGTAGATCCAGAATCTGAAATAATATTCTAAGTTTTCTTTATACTTTAGAAGTTATAACTAGATTCTGTGTCATATGTTTTGTTTTTAATCATTTCTTTTCGAAACAAAAGACGTAAGGTGTGCATTCTTTTGAGACTAAGAATATAAGTTGTATATTGATGTAATTTGCTATGGTCAGGTTGTCTCTGAATTAGTAGCAGGCTGGCATTTAGTATGGTATGGAGAAGGAGGAAGTGGAAGGTGAGGTGAGTGATCTGGAGGAAGGAAGTCAAGTCAGAGGGAGAAGTCCAATGAGGTGGATTATAATAGAGTTTTCCTAGTGAGTGTCACAGAGGAAATCACCACAAGTTTCAAAATCTAGTCAGCTTGGTGCTCATCACTGTTAATATTTCAACTTCACAAAATAAGGCTCAAGAGATGGGCAATCTTTGAAGAGGGTTAAGATTGGACCAAGGAGAAAATGGGGCAAGGTTGATGGGCTCAGACTTGACTTCAGGCAGACTGAATAAAGAGGAACAGGAAAGGGCCCAATTGTGGGTGAAAAGGGAGCTTGGTAAAGGTATTCTTAGAGGAACCTATACTAAGCATAAGAGAATAAGTTGAGTTTTGTAAGTGACAGGAAAACTGGAACATCTGGTTAAATATTTGCTTGATAAGCAGGTTAAGAAAGAAGAGTAAGGTACTGCAGAACAAGGATTAAGGAAAACTGGAACATTCAGATGATAGAAGGGACTACAAAATATGAGAACAATTGGGGCAGATAGTTATAATTTTTAAAATCACTTGTGATCTCCACCAGTTCTCACACCCAGTATGATCCCCTTAAATTCCACCTATTGTGACATATACTATTTCATGTAATTGTGTCTTCTCCTCATTCTCTAACTTGGGTCAAAGTTAGTGTGATCTAAGTAGTGGCTCTCAACCATCCACTCCACTCATCCTATCTTACACCTTCATCCATCAACCTCAATCAATCCTCTATCCAATTATCCTATTCTTTCTTTCTTTTTTTCCTTCCTCTACTTTCCTACCCCCTTCTTCATTCTTCATCTTGATTCATATAAGTATCCTGTCCATGATCTGTCTGGTGAGATTCATCTTCACTATTCCCAATCATTCAACTCACACTAATTCTCTTCTTTAGTCCTCTTCACCAAATCTAATCTGCTTCCTTATTGCCTCATCCTTCTTCTCTTATATACTCCTGATCACTCTCAACAAGTTAGTTATCTCTTTCAGTCATCTTGTTTCTTTTTTTTCCTCACTTCAAGTTCTCTTTTATTTTCCCTAACTTGTTTGTTTCTTTCATACTAACCTGGTTTTAGATCTCATTCAATTCAATCAATAAGTCCCTTAAGATCTGATAAGAGATTACAACAGTTTTCTTTATCATTAGTTTATCGCAACATTATAATGACTTAGTTGTGTTAACTCTTGAGTTGTACATAGAGGGGCAGGTCTTTCAAGCCACCTGCAACAATTGCTATACCTTATACATACCTGACATACTATAACTGCCATTTCCCCTTTGTAGAACTGCCACCCATCCCCAAGCAGTTCTCACAATATCAACCCAGCTCTGACATTTGGTTGAATCACCAAACATGCTCGTGATGTTTGGCCAAATGCCAGCTATTGACACAGCATGACAGACCACTCACAAGGGTTTGTGTCAAATATTCACATTATGTAGCGCAGAACCTTGGTTCCTGACATTAGCTAGGAAACTAGGCATGCTCAGTAGCAATGACCGAAGACCTCTGAGGATCATGACTTGGATTTGGCAATGGCTGGATATTCGGCCGGCGGCACGAGGCGTGTTTATTGAACACCAGAATTACATACCCTGCGATGATGAAAGAGCGTTACAAGAACTTGCGAGCACTGGTTTTAATCCGGAGGTCTAATTGGGGGCTTGTGATCCTCGAATTAATCTCATAGAACGGTGATAATTGGTGCTATTGGACCCCACAGGCATGGGAAGGTGAGTTGTGTTGGGGAGAGCCAGGAATATATTTTTAAGTCTTGTATCAGCCCGGACGCTCTTAGTCATAGGAACACAAAACGTGAGGAGGCGCGGCAGGCCCGGACTCGACATGACTCAACTCGGACGAAGGACTCCCAGGCCTCGAGGAAAAACATCTTAATCCCGTCGTCATTGTTCTTGATCTCGTGTAGCAAGACGAACCGCATCCCTAATGCAAGATTATCATGTACACGAAAAATGCATGGATGTATGTGTATGGATATGTGTTCTCTGAATGTCTTGAATCATTTTTTTTTCGAGGGCCGCAGGTTTTTGGTAGGAAAAGAGCTTACCACCAGGGGGAATCCATGCTGAGACAGTCCATTCGTGAAAGCGGTCAATTTGTTTTAGATACCTGAAGATCGAGAGGGGCAGGAAGCAAAACAGCAAAGTCGGGGGAGGGACAGGAACGGGAAAATATTGATGAGATGAGGAGGGGGCGAGGTGGGAGATGAAGGGGTTACCAGACTGACATCGATTTCTCGGACCAGACGAAGGCGTCGATAGTATCGAGTGCAGCATGGCTGACGAGCTGGACAACGTGTCTGCCTCTCTCGGAGTCTTTGCGAGCATAGCTGATAACAGACTGGTCCTCCTGGCTCGGTCCTTCCTTCTCCTTCTCCACCTTCTCCTCCTCCCGTCCACCTCCGGCTCCACCTACATTCGTCGCTAATGGCCCGCTCAGCTCTTGCAATAGCGAGTACGACGGATGCGCTGATAGTGGCGCTGGCGGTACCGACGACGACGCGGAGGTCTTTGAGGTCGTTAAATGTGCTTCATAAATCGGCTTTGGATGTATCAGAAGAACTCGTAAACTGTTAGCCTATTTTCTCTTTTTTTTATTTATCTTTTTTGCCTTTCCTTCAACAAAACGGATAAAGAATAGTTTCCGCTTTCAGGACTCAACATTATCCAATACTCCAACGATTACCTGGCAGAAATGACAAAAAACACGCAGGAAGGAAACCCTAGAGGAAAGGTCAGTTCCTTATTTGATGAGCTGGCCCGAGAAAAAAAGAGGGAATCGAACTCAAAACAAAGTAGTATGACATTCTGGCGTTGGCTGGGCTGCCCACCACCACCAGCCCGTCGAAGTGTGACAGGAGCCCTCCCGACTCTCGCGCGTGATCGGGTGCCCCAGAGCACATCAACATCTTAGACCAAGATCAGTCGACGGCCTTGCATCAATGTCTTGCATTGGCTTTGATATCTTCAGAAGGGATGAAAAATCACACCCTCCAGGACATTTCACTGATGCAGAGAGCTTCTGAATCCATGGCATTGGCCCTGTGTTGTATCACCGAGAGTGGTTACAGCTTCCAGTACTCGCCGCAGCACAGGGTTTTCCTTCCTTTGAGTATATAACTCAGAGTGTGAATGTGAAATACAATGTTGTTGATCTTCCACATTCTACTCGAGACATCAGGCTTTAGAGCCTTTAGGTTATGAGCCCTTAAAAACCATTTTTCTCACAAAACAGATTAAACTATCTGCTAATCCACTTAGTTTCTATCTTGGTCGTGTCTAATCCGCATATCTGATTACATCATCTTTTGGCTGCAACTAATCATCCAGTTATCATCATTACCCGGCTGTGCCTAATTGCGCAGTCTCCTTATTCACTTGTCTTGACTAACAATACTGCCAATTTTTCTCTATCATTAGTTATTTCCCTTCTACCTATATCTGTTATACTCAAAACCTGACAAAGAGCTAGTGAGACTAGACATCTCACAAAGATAAAATTACGGGTGTAATTTTATTGCTGCACGTTAAGGAGTGGGGTAGACAAGATATATCTTTTATTAGTTCTATTTACAACATTTTTTTCCCTTTATTTGCCTTTCATGACTGAGATATCATTTTTTATCTGAAAAAATTCTTTCCAGATAATTTCCATCTACCCATCACGTCAGAATCCCCACCTCCACCTCTCTTGTTTCTTTTTCCCATAACTTTCAATTTTCTCCCTTACATTTTCTGTTTTTTTTTCCCCTACACATTCATAGTTATTCTCTCTTGAGTACTTTCTAGTCAACATCTACAACAATTGATGGGTCCACCAAACCCCCTGCATCCAATGTCAATGGGCGTTGATAAACGCACACCAAGCGCGCACACCAACGCCAACCCGCACACCAATTTTTTTTGGCGTGCGGGGCCAACACGCCATTTTTTTTTGGCGTGTAGGGTCTACACGCCAAAAAAAAGGGCGTGTGAGACCCACACGCCATTTTTTTTTGGCGTGTGGGCCCTGCACGCCAAATAAAATTGGCGTGTGGGCCCCGCACGCCAATTGTTTGGCGTGCGCTCCCACACGCCAAACAATTGGCGTGTGGGAGCGCATGCCAAACAATTGGCGTGCGGGTCCCCCACGCCAATTGTTTGGCGTGCGGGTCCCCCCTCGCTCACATAATTGAATGGGAGGGACCATTCGATTACGTGAGCGGGGCCCCTCCTGGCTGACAAGGTTATACAACCTTGTCAGCCGGGGGGACGTCCTCCCGGCACGAGGCTGTATAGCCTTGTCAGCCGGGAGGACTTCCTCCCGGCTGACGAGGTTATACAACCTCGTCAGCCAGGAGGAAGTCCTCCTGGCTGACGAGGTTATACAACCTTGTCGGCCAGGAGGAAGTCCTCCCGGCCAGCGAGGCTATACAACCTCGTCGGCCAGGAGGAAGTCCTCCTGGCTGACGAGGTTGTATAACCTTGTCAGCCAGGAGGACTTCCTCCCGGCTGACAAGGTTATACAACCTCGTCGGCCAGGAGGACTTCCTCCTGGCTGACGAGGTTGTATAACCTCGTCAGCCGGGAGGAAGTCGGCCAGGAGGAAGTCCTCCCGGCCAAAGAGGTTATACAACCTCGTCGGCCAGGAGGACTTCCTCCTGGCTGACGAGGTTGTATAACCTTGTCAGCCGGGAGGAAGTCCTCCCGGCTGACGAGGCTATACAGCTTCGTGCCGGGAGGAAGTCCTCCCGGCTGCCGAGGTTGTATAACCTCGTCAGCCAGGAGGGGCCCCGCTCACGTAATCGAATGGTCCCTCCCATTCAATTATGTGAGCGAGGGGGGCGCACGCCAAACAATTGGCGTGCGGGGCCCACACACCAATTTTATTTGGCGTGCGGGGCCCACACGCCAAAAAAAAATGGTGTGTGGGAACCACACGCCATTTTTGGCGTGTGGGTCTCACACGCCCTTTTTTTTTGGTGTGTAGACCCTACACGCCAAAAAAAAATGGCGTGTGGGCCCCGCACACCAACAAAAATTGGCGTGCGGGTTGGCGTTGGCGTGCGTTTATCAACACCCAATGTCAATGGGGGCTTTTTTTTAAACCACTTCAAACACAAGCACAGCTTTCAAGTATCAACCAACCCTAAAGATACTAGCCATGTCATGCCACTCCCAAAAAATAAGGTCTAAATTTGGGCACAGGCCATTTTGAGGATATTTTCTGAATTAATAATCATTGAATAAATTCTCATTCATTTCTTTTTAGATGAAATGTATGTAAGGTGCAACTCTTCAGTTTCCTCCTGCAGAACTTAAATTCCAGAAAGTTCTTTTGTTCAAGAAACAAAAGAACACAGCCTTGCCTGGCAAAACCTATTCACCAGCCATAAATCTGATATATATTCAGTTGTTGAACCTGATGAAAATAATATTATGGAATATGTAAGTTTTATCAAATATGAGGAGACCAAGAAGCAGGTACTTTTGAAGATCCTCAAAACCAAAAATATCATCCATCTGGCTTTTTTTTCAATCAGATAATATCACACAGGAAGAGATGAGTTGTTGGGGCTTGTCTCCTAGAACTAATTTCCCCAGCTGAGGTAAAATGTGAAGAAGTTCAACAAGCACTCCTTTTGTTAGAAAATCAAAATATAAATCCCAACAGTTTATCTGTCAAGTCTAGTAAATTATGTATGAAAAAACATAACTGCTCAAGTAGGATTGAGTTGTGGTCACTGACTCCATGGGGGTGTAGTGAGTGCGGTCCAAATGGGAGTGTTGAGAGATGGGGGCAATGGCTGTTGGTTTGTAAAAGTCCAAACAGGACTGATGAGAGATTGGTGCCATAGCTGGTGGGTTGTTGTAAAAATTCTGGTTTCCGGAGGGAATGGCAGGTGGTTTGTTGTAAATGTATTGGTTTTCAGGCGGCTGCAGTTGTGGACGGGGTTGGATTGTAGGTAGGATGGGAATTGTTGTGGGGGGATGGGACTGAGAATGACTGGGTTGTGTGAAGGCTTGGGTGGATGGTGCAAACACAGATCACCCAAGGTTTTTGTAGCTGTGTGTGTTGACAGGATGGTAACCTGGAATGGAGTAGTGATCTGGATTTGGGAGGTGGACTGGTGGTTGAGTTGGATACATCATTCTGGGGGGATACCAGGCAAGACGGTGTGGCTGTAAGTTGCACCGTGTGGTTGGCTGTGGTGGGTAAAGGGATGAGGTGGTTGATGGACTTGGTGCAAATCGTAAGGTATGTATTGGGGGGTGACATGGGGGTACTGGTGGAAAGGTTGGTTTGGATGGACAGTTGGCAAAGGGCGCCTGGCCTGATGATTTTCTTCAACATAGATTCCATACAGGTTAGGGGCTTGGTAATTTATCTCTTTGTTTTGGTCTTGATGGGACATTTTTGCTACCAATTGGGTGGAATCAGTATTTATTGAGATAAAAATATGAAAGTAAAACTGTGCACTTACTGCAAGAGATAAGATATTTAGTGGAATATTTTAGAGGCTGGTAGTGGTATACTGTGTGAGTCTGTGAAATAAAATAAAGCACAAGATGGTTAGTTATTTTATAAGCCCTGTTGAAGTGGAAATCATTGGAGGTTGGGAATGGTGCCTCTAAGGCCCATGACACATGAGTCTTGATTCACTGGTCAGTTTGGGGAATGTTCCAGGGCACTTTAGGGCCTTTGGAGATTAATGCAAAGCCCATTAGGCCCTTTTTAGTCTCACATGTGGCAGTTTGGACCCTTTTGAGCTTGATTTGGGGCCCTTGTGGTCACTGTTTGCTTAATTTCAGGCCCTTTATGCCCTTTTTAGCTTAACACTAAGCCTAATAGGCTCTTTTGGTTTAATGTGGGGCCCTTCAGGAGCTCTAGGGCCTATTGCTGGGCCCATTAGGCCTTTCTTTAACTTGAGGTCAGGCCTTCTGGGCTGGTGGGAATTTCTCCTGGGCCCTTTAGGCCTTTGGGGCTATCAGCTGGTCCAGTGATAGCCTCAAGGGGGCTTGGGATGTGGTCTTTTGGGCACTGCCAGCATAATTGCCTAGGATGAAGTCGTCCCAGTTAAAATGGGATGCACTCAACCAATTTAAACTTGGTTGAAATCAACTGATGAAATATAAATCCAAGGGACCCCCCTTGGTTTTATATCTCATTGGTTGAGGCCAACCTAATTTAAATTGGTTGTTTGCATCCTAGTTTAACTGGGATGAACTCAACCTAGGCAATTATGCTGGCAGTGGGGCCCTTTGGGGGTTTGGGGCAGGGAATTTAGCCCTTTTGGGGGCTTGGGCTGGGTCCTTTACCCCTTATGGGGGCTTGAGCCGGGTCCTTTACCCCTTATGGGGGCTTGGGCTGGGTCCCTTATCCCTTTTGGGGGCTTGGGCTGGGTCCATTAGCCCACCCTTTTTGTGGCCTTTGGGGCTTGAGCCCACCCTTTTTGTGGCCTTTGGGGCTTGGGCCTTGGCCCAGTTGGCCCTTTTGCTGGTGATTATGGGCCCCTGGGGCCCATAGGGGCCTTTGAAGGCCTGGTTGTGGGCCTTTGGACCGGGGCCTGGTGGGCTTAGGGGGGGAAGGGGGGGAAGGGGGGGCTCACCTGAGGCTCTGCAGCATCTGGGGAGGGCGCTGGGGCGTGGATGGGCTGCGGTGGGGGGTTGCGTGCAGGCTGTCACACGGGCTGGGATTTGGGGGTTGTTCAAGGCCGGCGGGGTTGTTTGGGGGGGGGGGGGCTGGGGAGTGAGGTGGTGGTTGCTGGTAGGAGTTGGGGAGGGGCTGGGGTGGCAGGCCAGCTGAAATCATATCGGCTGGCCTGCTGACATCAGCAACACGTTTAACTTGCACACATTGCTGATGTCAGGCGATACACACATACATAGTATGGTCTATCAAGCCTGTCTGGGCACATGCCAAAGTCAGGCCAAAAAAATGCCAAGTGCGCATGGCACACTCTAAAGCGCGCTTGGCCATCTCTAAAGTACACTTGGCACATTGCCAAGTGTCCTTGGCACTCTTCCAAGCCTTGCCGGGCACACACCAAAATTAGGGTGGGCCTGGCCCAAGCCAGGCTTGGCCACACCCAAGCCAGAGTGCCACACACCTGCCAGATTGGAGGGGCACAACTCACCAAGATGGGGGGGTATCTTTTTAAATTTACATGATCAAAACATATAAATATTCTACTTAGAGCATCATTACCAGCGGCTAGTTTAGCGCGAGCTAAGGACTTCAGCTGAAACATTCAAACACACTGGGCTGAGCTAAGCACAAGAAAAACTAGCATGAAGCTATAATTCCGGCTAACCATTGCTACATTTAGCAATGGTTAGCTTCTGAGCTAAACCTTTAGCCAACTGGTATTGTTGAAACGGGTGCGCTAACTTAGTTTAGCAGATAGAAAACTTTAGCCGCAAGTCAAACTAGCCATACTGGTAATGATGCTCTTACATATAAATAATTCTGTTTCATCTTTGTTTTTTGAGTTTATTTTTTTATTTTTTATCTTATTTTTTAGTTTTTAGTTTTTTTTTGCAGATGAAAAGGTATGAATTTTTTTTATTCACTGTGAGGGGGAGATAAACCTTTACCAGTGATCTCCTGGAATTCAGAACATGCGCGATAGAGGTGCTGACAATGAGCAAAGAATTCTTTTGATTTTTGGGGGGTGATCACCTTGTTGATCACATTGTTGATTTGGGAGACCAGAGCCATTTGGTTTTTTGGCACTTTGGATCAAATGAAAGACTTGATTGAGTGGAAACTATATTTGATGGTTCAAGAAAGGAGAATACCGCGGGAGGAGCTTGACTTTTATTGATTCCAAGTCATCAAGGGAGCGTTTTGTTTCATCCAATTGATCACCACGGTGGATTGGTGCATTGTCCATGATAATGACAGAGTCCTGTGGAAGTCTTGCACCAAGGCTTCCAAGGAAGAGGCAGAACTTGTCTGCCCCAACCCCTTTGGCCTTGGTGCCATCAGCATTGAGAAGTTTGTAGTGATCAAATCCTTTGACAGATAGTGCGCCAATCAAAGTGATCTGCTTTGCCTTAGGTACAAGACTAAGGACAGCAGGCTGGCCTTTATTCAACAAAAAAAATAAAAAAACAAAAAAATAAAAAAATAAAAAAATAAAAAAATAAAAAAATAAAAAAATAAAAAAACAAAAAACAAAAAAAAGAATAAAAATTAAATGAAAGAGAAATGAAAGAGAAAACCAAACCTGAAGGGGCGTATCCAAAAGCCCAACCAGAATGGAGGGCAAAACTGGATTTGTCAACAAAGACAATTCTCCATCCAAGATCCAAGCCCTGGCAATTGACAAAGTTTGCTTGCTGTTCAATCAGTTCCTGTTTATTCCATGCTGCTGGAATATTTGTAACCTGCTTCCACAATATATCCATATTGTGGACCAGGTTACTGACTGATTGAGTGGAAACGGTGACACCATGTTGGTCTTGGATAAACTTGACCATTTCTGGGAGCGTCATGGTCAATTTCTGGTCAAGCTCAATGAGAAGATCCGTCTTCATTTCATCAGTGAACTTGCCGGATTGTTTTTTATGGATCTGTATGATTGTGGGATCCTTGGCCTTGATCCTTTGAATCTGGCACCAAAATAATTTAAAAGATTCCATTGCGGTGGAAACTTTCATCCCCTTCAAAACCACGTTCTTGCGCATGAGATCTCAAGCCTCGGGCGTGATTATTGCATTGGGCTTCCAATCCTTATGGGTAAGCCAATTTTTTTTGTAGGTACGGTTGTGATTGATGGTCTTCTTGGCCTTCTGGATGGCCTCCTTTTGAGCCGTTTTTTTCTTCAGATCACGGAGCTCCTGAAGGAGCTCACAAGAGCAGAGCTTCTTGGCTTCAATCTTGAGTTCAGTCAAATCCATTACATTTGGATCCATTGAGTTCCTAGCCAAATCTGTCAAGTTATGAGAGGAAGGTGAATTGGAAATGACCTGGAAAAAAATGGAATTAGTTATTTAGAAACATACATAAGAAAGTATTTAGTTATTTAAAATAATTAGAAAGAATAATTCTATTTCACTTACTTTTTTTGTTTAGTGTTCCAATGAGTTGTACTGATTGGCCAAGAGCTTGGTTCTGAGCCAGAAAAACTTGGCTGTGTGCCAAGAATTGCTGCCCTCCCAGCCCGCCCAGTCAAGCCCTCTGGGCACACAACCAAGCCTCCTAACAAGTAGCATAATATTTTGGCCGCTAACACATATTAAATTTCCCATTAGTGTAGCGGCATCAGATCTACGCTAAGATATACTAAATGTTAGCTGTTAGCTGAATATTTTCCTGCTAAATGTTAGCTGTTGGCTGAATTTTTTCCAACTGTGTTGGCACAGAGCCAGCTGAGTGAACAGTCTGAACAGAATGTTTTGGGTGGATTACATCTGTGCTTGTGTTATCAATAGCTGTGGTAATGTGGTTGGGAAAAGAAAATGATGTGGTACATTGAAAGTTTTTCCCTTGCACAAATCTTCTTCTATCAAGGCTTTGATTCTTTTGAATTATTATTCCCATGAATCCTATTGAAGAATTTCTTTTCCTGCTTCACTTGCTTCCTTTGATTTCAATAAGCATTTCTTCTCACTCTCTGATGGGAATTCTGATTACTGTTTCACCAATTTCCATATGAGCAAGATGTACTACTCAAGTTGAAATTGAGCAGACAGCAATCCCAATTCCCAAATAAATGAAAGAAATGCATATCCAAACATTGGAAAGACAAAAGATGGAGAAGAAAAAAACAATTTTTTTGAAGAAAAAATAAAAAAATCAAGATAGAAATTCAAAAAAAAAAAAAAAACACCAGAAATAAGCTGTTTTGATTGCTGTAGTTGCACAAGTACAGGAGTTAAAACAGCATTTTGATTGCTTTACTTGTGCAAGTAGAGATTTTTGATTGGTTTACTTGTGCAAGTACAGGATCCTAATTGAGCAGATCTGGACCAGTGTTGACCTCAGACAAGGGAATTTATCACTCCTGCTATACTATAACTAACTGGAACATGCCTAATCAGTGTCATCCTCATTAGGAATAAAGTAACACTAAAAGAAAAACTCTAGAAGCTTCCAGCAGTTTACATGCAGAAGCTCAAGGGAAGCTTGTATTGATACTCAAGACTTTCTCAAAGGTTGTTTCAACCAAGCTTTGATTCACAGTCACTGTGTAGAGTATTTCTTCTAGTGTAATGGCCTACATTTTTCAAGTGCACCTAGAAGGAGCAAGATCATAAAAGTGTTCAGTAAAATAAGGAACCAAAAAGAAAAGCAAAAGCAACCTTACTTTAATTGTTTTTGGCCCCTATTTTCATCCTGGGTGTGGAACTTGTTGAGATTTTTCCTACCATGATACCCTGTGAAATATTCATTTTTGAAATATTCAACTACTGATTCATCTCTCAGTCTCAATCTCTCTCAGAAAAAATGTTACTCTCCTCTCTCCACCAAAACAACAACTGCTATCCCTCTCTTCCACTTCCCCATTCTAATTTCCTTTTTTCTTCCCCATCTACCTTTTCTCACCAACTACTCCTTTTATTGTTAACTACACTCATTTATTCATTTCATTTTGAATACTATTTAATTTTTTGGTTTCAACTCTCATATTGATATAATTCACACCTCTGTAATTCAAATTGCTTGGCTCACTTCTCAATCTACTATATAACTAAGAAAATTGGCTCCTGGAGCCAAAGAGATCCTGTACCAAGGGTGCAGGATCAATTGATGCAACCTAATGTTTTGGTTTCAACATGTTAAGTTGCATGACATATCAATATATGCAACCTAAAGGGTCAACATCAATCCATTTTGGGGCTTGATAAAAGCACACCCACGCCAGGGAACACCAACACCAATTGGTGTGTCAATCAATGAGGTTGTATACCTCATTGACTGGGAGGAATATCTCCCAATCAATTAGGTTGTATACCTCATTTACTGGGAGGAATTCCTCCTGGTCAATGAGTTTGTATACCTCATTGACTGGGAGGAATTCCTCCTGGTCAATGAGGTTGTATACCTCATTGACTGGGAGGAATTCCTCCTGGTCAATGAGGTTGTATACCTCATTGACTGGGAGGAATATCTCCCAATCAATGAGGTTGTATACCTCATTGACTGGGAGGAATTCCTCCTGGTCAATGAGGTTGTATACCTCATTGACCGGTGTGGAACTACTCTAAGGCCAGAATAGAGCTGGCCTTAATGTTTTGTTCATCTGCTTATTTACCTGTTTTAGCCCCATTATTTCCCAAAAATCTTGGCTATTAGCTATTCTTCCCTGACTTACGGGGATTGATAAATCCACATCCCTGGCCGCACACCCATGCCAGGGGCACACCCATAAAAAAAGGGTGTGCAGCCCGCACACCCTTTTCGAAAAGGGCATGCAGGCTGCACACCCTTTTTTGGGCATCAGAACACCTGTAGATGGGGGTGGAAACTTCACACCCATCTACAGGAGTGCAACACCCGCCCAAAAATGGGTGTGTGGTTGCACACCCAATTCAAAAAAGGGAGTTCAAAATGCATGTGCTATGTTTTATGGCTGCACCGGGTGACATCATGGTTCCCACTGGTGGTGACTAGGCCGTCAACCTGCAGCTGCACGCCTTGATGGGGGGAATACCTCCAGTCAAGGAGGCTGTATGACCTCCTCAACCAGAGGGGTTCCCTCCGGTCAAGGAGGTTGTTTAGCCTTCTTGACCGGAGGGGATCCCTCTGGTCAAGGAGCTTATCATACTTCCTTGACTGGAGGGATTCCCCCCAGTCATGCCTATGTACATAGGTAGGGGTGTGTGTACCCCTACCTGCACACCCTGTTTTAAATGGGGTGTGTGCACACCCATTTTTGGGAGGGTGTTGCACACGTGTAGATGGGTGTGCAGTTTGAACGCTGTGGAAATAATGGTGAACCTGATGACAGAAATGGTACATTCCACCTTGGATGCCCTTCTTCTTGATTGGTTCCAGCGGTTCTTTGATTTCCTCTGCGGAATAAACAACTATTAGCAGATGGATTCCCTGCAACACCTTAGGACTGTTCCACTTGCGTTTGTCTTCCTGGTGATGCCCTTCACAGTTCTGCTTGTCCGCACATGCTGAAAGTTCCTCAGATCTTTGAAGTAAAGAGATTTCTATGTACGCTGATGTTGATAGCTATCTACTTCAATGATAAGATATGATAATCCCCGCAAACTCTAATACAACCTCCCCCAGTCATGTCCCACAATCCTTGGTACCCTACTTGCCTGTCTCCATGATTCCGCATTGCACCACAGAATACCCTGTTTACCCCTGCAGTTGTCTGTTGCCCCTGCGTCCGCCTCTGCTCCTTCTTTGCCCACTCTATTTGTGGGCCAGGTGCCCTGAGCCCCTTGGCTCCACCAAGTCCCTCTTACTTTGTGCATACTGAAGCGGCCCTCATCCGCTCAACCAATTTCCCGGGCCAACTATAGAATGTTGCATGCTGCACCCTTGTGCTTTTCCCTGCAAAATGTCCGGTGAAATTTGGTACATAACCCCTTCCTCAGTCTGCCGCTGAGCCCCAGGTTGCGGGCTCAGCTTCAGTTCTGCACCACCTGTATATAAGTTCTCCCAAAATGCCCATCTACAGGCATTCTGACACCCAAAAAAAGGGTGTGCAGCCTGCATGCCCTATCTGAAAAGGGTGTGTGGGCTGCACACCCTTTTTTTTATGGGCGTGCCCCTGGAATTGGCCTGGATTTATCAATCCCCATAAATCAGGTAAGAATAGCTACAAGCCAATATTTTTGGGAAATAATGGGGCTAAAACAGGTAAATAAGCAGATGAATAAGAGAGGCATTAGTCTTAAAAGGGGGTAGAAGAGAGGGAATGGTAAATAGAATCTGAGAGCGGGGTGCACACCCTTTTTTTATGGGCGTGCGGCCAGGGGTGTGGATTTATCAATCCCCCTGATTTACCCCTGTCTGAGAAGTGTCCAACTGGTCTGCATGACTTTCCCCTCTCTCTGACACTGCTTCACCTAAATTATAAAGAAATTGAATTTGACCTCAGAACCAACTTCTCACTGAATGAGAGCTTTTATTCACAACTTCCTTTATTTTGATATTCTCATGTTACCTGAATTTATCATATAATGCTGGGTTTTCTTGTGCTTTTAAATGTATTTTTCAATGAATTTTGTGTTGTTTGTTTCATATAGATTTAATTACATGCATTTGTCTATTATCTTGTGCAGTAGTTCTCATTAGGGGGTATCAAATATGACCAAATCCACAATTAAAACCAGTGAATTAGGTTTTTCAATAAAATTTCACTTTTCTGGATTTTGAATCATTTTATATTTATATCCATTGTTTTTATAAATAGTGGATTTTTAAAACCAGTTGATTAGATAATGGTGGGGTTGGTCATATTTGATACCCCCTATTGCAAGATTTAGTAGCATATAAACTGCCACATTGGATAATTTTTACAAATGTTTTTCTTCTCATCTTGTTGATAGCTCTATCCTAGAAATTTACCAAGCATATTTTTTTTTACCAACCCTTACCCTTACAAACTATAATTTGGTTCTCCTTTAGGTGCACCTGTCATTGTTTGGAGCTTATTTCACATAATTTTATATGGCATAGGATAGGGAAAAAATATTTTCCTGGCAATATTCCCCTTGAAACCATCATGGCACAGAATGAAAGCCATACATCATCTGAGATTTATATACATGTGCTATTCTCCACCAGGAGAAAACACAGCATACTGTATACTAGTGACACAACAAAAACCAAAAAGGTGTCTTTTACTTCTCTATCTCACTTTAGAAAGCTTAGGGAAAAAATATTTTCCTGGCAATATTCCCCTTGAAACCATCATGGCACAGAATGAAAGCCATACATCATCTGAATTTTATATACATGTGCTATTCTCCACCAGGAGACAACACAGCATATTGTATACTAGTGACACAACAAAAACCAAAAAGGTGTCTTTTACTTTTCTTATATCTCACTTTAGAAAGTTTATCACATATCACTTTCAGCCTAATGGAGTTCAAGGGTATCCCAGTAAGGCTGAGACATGGTCAAACAATTTAATCTTGATTTTTATCAACAAGGTAACTCCATTGGATTTATAATCCATCAGTTAATATAAATATATTGCAAGTGGTTTCACTGAATCCCCTTTAACTAGGATGACATCAACCCAGCTAATAATTCTGGTTGTGAATAATTTCATGTGACTTTATCCCAAAAACACCTTCTTTGTGCCTTGTTCAGCTTTATTAGGGGGTATCAAATATAAATCCAAAATTAAAACCAGTGAATTAGTTTTTTCAACAAAATTTGACTTTTGAGAATTCTGAACCATTTTATATTGCTATTCATGGTTTTTAAAAATTGTGGATTTTCAAAACCAGTTGATTAGATAATGATGGATTTGCTCATGTTTGATACCCCCTATTTTTGCAAAGCCCCACTACCAGCATAATTGCCTAGGTTGAGTTCATCCCAGTTAATCTAGGATTAAAACAACCAATTTAAAGTAGGTTGACCTCAACCAATGAAATATAAAACCAAGGGGGGTCCCTTGGATTTATATTTCATCAGTTGATTTCAGTTTCAATCGGTTGAGTGCATCCCAGTGTAACTAGGATGACTTCATCCTAGGCAATTATGCTGGCAGTGCCCCATTACCCCCAGGATAATTGTCTAGGTTCAAGATATTTCATTTAACCTGGGATAAACTAAACCATTTCAAACTTTTTGATCTCAACTGTTGAAATAGAAATTCAAGTTACCCCCCTTGAATTTGGATTCCATCAGTCAATGTAAACCCATTTTAGTTTGGCTTAGTGCCTACCAGTTTAAATGGGATGGCCTCAACTCAACCAATAGTTCTGGCAGTGCAAAAATCTATTTGTTTTTCATTCACCTGAGTAGAAATACAGGTTACACAACCTGTGTATTGTATCAATTTAAGAATTGCCAGAGAGTCTATGAAACAAATAATTGTAAAACATTAGGGGGTATCAAATATGACTAAATCCACAATTATCTAATTAACTGGTTTTGAAAATCCACCATTTCTCAAAACCATGGATATCAATATAAAATGATTCAAAAATCTCAAACGTGGAATTTTGTTGAAAAACCTAATTCACTGGTTTTAATTGTGGATTTGGTCATATTTGATACCTCCTATTAGGGGGTATCAAATATGACCAAATCCACCATTTTCTAATCAACTGGTTTTGAAAATTCACCAGTTTTAAAAACAATGAATATCTATGTGAAAGGGTTCAGAATCCTCAAAAGTGGAATTTTTTGGAAAAACCTAATTCACTGGTTTTAATTGTGGATTTTGTCATATTTGATACCCCCTATTAAATGTGTAAGGTATGTATGTACAAATGAAAGGTGTTTCACAGAAAGTACCATCACAGGTAAAAAAAAATTGAATGAGGGGCTCTCAGGATGTTCAATAAGATTCAATGTGTCATATTCAGTACACCAAAATCTTAGTATCAATGAAATTGGGCATCCTCCTGAGGTATCAGGAGAAGATTTTTTTGAAATTCATTAATTTTAAATTGAGTGGAGATTTTTAATTATATTGGCAGTGCTATATCCTGAAATATTATTTAATTGAATACCCCCATACCATTCTTTCTGGATTAATTAGTACCTCTTTCTCACTCAATTACCTCCCAAAACTTTTACAATGTTTTTCACCCTGTTTTTCCTACTCATCCTTCTTGTTAAGTCAAATTCCTTTTAATCTCAGAATATTTCCAACATTTTTTATAAAATTGAACTGATATTTCCATTTTTAGCAGATGATAACAAACAGCCTATCATCTTCATTGGGTCTGAAAGAGGTGCAAGTAACCCCCAGGGAGTCCCAAATATCACAATGCATACATGGTTCAGCTGAATTTGTTCCTCAAACACAAATTAAACCATTAAAATCATACCGCTGGACCATTGTATACTGTAGTAAAAGATAGCAGGATTGGATCAAGTGTAAGTTTGATTCTGAGTAAACTAATCATTTCAAGAAAGTTTCCTGAGACAAAACTTTTTTTTGAAAAATTTAGGATTCAAAAGTTGAAGTCTTGATTGATTCAATGCAAGATCTCAAAAATAGAGAAAATAATAAAACACCTCATTCAATTGAAAGAACAAAACTAGAAAGTTTTGCTGTTCATTCAATTAGGTTGTTTATCATTGCTTGGATTTTATATATTATTTGCAGTGTGTGAAGTACTATGAATCCATTCACCTTGAATTTTCACAAGTCCATATTAGGCAGTATAAAACACAAGAAACCTATAATTAGAAACCAGTATATTTCCCCAGTGGGTTTAAAAAAGGTTCAGGTAAATAAATAACATGTTTTTAGAATCTACCACTATGTGATTTTCAAAAATCACAATTTTTGAAACATGCTGGTCCTTCATCTGACCCCTATTGGAACCCACATATGATCTGATTATTTTTTAGATAATCCACTGGTTTCTAATTTTTCATTTTGTATATGTGATACACCATATTATCAGCCTTTTTTATATTTTGCATACTATATATATATTATCTTATTTTCCAATTCCCTCAATCACATATTAGGGGGTATTAGGGGGTATCAAATATGACAAAATCCACAATTAAAACCAGTGAATTAGGTTTTTCCAAAAAATTCCACTTTTGAGGATTCTGAACCCTTTCACATAGATATTCATTGTTTTTAAAACTGGTGAATTTTCAAAACCAGTTGATTAGAAAATGGTGGATTTGGTCATATTTGATACCCCCTATTAAATGCGCCCAAATCCACAATTACAATCAGTGAATTATGTTTATCAACAAAATTCACTTTTGGGAGTTTTGAATCATTTTATATTGATATCCAAGGTTTCTAAAAATTGTGGATTTTCAAAACCAGTTGATTGGATAATGGTGGATATGGTCATATTTGATCCCCCCTATTGTCTGGGCCCCAATAAATTGAGACCCCTTTCAATTACCAGCTTTACTGGTCATACAGAGGAATAGAAAAACTCTTGATGGTCAGTGCAACAAGCCACTAAGATGGAGATGAATTGTACCACTAGCCAGCTATACTTTCTAACAAGAGGAATTCAAACCTCTTGATGGCCAGCACACATGACCATTCAGAGGTAAAGAAACCCTCTCCCCTATCCATCAATAGCATGTTTTTCTCTAGACCAACAGAAGAATCCTTGAAGTTGTGAGAGCACAAAGAGAATTCTTATTGGGTATTTGTATTTCAGAGAGGCTTTCACAGCAATAAAAAGCCCAAGCTCTGTGTGGATTGTGTGGCATTTTGGCCCCACAAAAGGCCTTTTGTCACTACAAATCCTATTAAAAATCTCAAAAATGTTTCACTTATGTTTGATCTATTCATCCTCTCTGAATTTTAAAAAATTAAATCTTGCAAAGCTTAGGAAAGCATTGGATAGTGGAGGAAGGCCATGAAATTCACACTTTATTTATAAAATATGCAGCAAGGTTTCCCCAGCCCCTTGCTTATAGAAAAGAAGGTTTCTTGGATCCCCTGTATATTTGTAATGCATTTAGTGAAGAAAATAAGAGCTATGTAGAAAGTCACATGAAGGGGTTTCAAGTGACCCATGGGAAGTAGAATTGAAAAAAAAAAACCAAGATGGAACAGGTGAAAATATTTTCAGAACCAAGATGTTTGAAAGGAAAAGAGAAACTTGAGGTTGAAGACCAGCTTCCCAAATCCCCTGGAAGAACTATTTCTGGATTGGAGTACAAGATATATAGAGAAACCACTATGTATAAGCATTCCTACACATTCTTCTACTAAGCTCTAGGCCAAGTAAGGTTGGACAAATGTGTAATCCTTGGACCTTACACAAGGTGAACTGATAAGAGATCTATCATCTCTCCACAAAATATTTTCAAAAAGTGATAGAAATGCAAAGATTCCTGTTAGGCCTTTTTATTTCAGGATCTAGCCTGTAGAGAGAATGATTCAAGTTTCTCTCTCATAAGTATCTACAAATTGAGTATTTTGAATTTTTTTATGCAACCTCATAAGAGGTGGGGGCTTCAAACCACTGATGGTAAATCAAGATTTCTTGCCCAGCAGGTAATTGGGACATGATTTGGGCTTGATTTTTAATAGATATCTGGAGGAATAAAACCACTCTGATAGAAAGCAAAACAGGCAATAAAGAGGGAGTAATCTTCATGACCCCATAAACTTGGTGATGTTCCTAGTTCATTTATGCATTGGTATTGTACCAGTGGGCTTTGGAATGGTCATGTGGCCAATCATGAATTTACAGCCAAAAAACAGGTCAGTGCCTGAACTTAGATGTGAGGAGGGGGGGTGTTGGAATTTCATCAATGTTTTTTCCCTCTCTTTTGCTTTCACACATCTTTCACTCCTTTGTCTCTCATTCCCAGATGAACATCCATTCTCACCTTCTGTCCCACAACTCAGCCATAGCTTGTATGTAGATAAATAATCATGCTTCTGAGCAGATAATGAAATCATCTGTTCTCTGTGCCCTGATCCCTGTGGTCTCTATAGTATAAAACCACTTGTGGTGTGTGCACTTTTCTGCAACACAAGCTAGCAGCTATCAGCCCCTTCTTGGGGATCTTTGGCCATCTTTTCCATCTTGAGTCTTTTGCCTCAAGATTTTTTTCCCAGTCAGAATTGCTCAGTCCACTTTTCTTATCTCAAAACTTCAACAGGGGGGGGGTTATTTTTCCTGGCTGGTGTTGGAAGGCTCTTTTCAGACACTGAGACAATATCCCACATTTCCACAAATAGTAAAAGTTCTGTAGTCAAATTATTAAAGAATTTTAATAAACAATGAACTAGTAATTAATGATAAGATACAAGTTCAATTCTGCCTTAATTCATATTTTATACAGTTATGTTATTTAAGTTTGATCTTGAGGATCAACTAAGTTTCACCTCATAGTATAAGACTTTCAAATTTCAGGATAGATTATTATCTCTCCATGTATTTAACCTTTTAATAATTACAATTAATTATCTCTCCTTATAACAATACTGTTTTATTATATTCACCCCAAAGAATATAAACTTCCTGAGTTTTACCTCGGAGTTCTTATTCTGTGTAATATTTAAGGGGAGGTTCTTTACCTTCTTGAAAGACTTTCCCCCTATATTATTACCATACAAATCTATCTACCTCAATGCAACTTTGTGATTGGGGTTTTTTGTTTTATAATCTTCCATAAAAACTCCCCTTTTATAAACTCCATCCTCCCTTCTCTCTATACCTTTTTCCCTAGTCTTAAGTGTACCTACACTACTGAACTAGAAGTCCATCCTTTGAAAATTATAGTTTCAACAGCAAAGGCACTGGCTTATTTCTGCTGTGTCCCTTTAATCAAACATTACTCCCCTTTTATAAACTCCATCCTCCCTTCTCTCTATACCTTTTTCCCTAGTCTTAAGTGTACCTACACTACTGAACTAGAAGTCCATCCTTTGAAAATTATAGTTTCAACAGCAAAGGCACTGGCTTATTTCTGCTGTGTCCCTTTAATCAAACATTAAAGGTGCTAGCCCCTCTGTTTCAAGTGTTACAAAGGGCTTAATTCCACTGGCCCTTACTGGCTATTGTGAGACCCCTTCTTCCCAGAACAAAATCACAACATATAATCTTGTGAATACTCAACTCCATTTCACTATAGATACCAAAGCTGGCAGTTTTTGTTGATGAGTGTAAATAAAACTGACAAATGTTGCCTGCATGTAATTTTCTGGAAAAGGGAAAGGTGAGATCCCAGAACACTAAAGTTGCTTGTTCAACAAGATTGTTTTTGCTTTTTGTGGGCAATCATGAAGATAGTGATCTGGGGCCCAACACTGCCAACATAAATGATCTGTTTCTGCATAGAAATCAAGTGCATCCAGGAAGAATGCATTTAAATTAAAAAATTTGGCATTGGTGCTTGCCAATAAAACTGATGGGCCAATTTTTTGAATTTCTGTGTTCTCACACTTTGTGGAATCATAATTCTGTTTTTTCAGATGTAAAATGTTTTGAAAAAAGCATCAGATTTTGGCAGGGCTGTTGACAGATTGTTTTGAATGGCATTCTTAATTCTTTGTTTGAAATCTTTCTTCCACAGAACCAACAATTGTATGACTGCCCATTGAAAAAAAAAAAAACCAAAGAAGGCATCTGAGTGGATCCAAATGATCAGATTTTTCCATTCAAAGTACAAATTTAACAATTTTTTTGATATTCTTACTGTGTCCACATCATTAACAGAGAAGGACAGAACAAAATTACATACATTGACTTGGGCTGCACGTGATATAAATTTCTCTTCAGTTGGCACATCATTTCCAGCCCTTTTTTCATTTTTTTGACCTTGAATACAGGTTTAGAGTGTACACCTGTCAAAACTACAATTGAAGCTATTGTTTCAAAATTCAAGTTGTCAATGGCAGTTGTGGAACTACTCAAAGTGCAGAATAGAGCTTATAAGGGATATGTATAACTACAATAGTACTAATGCATGTTATGAAAAAGGTGCTGATATAAGAGCTACCTTCCTGACTAATTCTGAGGGGATGGGTGTAACACTAAGAATAAAATAAAGGGTGTGGCTAATTTATATCTATTCTTAGAAGACTAATACTAATGAGATTGCTTACCACGCACAACAGGTGAGAGGAATGAATAAGGGGGGGGGGTGAGTTGTACAAGGTATATGTAATATAAGTATAATATGAGGCAAGGGTTTGTAGCTCTGGATTCAATTTGGGCCAAGCAAAAGAGGGGGAAATCTTCTTATATTGAGTCTAAGCTGATATTTATGTTTATATTTATATATTTATACTCTACTATATATGTATACTAGTATATGGAATCAAGAATGCTGGTATATTTTGGGGGTTATTTAGTAAGCCAGGGGGTCCATAAGGGAACAAGAGGGAGGAAAAGGTGTCCTTATATATCTGAGACAGAAGAGGAGCCATCAGGATGGAGGAAGGAAGCAACAAGGCTATGAAATGTAGCTGGTAGGAAATGGAAGAACATGACAGATGAGTAGAAGAGAAAGTGACATATATGAAATAGTCATGTCAGTGACAGATGAGTAGTGTGAAGGTGGAGCTTATGTACAGTCAACGGTGGGCCTGCTACGCTAACAATAGCTGTAGCGTAGTGTAATGTTAGCTTTTGTTGCTACGCTGACACAAATTTACTGTTAGCTGAAGATTTTTTCAGCTAACGCTAAAAGATTTTTGTCAAAGAAATAAAATAGCAGGTAGCATAGCGTTAGCAACATCAAAAGAAAAAAAGTTAACGCTACAGGAATTGCCTGTTAGCTGATGTTTAGCAGTGTTAGCTGGAACAAACGCTACACTAACCAACAGTGGGCCCGCTATGCTAACAATAGCTGCAGCGTAGCGTAATGTTAGCTTTTGTCGCTACGCTAACACAAAGTTACGGTTAGCTGTTTTTTTTTTCCAGCTAACGCTAAAAGAAATTTGTCAAAAAAAAATAGCGGGTAGCGTAGCGTTAGCGACTTCAAAAAAAAAAAGTTAACGCTAAGGATTACCTGTTACCTGATTTGTAGCGGTGTTAGCTGGAACAAACGCTATGCTAACTGTTAGCGTAGTGCTCTTATCAGCTAGGCTAACTGTTAGCGTAGCGCTCTTTTCAGCTACACTACATGTGTCAACCACCAAGATATTACATGTAGTATGTAACATGTAATACTTGAAACTGCAAGCTTGAATAATTATAATTATTCTTTATTTTTTATTATTATCTTTTATTTTAACAGTCTTAACAAAACGGAAATTAGACTCTAACATTTTATTAAATTGTATAATAGTCTAACAGTTAAGGACTGGCTTAGTAATAACTGTTCTAAGCTTAATGACCTGAGTTCAAGGCACAGTCATGACCACATTCAATAAAGACACTGATGTAAAATTATATCTATTTTTTACCAAAATTAAGTTATAACTTAAGGGGGTTGATAAATGCACGCCCCCCCGGGCACGCCCACGCCGAACGCACGCCGATAAAAAAAAAGGCGTGCTGCCCGCACGCCTTTTTTTTATCGGCGTGGGGGCTGCACGCCCATTGGCGTGCGAGACTTCAGGCGTGCGGTTGCACGCCCTGTTCAGAAAAGGGCGTGCGAACCGCACGCCCTTTTTATGTGTATAGGCAGGGGCGTGCCCCCTGCCTATACACATAAAAAGGGCGTGCGACCAACACACCCTTTCTATGTATATAGGCAGGGGGCACGCCCCTGCCTATACACATGCTGATGTCATGCGTACACAACAATGTACGCATGACATCAGCTCCGGTCGAGGAGGCTGTACAACCTCCTCGACCGGAGGGGTTGAGGAGGTCATACAACCTCCTCGGCCGGAGGGATGCCCCCTCCGGTTGAGGAGGTTGTATAACCTCCTCGGCCGGAGGGTACCCTCCCGGTCGAGGAGGTTATACAACCTCCTCAACCGGAGGGAATCCCCCTCCGGTCGAGGAGGTTATACAGCCTCCTCGACCGGAGGGATCCCTCCCGGTCGAGGAGGTCATACAACCTCCTTGGCCGGAGGGGGATTCCCTCCGGTTGAGCAGGTTGTATAACCTCCTCGACCGGAGGGGGATTCCCTCCGGTCAAGGAGGTCATACAACCTCCTTGGCCGGAGGGATGCCCCCTCCGGTCGAGGAGGTTGTATGACCTCCTCGACCGGGAGGGATCCCTCCGGCCGAGGAGGTTATACAACCTCCTCGACCGGGAGGGATCCCTCCGGCCAAGGAGGTTATACAACCTCCTCGACCGGAGGGGGAATCCCTCCGGCCGAGGAGGTTGTATGCCCTCCTCAACCGGAGGGAATCCCCCTCCGGTCGAGGAGGTTGTACAACCTCCTCAACCGGGGGGCATCCCTCCGGCCGAGGAGGTTGTATGACCTCCTCGACCGGAGGGAATCCCCCTCCGGTCGAGGAGGTTATACAACCTGCTCGACCGGAGGGAATCCCCCTCCGGCCGAGGCGGTTGTATGACCTCCTCGACCGGGAGGGATCCCTCCGGTCGAGGAGGCTGTATAACCTCCTCGACCGGAGGGGGATTCCCTCCGGCCGAGGGGCTTGCAGTCCTCCCCGGCAGGGCGTGCGGCTGCACGCCCTCCTTGGGGGTGTCGCACGCCTGTAGATGGGCGTGCGAACTGCACGCCCATCTACAGGCGTGCCCACGCCCAAGGATGGGCGTGCAGGACGCACGCCGATAAAAAAAGGCGTGCGGGTTGCACGCCTTTTTTTCTAAGGGCGTGCGTGGGCGTGGGCGTGCCCGGGGGGGCGTGCATTTATCAACCCCCATAACTTAATTAATGAAAATCTTTGGAAAATTAATTTTCAAACATGCAATAAATGGATTAAGAACCATTTATTGGCATAGTTTTCTTCTTGAAAATCTGGAAGATCCAAGATTAACACATAGTAATTCATAGTATAAAATTACATATAAATAAAAGTAAATCTTTATGTAAAGTATATTAATTATGCAATAATGACTTGTAAATTAATTCCCACATGTTTTACTCTCCAGAGCAAGCGCTTTTCCAAGCTCTAACCCCAAAGGAAGTTACATGTACATGTGATTAATATTGAGTTAGTTTAATTAAGAAAAATAAACATTAAATTATTTTAATTAATGTGAAATAAATATGGCATCATTTTAATTAAAAATGACACCATGTTTCACTTCTTACCACGAACAGGCTGATCAGATTCACCTGGTAACATTTCCCCAATCCCCACTGTCAAATAAATTGCAGAGGGATTAATACAAAATATTTATTATTTAAGGAGGAGGTTTCTTCACCAAATTGAAGACATCCTCCTCCCATAAACTTTAACCATTACTAGATAACTTATTATAAGCTACCAAGGCGTACACCTTCTCCTGTAAGTCAGGAGGACTGGCCTTTTCTAATTATAACTATCTTTAATAGTTAGAGTTCTTCAAATCCCCCCAATTAAATTAATACTTCTTAATTTAATTGGAAGAACCGTGTTAAAGTCTGGTTAGCCCTTCTGAGGATATTTATTCCCATAACAGAAGTCTGGCAGCAGGTTAGTAACCTGTTTTTTTTAATACTTAGTGTTTTTTAACAAAACACCAAAGTAATATTGTTTAGATTTATTTTTATTACACTTTTTCAAGTGTAAGACCTTTTATTCCTTACTGTACACGCCATTATTTGTGGAATAGAGTCCAGTTTGTTGACAACATGTTAGCGTAGCGCCCTGATCAGCTATACCACTCACCCATAGTGAACCAGAAGAGGCTCTCATAAATCAATATTAAGGAGTAAAAAAAAGAAAAAAAACTAGTCCAGGGAATAAGGATAATATGAAGGCAGTCAGATAGCAATTATTGTGCAAACTATTTGTATATACATTTTTTTTTCTTTAATCCATGAAACAAGGAAGAAATATTGAGACCAATGAACAAGAGCAATAAGAATTTTATTTATTTATGTATTTTCATTATTTTTTTGGGAAAAATTTGTATAGTTATTAACAATGCCTTGAGCTTTTGCAAACTTTCCAGCCACCTGTATACCGTCTTTCAACCACATGTGACTACTAACACACCTCTCAATTGTCCGTGGGTTCAAGCTTCCTCGGCCACTTGAGCAAACATTGGCAGCAGAAGAAAATGTACGCTCTGCAGCACAAGATGATGCTGAGCTGGCCAAGTAGTCCCTTGCTAATGATGACAGAACTGGATATGTTGATGAATGAACCTGAAAAGTAGCATTGTTAAAATCAAAATGAGCTAACAAACACAAGTGGACAAAGCTGAGAAAAAATAGAAGCTATACCTTCCACCACCTCAAAATACTATTGGGATCCTTTCCATCTGGACCGGTTAAGCGATCCATGTTCTTGACATATACTTCTAGCTCTTTGCTTTCATCCGATGTTTCAGGAGTTTTGAACAAATCAAATATATTATCCTTTTCAACATTTGAAGTTGTTGAGTTTTCAGTCGAACCTCACTTGAATTGAAGCATATACACCAGACATGCTTCAATAAATTAGCAATATCAACCGGTTAGGGTTCTATACCTCATTATTAAAATCCTCAGCAAAATCAATCATCCAATCATCAAGCCTTCCTCAAGACTCGACAACATTCCGTTCCAACTCAAGATCTCCATCTCCAAAGTCAAATTTTACCGGTCTCAATAAGTAAAGTGAAAACTCCCTCAGAACTGCAACTCACAACAACAACACTCATTCTTTTCTTTGATTCTCATTTCTCAAGATTGAGTACTCCGGGTATCAAGATCTCATCTTGATTTATTATTATAGTACAATATTTCATTATTGCTCTGTTTGTCTCTTTTTCTCTCTTCCTCATGTTCTCCTTTCTTCTCTTTTGCTTGTTGATGAATTAACCTTACTTAAACTTCTTTTCATTTCTCTCTTTCTTCCCTTCAGAACCTCATTAGCTTCTTTAAAAATAAGTCCACACTGCTCTATCATTTACTAGTTTCATTTGCTTGTGGTAAATATTCCTCTTTCATCATCATCTCTCTTAAATTTTCTCTTTCTTAATTTGTATTGACACTCTTCTATTTTTAGTCTGGTTTTCATTAGCAATCATATTGTCAAAAGTCCTTTAGAAGTATTCTCGTCCAAGATGTTAATGTTTGATTTTTTCTTCTTGTTCAACAAATCCCTTTGTTTAGCAAAAAGGCAGTCCAAAGTTGCTTTGGCTTCCTTGGCTTTTTCAGGCCAGAAATTAGAGAAGATTTTGATGTGAAACATTGGATGAAGAATGGTGGCCATTACGATTGTTTCACATTCAAGTGCCTCTTCTTGGTAGACCTGTATCATTTTCACATACATTGGATGTAATGGATGCCCTCAATTGCATCCTGCCTCTTTCTTCTTTAAATCAGAGATGGTTTGATAGTAGTTTGGAAATACAAAAGCACCTGTAGGACCATTCCCCTCCATCTCCTTGGTCAAACAGTTAAACGGCTATCAAAAAAAATGAGCATTATGTATGAAATATATAAGTGGATCTGTGGAATGAATATATCTTACTCCTAACTCCTGATTCAATTAATTGATCATTATCCATTCCTTGCTGGTAAACTGAATTTCTTTGAAGTAGCCAAACTTCTTGCAATTTTCTTTGCGGCTGGACCAAACAATTTGATCTTGGAATTTACTTTACTCATCACGGAGCATTGCATCAATAACCTGAGTTTAACAATATGTCTATCAGTAACATCACATTATTTGGAGGTGAAGCTTAATGAAATACCTCTCTTGCCCTGTAGGCCCGCTCTTGGCTTTGATATTTGATGTTCCAGCGGATTCCATAACCAGCAATCAGACCATTCACTTTTGTTCCCCCTTTTTGCTTCTGGTAATCCTCCGCACAGCTGTCAAATTCAGCTCTCCATGCACTTGATGAGGTAATCTTTTGTACTACAAAGTCCAGCTATATATCAAAAAAATAAGAAGGAAAGATTCAGTAATTGATTTCTAGTAAAATAAAAAAATATAAAATATCCAACTGACCTCTTTGGGTAACTCATTCAAATCATTAGAATAATTTCTATTTGCAGATGATTTCTGATTATGTTTATTCTTTGAGGTGATTTGATCATAGTCTTTGTATCCAGATCCAGTCCCCTCATCATTGTTGTCATTGTCAGTTTCAAGATCTGGCTCATCCTCATCAACATCCGTCTCATCTTCCACCCTGTCTTCAACCAATAATTCTACAGATTGCTCTTCTTTGTCCTCTTCAATTATTGGGTCCATTGTATCAGAAAAAGGGAAAATTCCAAGGAATGAATTTTTGTGCTTTGGTGGAGGAGGAGCTTCAAGGCCCAATTCTTTCAATCAAGCATTGACAACAAGCGCAATTTTATGACAAAAGCACTTGATATGCATTGTCTTGTAGTTCCAATCCAAATCCGTGGTTTGGGGAAGGGCAACGAGTTTGGAGTGCATTGTTTTGGTCATTGTGTTGTTATTTGATCCCGAATCAGTTGTTGGCAAAGCATGTGTTTATAGGACAAAAAATAAATAAGTTTTTGGCAGATTACCAGTGAAGAATCAAAGGGTGCTTATCTTATTATGTAAATCATGTTTCTTCAATACGTTCACAACAGGTTCAGCCAGCATGCTTCCTTTATGGTTCCAGGCAACTAGCTTGAGAGTCAGATGCAGCACTAGATAGTTCCAATCCTTATCAATAAAAGAGACAGAAGCTCCAATAAATCCAAAGTGATTTCCTTTTGTTGTCCAAACATTGTGTATCAAGTTAAACTTGCTCTCAGAATCCTGTTGAAATGTTGTTTAAAGGGAAATAAGTATATTTTTTACATGTAATTGAATGCAATGGTATCACTCACCTTCAACCGGCATATCATAGCCTCTTGTAAATCCAAGCATACCACTCGTCCAGAAGTTGCAGCCCACTTTTGTTTGAACAAATTTGCTCCAGCTTGACAAAAGGAGAAGGCAGCTCGGAGATAGGGGTCTTCAACATGATTCCAAGGTAATGATTGTTGTAACAGCCATAGAGTTATTATCTGATTGAGAACCTGATTTTCAAACTTTGCAACGGGGGCAAAATGTTTGGTGAGCAATCCAGATTGGGTAGTCTTTTTGATTCTATCATCTTCAAGTGTTGTTGGTGGAAGCTTGGCGCCAGAAGAGATTTCTTGATGACAATTGGAGCATCCATGAGAAATACTTCCTTTTTGATGGGAACCATCATGATGAGTTCAAAGATGTGAAAAGCTGCTTAAAGACACCCTGACATCCTTCTTGCACCACAAGCAGGTATTGATGGCATTTTACTTAACAGCTTTTTTAAACAGTTATATTAGGGGGTATCAAATATGACCAAATCCACAATTATCTAATCAACTGGTTTTGAAAATCCACCATTTGTAAAAACCATGGATATATATATAAAAGGGTTCAGAATTCTCAACAGTGAAATTTTGTGCAAAAACCTAATTCACTGGTTTTAATTGTGGATTTGGTCATATTTGATACCCCCTATTAGTATACATTCATTTCAAACACTTAGCTATCAAGAATTACACACATAACCTGAACGCTGAGTTGGTTTGGAAAAAAAATCCTTTGGATCATCAAATTCAGGGTTTTTCTTTCTACGTTTGGGTTTTGCCTTTGTGTTTTCTTCATCCGAGTCTTGAGCAAGATCAATCACCTGTGAGCTTTGAACTTTGGAGTTTGATAAGGGCTGACTCAGATTATTGTTGTTCTGTTTCTTTCCAGGGAGTGGAGTGCTTCGTTCTTCATTTGAAGATTCTGATGTAGGGCCTTTTCGTTTGTTTGATTGGGAATTTTATACAGATTCTGATGCAGGGCCTTGTTGTTTGTTTGATTGGGAATTTGATACCAATGATGCTGATGAAATGTGACTTCTTTGTGATAAAAACGGTTGCACAATTGACCGGTGTGAATCTGGTGAGGGATGAATCATTTTGGATCACCTTATTGGTGTGGTGACTTGTGAAGATCTGCGGGTATGCCCACCTGATGAATCAGAAATATTTCCATCTTGATTGGGCATTGGTGCTGGTTGACTAGATTGAGATATGTTTGGTTTGACAAAAAGAAATTAATTGGAGAGTTGACTCTGAAGTTCAGATTTGAAAAAAGTCTCCTATTGAAGTTGGGCTCCACGTCAGATGTTTATTGCAGATAGGAACAATGTATCATCTTCAATTCCCCCTGTTGACAGAAAACTAATCTACACACTGCAATTATTTATTCAAGGCCCATTCCATTTGGTAATTATTGGTTACCTGTTTTAATTCTTAAAATCAATTCCCAAGCTTACTAATTCCATGACTCTTTGACCCTGCTTGAATATTTATTCAAGGCACATTCCATTTGGTAATTTTTTGTTACCTGTTTTAATTCTTAAAATCAATTCCCAAGCTTACTATTACTAATACCATAGCTCTTTTTCCCTGCTTGAATTGATTTTTATCATGATTAACTTGTTAGATATAAACAATAAACCACAAAATGACACATTCAAAATTTAATGGTTAAAGCCTTGGAAATTAAGAGTTTAGAAGTCAGAAACAAAAAGAGGAAAAAATAGTAAATAAAAACAAGATTGTAAGTGAACTAGCTGTTAATGTGCTTCTAGCTATACTGCGAAACGTTTAATAAAAGTGATCAGCAAAGTAATGAGCAGAATCTTGATAAAAACCCTTCAAATATTTACTACAAGCATTAGCAAGACTAAAATTGATTTGAATAGATAAACCAAGACGAGTGAAAGAAGAGCTTGTGGAATGAGGCATAGTACAATGAGTATACTTGTTAGCTTGCCAAATCATTTTAACAATACCATGCTGATGATCAAAATCAATACCAATGCGGTGATCAGGAAAAATAAAAGGACCAGATGTGATATCATACTGAGAAGAGTCTACCAGGGTATAATCAGAAGTGCGAGTGGGAAGAAATAAAGCAAAGGCAAATTTGGATATATCTTCAGTATTGGTGTGTGGGGGATTGAAGAAACCATTTGTAGTAAAAGTAATGTGAGGAGTGCAGGTGCTGTCTTCAGGAACTTCGCCATAAGAAAGATTGGGAAAGGAAGGGATATTATATTTCTTCATAAGATCTTGATTCTGTTGAAACGGAGTATGAGCAAGATCTTTGAAGAGATTACCAATAATATTTCCAACTCAAGAAGATTTAATATATAAGTGATCATCATATGCTTTCATCTCAGTTTCATCAAATGCCTTGATATACCGGCCAACTATTTGATGCTCATCATAAGACTTTCTCCAACCAATGGCCCACATGAGCCCACCCCAAATTTGAGCACAGGATGAGAAAGAGTTCAGGAAACGTTTAGACTGGTGGAGGAAAGTGGAAATATAGTTGAGATCGTCCAATTGAGAAGGGGTGAGGTCTTTATAAGGAGTGAATTCTACAATAGCAATCACCTCAGTCTTGTCAAGAGGATCAACAATAATATTAATCCCAGACTTCATAAAGTGATAGGTGTTGATTTCATTGTATGCTAAGCTGATTTCTGATGGAGTTGGGTGGCGAGTTGGTTTGTTATTCTTCATAGGGATGGTTGGATAGAGATTGTGAGGAGTGTATTTGACGGTGTGCCATGATATGGATCCATCCTTGATTCCTAAACCCTCTCTACATAACAAACGCTTTTCCCTTTGATGCTTCATCTTGTTTTGATGCTTGGATGCCTTAGCACTCTTATTGTTATGACTTTGGTGATTCAATGAGGTCCCCAGAACAGTATTATCCCAAGATCCATCATTTAACATTAAAACCAATCTAGTTAAGGCATTCAGGGATCAAAACAAAAATAATTGGAAAAGGGAAAAGAAAAAAATGATTAGTATTGATATCACAATTAATATAATGAAATACATACAGTTCGCTTTTTCCCATGGCAGATATGAGACATGGTAGGCCTGCAGGAGTTGAAAATAAGGTCAGCTGATGATTATGAGGTGGGGGTTCCAAAAAAAAGGCCAATTGATCAGAGCAAGCTGATCAATTGGCCAGGGCTAGTAATTGGGGGGGGTTAGGGGACTTACAGAGGCTTGAGAAGGGTAGCAGGGCAGGTCAGGGTAGCAGGGTTGGAATGGGCAGGGCAGGGCAGGGTAGGCTGGGCAGGGTAGCAGGTGTTAGTGGTGGGTTTGATCAATTGTTTGATTGTTCAAATGTTGATTGATCAAACGTTGATTGTTCAACGTTTTATTGTTCAAACGTTGATCGTTCAACGTTTGAACAATCAAATGTTGATCGTTCAACGTTTGAACAATCAAATGTTGATCGTCCAACATTTGAACGATCAAACGTTGATCGTTCAACATTTGAACAATCAAACGTTGATTGTTCAACATTTGAACGATCAAATGTTGAATGATCAATGTTTGATTGGTCAAACGTTGAACAATCAACATCAGGGAGGGAAGAGGGAAAGAGGGGACTTACCAGGTGAGTGCCCCAGGGTAGCAAAAGCGGTAGGGTAGCGTGGGTGGTGGCTGGTATCTGCTGGGAGATAGCAGTGATGAGTTAGCCAGGGCAGCAGGGTGGGGGGGAGGGACTTACAAGGCAGGTGGCCCCAGGGCAGCAATGACAGTGGGTAGCTGGGCTGAAAGTGGCAGGGTAGGGTATCAAGGTGGTAAGTAATGGTGGGTGGAGGAGAAGGGGAGAGGACTTACTAAGAGGGAAGGGGGTGGTCCTGAGAGCTATGTTGAGCCTGGTGGGAGGTACTTGAGAGGTTGAAGCAGATGGAGGAGCTGAGTAAAACTGCCGGTTAGGAATCAAGAACTTATCTCAAAAAAAAAATCTCAAAAAAATCTCAAAAAATAAATAAATATTGAGGATTGAGGAAGTTATCACCAACGGAAAAAAAAATCAGGTGAAAAATTTTCAAGGGGGTTGATAAACCCACGCCAATGGGCGCACACCCATGCCCAACACACACCTTTAAAAGAAAAGGTGTGCTACCCGCAAGCCTTTTTTTTATTGGCGTGCAGGCTGCACACCAGAGTGTAATTTCAGCTAACACTACAAATTTTCTAGGGAAAAAAACACCTGCTACACTAACAGTTAGCAGTCAAATAGCTTAGCATAGCGTAGCCGCCCACCGTTGAGCAAAGTCATCAAGCAACTAATAATGGAGAAGATGGTAGAGAATGGTATTAAAGCAGTGAAAGAGACAACCAACAGGACAACACTAGGATGATTTGAATTAGCTTGAGAAGGCAATGATATTCTATTTGCTTTTGAGATTAAGCTGATGACAACAAAGAATGAGGAGTGAGTTCTAAGCTTTGAAAGTTGTATCTGAATGTGTAATTACTTTCCGCTAGATCCTTCTTTGTTTTTGATGATTTCTAGATAGATTCTTGAACAGAGTAAATTGATCTTGATGATCTTGATTTGGAGAGAGAAAAATAAGAAGTTGAGAAGAGCCAAGAGTCTTGAAGTCAATGGATCTTGAGTATTGAAGTCAAAAGTCTTTAGATTTTAAGGTGAGAGAAGACTGGTTCCCAAGTGTTGGAGACTGATGCCCAAGGCGTTGGGTAAACACAAAAAAAATAGCATTTCACCATCTTTGAAATTTCAACAGGATCTGAGGTTATAACGTCAATAAGAATTTCTAACTAGGAGAAATAAAGAAATAAGGAGAAATAAAAGAAATAAAAGAAATAAAAGAAATAGAATACAAAAGATAAGTATTGTTGAATGTGATTAATTCAGATGAGCTTTGAAGAATTGTTTTACGTTACACCATAGGATTCCTCATTGTCTTTCTTGAACCTTTGTAGGGAAACAAACACCCCTGCTTGCAGGACCCTCCATAAAATATTTAATCTTTTAAACATTAATAGGGGGTATCAAATATGATCAAATCCACCATTATCTAATCAACTGGTTTTGAAAATCCTCCATTTTTAAAAACCATGAATTCTAATACAAAATGGTTCAGAATTCCCAAAAGTGAAATTTTGTTGAAAAATACTAATTCACTGGTTTTAATTGTGGATTAGTTCATATTTGATACCCCCTAATATAAAAGATTACAAACATGAAAATACAAATTTTTATCTCATATTTTTGCCTTGGACCTTGTGTAGCTAGGAGGATATTAGTCCTTGGCATCACAGAGCCAGACAGGGTGCCTCCTTCCAGAACTTGTACAGTCTTGTCCACTGGGTGTTCCTGGTACATGTAACCAAATCAAAAAGGCTACCCATGCTTGAGCTGCCATAAGGACTAAAACTGTCCAGATCATTGTTGAAGTGTTTACTACTATTTCAGGTATGCCTTGGAATGATTTTCAGAATGAGAGAAAAAGCAGTTTTTTGGAGTAAAGGTAAAAGAAACCAACTTTGAGAGGAAAATAAATTACTTACCCCAGCACAGTGAGGTTGAACATATAAATGAAAAAAAATTAAAAGGAGGGACTAGAGCAATTATTCACTACTTTCCTTTTCTGCATTGGTAAATGAGGCCACCAAAACCTCAATAAGCATGATGGCTACTCTGCTTAGCTTCTTTGGGTAGGTAGCTGGTCACCTCTCAGAGAATGAAAGGGAAAAGATGACTCTTATAGATTGTGCTGCAAGTCCAGGATATGTATGTGACACCTATTTCACAAAAAACAGTGGTTTCAATGATAATGGTGGTTTCAATGATAACAGCAGTTTAAATAATGACAGTGGCTTTGTTGATGACTTGGAATACTATCAGTCTTGTCCCTAAATTTTCTCAACCAACCTCCTGTTCCCTTCAGTTTTCAACAAAATCCTTCTCCAAATACCTTATCTACATGTTTTTATCCCTTATTTAAATATTTTCCATCTCATGGCTACCTTTTGTATAGTTTTGACCTCTCCAGTGAGTGTCTTGGAGTCTTTACAAGGGGCTAGGTGTTGTGACCTAGGTCACATGTCTGTGCTCAGCTGCAGCTCAGCCAGCTGGAGGAGATGAAATGTGTCTCTTCCAGACTGAGAGAGAGAGACAAGACAATACAAATACACTCCTACATTTTTGACAAAGAGCATTTGGAATCATCTTGCTAAATTTTCCACAACTGCAGAGAGCTTAGAGCATCCACAGCCATCTCTGTAAAATGGTTTGGAAGCCAACTTGACAGAGACAAAGCCCCTGTGTGCCCCACTCATGGGCTCTAAATTCAGCCCTCTTTAACAAGAGATTCCACAGAATTTTCTGTGTGAGTCTTTCAAGTTAGGGACCGCTCCAGAAGAGCTCTCTGGGGTAACTTTTATCCAAGCTGCCCAAGTCCCACCTCTGAACTCCATAAGTCTCCCTCTTGGTATCTAAAGAGCTCCGTAAACTCACTGCAGCTGTAGAAAACTTCGCAAAACAACTCGGCTTGGTACAGGGCTTCTGGCGCTACTGCCCAACCAAGCCTCCCACAACAAGTCAAGTCAGGTTTTGGCAGTGTGCTGACCTCAGATAAAAGTTAACCCTCCGAGCTCAGTAGGGGTCCCAACTTCAAAGACTGAAATTTGCCAAGTCTCTAGTTAAAGAGGGCTAAAGAGTCCATGGGTGTGGCACATGAGGACTCCATGTCTGTAAAGCTGGCTTACCGAGCCACTTGACAGAGACAAATGTGGGTGCATTTCATTTGAT
The DNA here is from genome assembly GCA_007896445.1 of Puccinia hordei. Taxonomy (NCBI): domain Eukaryota; kingdom Fungi; phylum Basidiomycota; class Pucciniomycetes; order Pucciniales; family Pucciniaceae; genus Puccinia; species Puccinia hordei. The sequence continues at coordinate 521,083 of RDRW01000063.1, read as the reverse complement.
TTCTCTGTGCAAGTGTTGATGTAAAAAACAAACTGAAAAGTAATAATTCAAAAGCGACACAAACACTCAAATAAAATAGATAAATGAATGAACCCTGAAAAAAAAAATTGAATCACCTTCAGGAACCCGCTTTGATTCTGGTTGATTATGAATTGTTTCGGGATACGTCGTATCAAGAGGGGAAAAAATCTCAAACAACCTTATATTCACATTTTCTTTTTTTTAGTTCAATTAAGACTCGTGAAATGCACAAATCAGATGGAAAGATTGTAATAAGAAATTTGCGCGGTTTAAATACATGCATCGTTGTTTTTTTGTTCCTCAAGCCACCACCAACAAAGGGAATACTTTGTCACCTCCGGTGCCTCTGAGAGGTAACCCGTTTTTGTGTGTACATCGAAATAATAAGACGGCGCAACTTCTCTAAGCAATGAATGCGTATAAAAAAAGACTTATGTTTTCAGGGTTGGCAGATTAATATGCCTACCTTTCTTTAGGATAAGAACGACTGCTGAATGACGAGGACAAGCACGATCAAAGAGCACGAGTTCATGAGCATTGGCAACCAGGAACGAAAAGGCAGATGGCTTACTCCATTAGGAAAAAACATCACACGGGTTTCTCTTTATCCACGTTGCTGTTTTCGACAGGTGTCGGCTCTGGTGTATCGGCACAATCCATTTGCTGATCATCATCATCGGGTTCTTCAGAGGTCGCTTTTTCGTCACTTTTCGTCTCAACATTTGCCGTGACCATCTCGACATCTCCGTCGGGTTTCTCTGGCGCCTTCGTTGATTCGTCCTCTTTGAGTGAAGCGTGGTCGCCGTTTACTGTTTTGGACTCATCGATGGCTGCTTCGGATTCAGCGCTAACTGCTGTGACTTTACCTTCGGGTTTATCGTTGATGAGTTGGTCAGGTTGACCATTGACTGTTTCGGGTTCAGGGTTGACTGTTTCGTTTTCAGGGTTGACTGTTTCGGTTTCAGGGTTGACTATTTCGGGTTCAGGGTTGACTGTTTCGGGTTCAGGGTTGACTGCTTCGGGGATGGCTTCAGATTCAACGTTGGCGGCTTCAGGTTCAGCGTTGACGGTTTCGGGTTCAGCATTGATGGCTTCAGGCTCAGCGCTCATTGATTTGGCTACACCATTGACAGCTTCGGCTTCACCGTTGACAGCCTCCGCTTTGGCGTTGGCGGCTTCTGACTCAGCCTCTATTGGCTCAGGCTGACCGTTGACGGCTTGGTGGTTGCCATTGGCTTGAAGCAGAGACTTAGGCTCGACCGATACATCGGCTCCTGGGGCCTCGGTTTGAGGTGCAGTGAGTTGAGCATCATCGAGTGGAGCGGACTCGACAGCTTTGTTAGTCTCATCGACTTCGCCAACTTTGACGGACATGGGCTGATCTTCATCCATATCCATGCTGTCAGGATCAGATGGCTTTGTGGGCTCTTTCCCGTTGATCGCCACTTCCTCGGCCTTCTTCGTGCCAGTCGGATCTGTGTTTTCCTTGCCGTTGCCATCATCAGCTGAAGCATTGACCTTGACTTCCTCGTTTCCATCGGCAGTCTTGGTGCGGTGAGCTGGCTCTTCGCCTAATCCGAGTTGATTTCTCCATTTCTCCTGGAGAGCGCGAGCTCTTGCTCTGATGCTGTATTGAGCGTCCAATGGAATATTCCATTCTTCTAGGACGCCAACGCGTTTCAGGACCTTGGCCAGCTTGCTCGACTGGAACAGTAATCATGTCAAAAACGGCGCAATCTCGAACCAAGAGGATAAGATTAAGCGCCCTACCGTGAGCCACTCAGTTTTCATCTCAAACTTTTCAATGTCCGTGAAAACATCGTCAATCTCGGGCATCATCTGTGCGCACAATCAACAAAGCGAGCGGTAATTAGTGACCCATCTTCCGGAGTCAAAGCAGCTGTCAAGGAAGGATACCTTTTCGGTGAGCGGAACTTTGCCTAAGAACAACCGTTGCAATCGATGGCGCCATTCCCTAACGACGGACTCGCCATCAACAGGTACTATCGGCTCCTCTTTCTTTTTACCTCGCTAAGACAAAGATAACGGGGGGGACAATCAACATGTGAGGGTCAGCAGAGCAGTTTGACGAGCGATTTAATGAAAAACTGGTTTACCTTTTTGACCGCTGGGGCAGCTACAGGTGGCTCTGGAGTAGCACTAGCCTGGGCAGAGGCGTTGGAGGCTCGAGCATCGATCGATTTCCGTTTCTTAGTGGACATAGCTGGTGATTTAGTTTCGGAAGGTCGCTTCCTTTTTTGTTTTGATTGGGCCGAGGCAGCTTGATCGGCACCTTCAGCATCGGCGGTGTCTAGTTCATCAATTTCTAGGGCGTTGTAATCTTCCTGAGCAGCCACGAGACGCGCTTCGAGCTCAGCCTCCCAAGCTTCCGGTGCGAGTGCAATTTGGTAGGCAGCCTTGAGGTCGGCGCCTTTTTTGTTGGGATTGTTGATGAAAGCCTGGAAGAAAAAAACGGAGAGAGAGATTTGGGCAAGCTGTTCGGAGGAAGAAGAGGGGAAAAGAGCTAACCTGAATCTCGTTGGAATCCAGCATGCTAATTTCTTTGGCGTTCATCCAGGCACTAGACAATACCACCACAATCAACGGTCGGAATGCTTCAACAGGTCAAACGGAAACTTACTAATCAGCCGTTTTGAAGAATTTGACGAGGTAAGAATTTTTTTGTGCAATCTTGCGCTCATCTCTCAAGTTGAGAGGTGATACATAAGGGTCAACGATCTGTGAGGACAATTGTCACCAAAAATGGTCATTCAGACTATAATTAGGAAGCTAGTTGAGATTGGAGAGACGACTAGTTAAAAACTTACACGAGCGGGCCATGCCGGGTGTCCTTTGACTTTAGCCAAGACGATATCCCCGAACGAATCTGGAAAATTCAAGTAAACGAAAACAAGAGTGTGAGTCGAACGATAAAAATGCGTCTTGTTGAGGTTAGAAAAATAAAGATGAAATATGAAATCTTGTCGGAGACCGGCGAAGATCAAGGTTATATCAAGATAGACACGGACATGTGGGTAAGTTGGGCGTAGCCACTGCAGTAAGTGAGGCACCGCTCTGTCTGGGAGTTTTAGGAGGCATATCGAATCGCGCGATATATGGTAAATTCGAATCGAGCGATCGAGCCGGGGTGAAATCTGTTGATAAGAGAAAATCAAACGATCAGCTGAGGTGAAAAAGACGCGTCCCTTGAAATTTGATTCCTTTTCGCCTCGGGTATTTGTTTTTTGAGCAGTATGCAGGACTAGGGAGAGTTCCGCGCTAATGGAGAGTAGCCTGTCTTCTGTGAAGAAAAAAAGAGGGACGATTGACGAACCAAGACGAGGTGAGACGATCACTTGAAAGAATGGGGGTGCCTAAGTAAGAGAAACGAGATAATGAGTCAGTAGTGTGTAGACCAGTTAATTTGGTGAGGGGGAAGAGAGGTGTACGAAGAGAGAAGAACAAAGACTTACGGTCGATCGAGTGGGCTGTACGAGAGGTAGGTTTTACAGAAGGGGGGCAGGGCGAAAAAGGCAAGTTAGAATCTCGATGTGGGACGTCGGAGGGGAGGAGAGAGGGGAAGAGGCTGAAGGACGTGGTGGATAGAATGAGGTGGGAGGGAGAGAGCGAGGGATGAAGGGGAGAGTGGGGGATATACATACATACTGGGGGCAGGGGGAATACGGCAGGTTTGAGGTTGAGTCTTGGTGGGTGGGTGGAAAGTGAGAGTGAGATACAGAAAGGGGGGCAGTTGGAGCGATGGAAGTGATGGGCTGAAACAGCAGCAGGCTGTCGATTGTGCGAGTGTAGTGGGTTTATATACCCTATGACTCTCTGGCTGACTGAGGATGACAGCTTTATGTAGTATGTATGCATCTTATTATTTATATCTGTTTTTATTTTTTATTTTATTTTATTTTTCTCAGCAAGGTTTTAATTCATTGAAAGAATTTAAATCCATAGATATGGAAATAACTCTCGTCTTGTTTGGTCTACACCGATGAGATGACATTACTTATGTACACATTACAACATTACTACACCCCAAATCATATATCATCCATCAACTTACATAATTGTATCTTAAAAGCGTAAATCTTTGATCTGTTATTCACATCCTCTACCTCTCTTGGCCTCAGTCTTGCAATGCATTTCTTTATCTTCGCTTAATGCTCTTACTTCTATTGATGACAATCCACCTTTTCAATCTGAGCTTCTGCCTTGGAATCCTGGACCGAGCCTGGGTGAGATCGGCAGGCTTCTTCTTCTTCTTCTTCGCCTTCTTCTGCTCCTTGTTCTTTGTCTCGGTCGTAAGTTACCTTGGACGTCGGCAGTTCTCTATGTGAGTTGGTTGAGTAGTGGGAGATACAGAGGGGATGATTAGAGTGGATGTGCCTGTGATATGTACAATTTGTTCAACCCGTCATCCAGTTGAATATGTAAACCCTAAGTCCATATCATGTACTCACTTACAACTCAACCCATCCATCCGTGCAAGCCTGTCTCACCACCCCCACTCCAGTTCTTGGGATCTTCTTTCTGTCGGCCAGGGATCTTGCGATGATTCAAAGCCTATGATTCAGCAACGGTTCTGCTCAACGGAACCCATCGGTTGGCTTCTAAGGATCCAATCGTGCCCACAGCCGAACGAGTGGTGGGTGTCTCCAAGTCCACGAATGATCTGAGTTCCATCTCAAGCTCAAATGGCTTCCCAACTGGTACGGTCTCTCGAGAAATCTAATAGCCAGGGCCAGCGGGCTTCCTTCCGATAGATCTGATCTAGAATGAACATGAGATCGTGTATTATTGACCCTAATGATCCTTAAGACACAAGACTGGGGAAACTCAGAACCATAAAAAATAAACACAAAAACCGGGGAGTTTCTTTTTCATTGCGAAGTGTATATATCTACTAGATGGATGCAACACTCATCTGGCTGTCTACACCAACAAGAGTCTAGTCGAAGATATCTTTTCGCTCTTTCTCTTTAATTGACCTATTGGGGTGGTAGCCTAGACGGATTAGCCGAGTCTGGTGATATGTGTGTAACCCTACTACTTGAGTGCTGCTAACAAGCTGTTGAGACGATTGACAATCAATCAATCAGCTAGTATCAGAACAGACCTGAGTTCAGACTTCAGCAAGCAGGACTTACGATTCAAAGACTTCGACCTCAATAGCTGCCTCAGCCTTTTGGGCTTCAGTCCCAGTGCTCAAGGCTCGTTGGGCTTCCTGAAGTCCAGACCTAGCAGCCTAACAAACAGGCGGATAATAAAATCCCTGTTCAGTTCATGTACCTTCACCACGGCTTTGAAGGTAAGGATATGGATGTGGCAGGACTTTACCTCGGCCGAAAAAGCGTCTAGAGGGTAGGCCTCAACGGCGTTGATGGTGAGGAGGTTGTTGGGATGGACATTGGCAAAGCCACCAGAAACTGCAGGAGAAAAAAAATTAGCAGCAAATCATGAAAACCGAGATGACACATGCACGTGGAAGACGTTATACCAAACCATTTCTTGGAATCGCCTTGACCTTCGATCACTTCAACCACCCCAGGCTTCAAGCTTTCGATACTTGCCACGTGGTTGGCCAAGACACCCATGTCCCCAGACTCGGCGGCGATATTGACCTGAGTGACTCCACTAGATTGGTAAATTGTCTAGAGAATCCATATCCAATCCAACGATCGATTGGCCAATTAAAACGGGTTGTACACAGTGACAGTGTTCGTTATAGGCCAGGTAGACCATGAGGGTGGATTGGTATTGGTTGAGTTTGTATTGCTGTTATTTAAGCCACTTCTAATCGGGGCGAAGGAGAGAGGAGAGTTGCAGTAATGACGAACCTCGTGTGGTAAGACCAATGACAGCTGGAGTTTACCATCTGAGCCAGGAGCAGCCTCGGTAGCGTAGGCTCTTGCTGAAAGGGTGCTCGTAGGCAATCGCAACGATTGGACAGCGCGAGAGAAGCCAGGCCGAGAAGTAATTACTAGTCGAGAAGCAAACATCTTTTGTTCTTTTAGCTGGTTTCTCGTTATTCCTTGGCTCGTCTTGTTCTTTTGGTTCGTCAAATCGACGCTGTATCAAGCCTTGGTTTGGTTCCGCTGAGCTTGGGTGTAGGTACAAATTGGATCGGTGTGTTGTCAGGGAGGATTTTGATATCTGCTGCTATCGGCCGTAGACACACTCGGTTCGGCTCACACCGGAAGGACGTCGACTGACACACTGGACAACAAGTACATATTTATGCATTTACACATCCATGTGTATGTAAATAAATAAATATGTACTTCCCCTGGAAGGTTTCTGGTAAAAATATGAACCTTTACACATGTCCAGGCCATCTTGGAACAAAAGGCTACTGGTTTGTTTGGGGCAGGTTTGAAAATTTGATCTATCAAGATTTTGGTTACCAATGATTTGTTCCGTTGCAAACATGGAAACCTAATCAATTGATCCAGAGGGCTTACACAGTTGGGATAGCTTTTAGTAAGATGGCAGGTGGAGGACAGCTCTACTCTGACACCATTCACATTTGGCTTCAATTGGTAAAATTCAGCCAACAGCAATAATAGGGGGGACCAAATATGGCCAAATCCACTTTTGAAACCAGTCAATTATCCAAAAATAAATAAAAATCATCTGTGGGTTCCAAAAGGGGTTAGATGAAGGACCAGCATGTTTTAAAAATTGTAGGTTTTTGAAAACCAGTCAATTACATAATGCTGGATTTGTTCATATTCAATATCCCCTGATTAGAAATTATTGTATGAGGGAAGCAAATCATGTATTACTACATCAATAAGGGCCTCAGTTGGGGCCACTCCAGTGCACTGCCAGTATAATTAGTTGTAGGTATCCCAGTTAAACTTAGGGGCACTCTGACTTACATCTCTATTTCATTGGTTGAGATCAACCAAGGTTAAATTGCTTCATGAGTGCATTCCAGTATGAGATGTGTGTGTACAGCTAGCGCAGGATAGCTTGCGTTATTTGTTCCCCCCCCCCCAAAAAATAATTTTTCCCCCACCAAAAATAATTCTCCCCCCGCCCAAAACTTCCGGGGTTGCAGGGTAAGTGCTGCGCGGCCTGAATAGATATCCAGATACACATCCAGTCCTGGACCGGCGTAAACCAACTTGAAAACGGCTATGGATGAATTGGAAGGTGAGTAACACTTTCCCTTTGTTTTCTCTGTCTCCATCCGCCTACCCTACAATACTCAGGGAAATGATTGATACACTGACTATGATCATCTTTAATCCCAGACCCGCTTGGCTTTGATTGGCCATCTTTTGACAAGGTTGAGGACTGGCTAAACGACCAAAATTCCCCAGACCCGGCCCCTTATCTCACTGATCACCATCCAGAGCCCCCGGTAACCATGCCCAAGAAGAATACCAATCATCTTGTCAGACGGAACCTTGCTGGCCATGCTAATAACCAGCCAAGCAAGGCCCCATTGGTTAACACTGCTCCCTGTTCTGTCTCTCCTGTGTCAACCCCAGTTCCAACAAAGTGCACTAAGAAGAAGGCCAGTGATGACCTACAGAAGAACAAGGCCAGCCATAGGTTGATATTGGTACATCACCTATTATATTTGCCTTCCCTTGTACCCCCCCCCCCCCAGTCCAACACTTGACTCTCTCGTAAACAAAAGGTCACTACCAGTACTTCCAATCAAAAGTACACTTGATTTAAGCTGGAAACCTTGACTCGTTGCCACTTTTTTTGGGATCTCTCCAATAAAAACCTGTCCGCCTTCAAAGATGCTTGTTTCCAGGCCAGCAAAGACCATGAGATTGACGGGCTGGCCAACCACACCAAAGACCAAGAATCTCTCAATGTTATATGCTGGAATGTGGCAATACCACATATTATTGAGTTTCAAGCAAAAGAAAATCAAGCATTAACTGACTTAGCTTCCTTTGAGGCATTCCTTGAGGAGTGCAATGATGCAGGGCGACACCAATGTTGCATCACTGTGGAGCAGAAAAATCCAAAGATGGTTGCCAAGGTAAGTAACATTTTGTCTTATTGATTGGATGATCATGTGTGCCTCCACTGATAACTGTCTGCTTATGTTTAACCAGCAAGTGGCAGCTCTCTCTCAACTTAAGAAGAAGAAAAATCCCTGTGGGACCCCTGACGACCTCCCCATTCCATCAAAAGGCGCATCAATGTCTGTTGTGCACTGTTTGATCACATCAACATGCTCAAGGCAATGCACAAGCCTTGCAAGCATCTGACTGGTACCCATGAGACCCCTTGTTATTTTGATCCAAAAAACCCAACCAAGTATATATTACTTTCCATGACCAAGCTCATGGTTTGGGCCAAAGCAATGGTAAGTGGGCTGTTTGTTTCCTATGTTTACAACCTTACTGACTTGCTGGGCTTCCAAGCTCTCTAATCCTGACAGGTTAGTCTTCTTCAGCCCCCTCTAGGCCCCGTGTTTATACCTCAATTGCGCAAGGAGCATGGACCAAGCCTTGGTACCCCTGACTAACCACCTCAGGATAGCCCCATCAGATCCAAGGGTCAAAGCGACCACTCCGTTTCTGTTACTACTTTGCCTGGACCCGCAGAAAACTTAATCAACAACGCTGGCTACACGCCACCGGCCCTCCCCAATGGGTTATCCAACAAGCTATCCAACCAACTATCCCTAGGCTTACTATGGCTCTCCACCAGCCTACTATCCCCCCAGTCTTCCTCAGATGGCTACCTTACAAACTAACCACCACTTGCCTGATCCTGTGTTTCCTCCTGCCCCACCCACCTCTTTGCCGGTTCCGTCTGATGAACACATCAAACTTGCCAATTACCTGTCCTACGTTCACATCAATCCTCACTGCCCCGTGGTCAATTCCGCCCTTGATGAATTGGGGATATGTCAGTATGACCGCTTTGATGCCTTCAAAGCTGAGGAGCTTGAAGAGCATGTCAAGAAATCAAATGCAAGTGCTCTGGTGAATAGCATTAAGAAATTCAAACAATATATTAAGTCCAACCGCCCTCAGAAGGAGTAGTACAAGTAACAGTGTCATGCTACATGCTACTTATACTGCCTCACCGCAGGTGCTTACTCTATAGTATCCAGATTCCTCTATTCCATAGTGTGTAGTCTAATGGTCTACCAATGTCACAATTCCTTATGTTATCTCAACTTTTCTATGTCTAGCAAAGTCACAAATACATGACTTACTGTAATTTCCTCTCTCTGATGAAATGTCAAGCTTAAAGCCCTCAAAAGACCTCTTTGATTTGAGTGTTACTGAGAAAATGTCTCAATTTAGTAAGCATGTGAATATAGGAAGAGGAGGGATTGCATTGCATTCAGTTGTGGTTACTCATCAGTAATGGATAATCATAAACAAGTGGAACAGTAAAATAGTAAAATGGATGAGGAAGGATTCACTTCAGTTGCAGGCTATAATGACATGGGGAGCATACTGGATAAGCAGAAGAGGAATGATGAGGCACAATAGGGCGTTGATAAACGCACACCCACACCAGGGGCACGCCAACCCAAAATGGTGTGTTTTTCCCACACACCATTTTGGGTTGGCATGTTTGGCGGGCACACCAAGGATTGGCCTGCCCATGGCCAATCCTTGGCGTGCCGGCCAAACACGGCAACTATGTTGGCGTATTTGGCCAGCACACCAACAGTCCCGCATGCCCACCCCCGTGGGAGTGGGCTTTGTCGGCTAGGAGGATTTCCTCCTGGCCAACAAGGCTATACAAACTTCTTGGCCGGGAGGAAATCCTCCTTGGCCAACAAGGTTACACAACCTTGTTGGCTGGGAGGACTTCCTCCCGGCGGACAAGGTTGTATAACCACATTGACCAGGAGGAAATCCTCCTGGCCAACATCAGCAGCGTGTGCAACTTGCACACGCTGATGATGTGTATTGGATACACATACATGGTGTATTATGTGTATCCAATACACATAGGTGTGCGGCCCCACCGCACATCCATTGGCGTGCGGGTGGGCCACTGAGAAGCATGCCAATGGAAATTGGCATGCTTGTGAAGCACACCAATTGCCATTGGTGTGTTTCACACGCATGCCAAACCTGTTGGTGTGCCTGGAAACACACCAATGGGCATTGGAGTACCTGCCACACCTGCAAATTTGGGCTGGCGGGGGTGTCAAAACACGCCAAACGCCCCTGGCGTGGGCGTGCGTTTATCAAGCCCAGGCACAATAATCTGATTGAGGAAGGATTCAGTTGTGTAGCTCACTAGAACATGAGGGGAGCATCAAGTATAGGCGGAGGAGATAAGGGGGTACAACCAAGCCCAAGGCTTAAACAAATTCATAGCCAGACCCCCGGAATAGCTTCTGGGTCAAATTGGCTGTGAAAACCAAACGTAAAAAATTGTCAATGACTAAAGTCCTCTTTGCCCCCCGTCAAAAGGCTCTCATATCTTTGTAAGGTGGCCTTGTAAACACTGAACACCTTTTCTATTGGGTTCATTTTGGGAGAGTAGGCTGGCAAGTAAAGAAGCAAGGAGCCACTTGCCTCAACAATATCCGCGACCAATCCATTGTGGTGAATCTGGGCATTTTCCATCACTAGGATGCTGTTAGGTAACAGAAAGGGATTCATAGATGGGATCTACCATCCAGATGTTGAGTCAGCCGGATCCAAGAGATATAACCCCATGTTGGCGTTGTGGGAGATCTTATATACAGGAGGTGCAGCACTGAAGCTGAGCCCGCGCTGCGGGCTCAGCGGCAGACTGAGGAAGGTACATACCAACTGTCACCGGAATTTTGCGGGTAAAGCACAAGGGCGCAGCAGGCAACATTCTATAGTTTGCGCGGGCAATAGGTTGAGTGGAAAAAGGCCGCTTCAGTATGTGCGACGTCAAGGAACTGGGTGGAACCACGGTGTTTGGGGCACCCGGTGCGGGCAAAGCGGGGGCAGAAGGAGCGGAGGCGGACGCGGGGGCAACAGACAACTGCAGGGGTCAGCGGGGTATAGCAGTTGAGGGCAGGCTGTGGTGCAATGCAGAACTAGGGAGACAGGCAAGTAGGCTCCAGGGACAGTACCAGGGATTGCGGGACAAGACCAGGGGAGGACGTTGTACAAATAGAGGGGGTTGTAGGGGTGGCGGGATCTTATCTTATCTTATCATCAAAGTAGATAGCTATCATCTTCAGCGCATATAAGAATTCACCTTAGTTATCAAACTCTCTTAGTGACTTTCAGTGTGAGCGGTGTGGAACTCCTAAAGGATCAGGAAAGAGCTTGAAGGGGAAATAGACAACAAATCTAGTAAGTAGAAGATGTTGAAGCTACAGGTGCTGATGAGGCTGCCCTTCTTGACTAATGCTGAGGGGAAAGGGTTTCACTAAGAAAAGAAAGAAAAAGAGGTGTGGCTATATTTCTACTAATCCTTAGATGGCTGCTACTAATGGGAACTTAGGTTGTTTAATCAATCTGAGGCAGGGACCTTAAGAGGAGTGAGAAAAGCACTGAGAAAGAGTATGTGGTATGATTGTTATTGGTATAAAGGTTGATGCAAAGGTAAATGTAAAATTGTTTAAAAGTTAAAGGAAAAATGTAAACTGTACTTCAATAAAGGGTAGGGTGCATGCCTCATCCATAGAACTAAGGGGAGTTCTACTTATACAAAAAGGGCACAAGATGGCTTATCCTGGCAGTAAATAGAAAGGGGAAATGTGTTCAGAGGTATAAAACCAAAAGAGAGTAGTGATAGTGTAAGAAAGATGAGCCAATGTAGCTAGTAACTATGTATATAAGGAATGTAATGTGACTAGTAACCAAAGAGGATGATAAAGGCAGAAGATGTAACTATGTAGTAACTATGTAATATGAATGACTGTGCTGTACAACTTTATACCAAAGAAGATATAAACTAAAGAAAAGTATGTAATATCTATGTTTTATTTATGTACTGTATATTTATAAATCAATACCTTGTATAATATCCTATGGGGTTGGAGTACTGGTAAAGTTATGTGGTTATAAGTGGTATTATTCTAAGAATGCTAATAACTTCTGAACCAAAGGGAATTCAGGGGTACTTTGAGTGAGTGACTAGGGGTAGTTTTTTATGTAGAATCTGATTATGTAATAATAATGAAGTATATGTGAGAGGAAATGTAAGTTGTTGATGATTGTATGTGAAAAAGGTATGGATTACCACAGCAGACAAGCGGAACTGTGAAGGGCAACATCAGGAAGATGACGCAAGAGGAACGGTCCCCTTGCTGAGTATAAGGTGTTTCAGGGAATCCAGTCAGTCATCTGCTAACAGTTGTTTATTCCATAGAGGAAATCAAAGAACTACCGGAACCAATAAGGAAGAAGGGCAACCAGAGCGGAACATACAATACGTTGGCCAAGAAGTACTTCAAATCAAATTGGTCAACCGTGTCCTCCTGTACAGTGTGGGCAACCAAGCCCGAGGTAGAGATTGCCGGGATGATGTTGAATTGGTGAGTACTGTGCTTGCAAGGAACCCTTTGGGTACATTCACCTACTGCCGCCCAATCTCTGGTTCTTGAAAAAGCCTTGAGACTCACCCCAGACTCATCTGAACATGGAAAGGGGTTTCATTTTGTTACAAATAATCTCAAACAAACCAAGATTAACATGGAAATAGTTGGCTGACCTGTGAATACCAAGCATTCCGAAGGGATGCCAGCCACCCAAGAAATTTACCAAGCACATTTGTAGGGGTCCTGCTTAGGATGAACCGTTGGCATTGTCATTTTGGGCATGTTCAAGCAATGGTGGAGAGTGTTCAAGATTGTTGAGACGGATACGTGTGTGCCGTGCTTGTCATACAAGCTTTGCTGGATTTTGTCGGCATACATGGAGGGTTTCTCGGAGACTAGCTCCTGTGTAAACTGCAGGTCTTCATTTGAGAGGTCAAGTGGGTGACCTCTAGACTTATACGTCTCTGGGTTGCACACTACCACCCAAGTATTCATATAGAAGCAAGTCCAACAATAAATAGAAGCAGGATGAACAGTAGCGCCCAGGGAATTGTTGATCTCGTCAACCTGCTTGCCATTGAGTGAAGCTTTGACCGCCGCATATTTGAGTTCTGGCAAGTATTTGATGAACCCCATTGGCTGACTCCAAGGTAAGATTATTTTTGTCAGCTGATGAGGGAGGAATAAAGATGGCAAAATATTGATTACTTACTGGAGAAAAAAGGAAAGGATTGATATGGGTTAAGCCGGTTTCGGGACTGGATGTGTATCTGGATATCTATTCAGGCCGTGCAGCACTTACCCTGCAACCCCAGAAGTTTGGGGTGGTAAAATTATTTTACGTGGGGGAAAAAAAATAATTGGGGGGGAATTCACAAGCTATCCTGCAATAGCTGTAAGTCACACCAAATTTAACCAGCTGTAAGATATCAAGAATATCCACAGTCATGGTTTGGTAAAGGGCTCCCACAACTGCTGAACCCACCCTCCCCACACTTGTGGAATTGTCCAACTGGCTTGATAAAAAATGGAAGGGTTTAATATGTAATTTTCACACAATAGGGGGCATCAAATATGACCAAACCCACAATTAAAACCAGTGAATTAGGTTTTTCCACAAAATTTCATTTTTGAGAATTCTGAACCATTTGATATTGATATACATGGTTTTTTAAAAATGGTGAATTTTCAAAACCAGTTGATTAGATAATGGTGGATTTGGTCATATTTGATACCCCCTAATGAGGGGGTTTAAGATTTAATTTTCACACAATGAGGGGGTTTAAGAGGGGGTATCAAGTATGACCAAATCTACCATTATCTAATCAACTTGTTTTAAAATCCACCATTTTTAAAAACCATGTATATCTATATAAAATGGTTCAGAATTCTCAAAAGTGAAATTTTGTGGAAACCCCTAATTCACTGGTTTCAATTGTGGATTTGGTCATATTTGATACCCCCTAATATGTAGTTTTCACAAAATATGTACATGCTTGCAATTTCATCATTTGGGAAATAAAGACAAGCAATTTTTTTTCAGAATATGAGCCTCTAGTTTCCACTCACTTTCCTTCTTCCTGTTCCTAACCCTAGTATATTCCTGTTTGACAAACCTCCCTCTGTTCCAGTTCCAGTTCCAGTTCCTTTCGCTTGTTCCCATTCCTGTTCCTGTCACCTTTCCTGTTCTTGTCACCTTTCCTGTTACTGTCACCTTTCCTGTTCCTGTCACCTTTCCTGTTCCTTTCACCTAGCCTGTTTATGTCCTGTTCCTGTTGTTGACTCTATAGGCCCCCTTTGGATCTTGTTGAGGGGGCTCTTTAGTTGGGTATATGAGTCAGCTCTCATATTTGAAATAAAAATCATCAAGTCTGAGCTGAATTCACCACTTTCTTCTGCTCAAGATAGTTCCTCCTCTTCACCACATCTCCCTCAAGAGCTCAAATTGCAAGTATTTTATGATATTGGTTCAATTCATTACCATTGATATTACACAGAATTTAAGAATATTAAAATTTATGATACTTGAGCAGGATTTGGACTACCACATCCAAATCAAAGAATATTTCAAGTGATGCCAAAGGCAGGTGAACAGCAAAGAGAGTATGTCATTCACTTGAATTGAGCTTCCCATTTGTCTTTGTCCCAAGTGGTTGAGGAATTTGAGTAATACCAGTGGGAACCACAACTTAAAGCACTTATTTGACCAGTTTATTTTTTTGAGCCACACTTAAGAATAAGAAAAAGCTTGCATCATCATCTTCCTTGATATTGTTGAGATAATCTTCAACAAAATAGTGGCTGGATTCAGTTCTGCTTATCTCTGAGTGGGCCACAAAATTTTCTTTCTTTTCAAAATTTCCATCCAATCCCCACCAATATCAAAATTTATGATTTAAATTAACCTCAAAACAATTGTGCATGATCTGGTACCAAATGGCTGGCTGAATGGGTCACAGTAAGGAAGATGGTTCACTTCTGAATATTGCACTCCTGTTTTGTGATTCTTTGTTTTGTTTTATTGCACCTGCTTCAAGCCAATGTTGAGGAGCTGCAAAAGTTTCTGATTTAGTCTAAGGCTGTCCAATTTTCATCTGTGAAATCTATGTGTTAGGAACATTACACCAAGAGAAACAGAATGTGAAGCAAACCAGCAACTTTTTTGGTGGAAAAAATATTGAGGCAAAGCAGGGCGTTGATAGACGCACGCCAAGCGCGCACGCCAACGCCAGCCCGCACACCATTTTTTTTTGGCGTGCGGGGCCCACACGCCCTTTTTTTTGGCGTGTAGGGTCTACACGCCAAAAAAAAGGGCGTGTGAGACCCACACGCCAAAAATGGTGTGCGGTTCCCACACGCCATTTTTTTTGGCGTGTGGGCCCCGCACGCCAAAGAAAATTGGCGTGTGGGAACCGCACGCCATTTTTGGCGTGCGGGGCCCACACGCTCACGTAATCGAATGGCCCCTGCCATTCGATTACGTGAGCGGGGGGTGTGTATCCCCATACACATAATACATGTATGTATTATGTGTATGGGATATACACACCCCCCGCTCACGTAATCGAATGGCAGGGGCCATTCGATTACGTGAGCGGGGGGTGTGTATCCCCATACACATAATACAAGATGATAAATTTAAAGGCAAGTCAGGTCAAGTAAACAACTGATTTGGAACTCATGGAAGACAAGAATCATGAGCTCCACTTCCATGATGTAGTTCTTTTTGCAAATAATACTAATAATAATAGTCACAACAGAATGTATCGACTTCCACTTTATAACAGACATTTTGATGGGAAGAGATGTGAATTACAGGCGACTGGGCCGGTTTGGAGGGGGAAAACTTGAGAGTCAATCCATTTTCTGATCTCCTCAGTGACTTGGTCGCGATAGATAGGATCCTAGTTAGGAGAATCACGAAGCAAACAATCGACATTTCGTTTTTGTTTTGTTCTTGTTCAGAATTCGAATGAGGATTAACTTACTTGATGCATAAAATGATTACCGCCTCGAATGACATGTGTGGTTAAATTGGCACCGGGAAACAAGTTGGCTTTAGATTTCTCTGTGAAGAGCTGCGGTGGAAAGGCCGGGTCATCGGATGCGCCTAGATAAAGGCACGGGATGTTGGCAGGATATGACGTCGGAAGAGATGCCGCTGGTTGTATGGCGAATTTCAGGTACAAAAAAGAGTTTGCGTCAGTTTTTAGCTATTGCACATACTACATCATGAGTCCGAGGGTCCTATCAGCAGAAGGGGCTTGCCTTGTTCATCCGAGTGATCGATTTCGCGAGTCTAAAGATACATACACAGTGTGGATTAATTTGCTGTCCTAATTATTACCAACACCCAGAAGAAAAATACACTTGCTTTGTACCAACTTAAAGGGCCTAGCAGACCGCCTTTTTCGAACTCAGCCAGGAAGTATTTGATTTCCTGTACAAATGGACGTTAAAGATTTTGATAGTATGTCGAGTCATAGCAGCTCAATAAAAAAAGGCACTGATAATGGAAGACATGTAAGATAGAACAGTGGATGGTTTGAAGCCTACCGCTCAACCTCAATCTTTTCGAACTGGTCGCCAAGCTCTTTGATTTGTCTTTTGAGAGAATTCTCACCAACGAAAGATCAACTTTGATGTGTATGACTTAACAGGTCGGGCTTGATGAAAGTAGACCTTAATGAGTCAGTCACCGTGATGTAGATCCAGTGATTTTATTTATTGTCCCGCACGCCAAGTTTTTTTGGCGTGCGGGGCCTACACGCCAAAAAGAATTGGCGTGTGGGAGCCACACGCCAATTGTTTGGCGTGCGCTCCCACACGCCAATTTTTTTGGCGTGCAGATACACGCCAAAAAAAAAAGGCGTGTAGGCCCCGCACGCCAAAAAAAATTGGCGTGCGGGTTGGCGTTGGCGTGCGCCTTTGGCGTGCGTTTATCAACGCCCGGCAAAGCATGGCGCTGTGGACCAACTTAGAGCTTGTTGATGAGACTGTCAAACCTAACTTAGTTGTATTTAGTCCAACCGTATTAGTATCAGTTGTTTCTTCATTCATCTAATTACTTTGTCAATCTCACTCAATCTCAACCACTTCTCATTCATTGGCCTGCAGGTATTCCTCAAATTTCTTCACTCATTGTTTTGCTTCAACTTCTCATTACCTTACTTCACTCGATCTTCAGGTGTGCCTCCACCAGCTCCAGTGTCTGATTTGCCGTGTTACTCACAGAACACATCTCTCTGCTTAAGGTTATTATTGTTATTGTCATGATCATTGGTTTCTTCATTCATCTAATTACTTTGTCAATCTCACTCAATCTCAACCACCTCTCATTCATTGGCCTGCAGGTGTGCCTCCACCAGCTCCAGTGTCTGATTCGCCGTGTTACTCACATAACACATCTCTCTGCTTAAGTGTTTTGAGCCCCTGGAATTTTGTTCTTTAAAAAAACATTGCCAAGCAAAGCATCTAGCTTAGAAGTAATCCCTTGGTGTTGTGTGACCTGGTGGTTTTAAATGTTATGAACTTTATACAGCTTAAAGACATCATCTACTAGTGGTTGTAGAATGTTTTTGGTTTTTATCATATCAGGTTGGTTGCAGCTACTTAAGTTTATTACAGCTTGTATTGTAATTCCAGATGAAGTTTAATACATTTAAGAGAAAGAAAACAAAGAAAAAATTTGTTTCCAAGGGGTTGTAACCAAATAATTTTCTTATTAAAAAAAAGGTTGAGAGGTGGAGGCTGGTCAGTTGAGCAAACAATATTGTGAATTGAGCCTCTTGGATGTGTGCAATTTAAGATGGTTGAAGATGCTTTCAGGACAAGGATCTAGTCTCCCAGTGAATTCTTCAATAGAGAATTTGAATTCAGGTAAGGAAAGAAACCACTTCAACCAGTCTGTCAAGTCCTGAGTGATAAAAATTCTTAAGGGTTTTGTTGGGTGAAGCTGCTGGTGTTGGTTTTTTGAGGTGTCACCAGGAAAAAACAATGATCACTTGATGACAAGTGACATTCTGCAACTTTGGTTGCAGCTCCAAAGCTGCTCCAATCCTACTCTTCCTGTATATTTGATTCTCACTGGTGGTTTAATTCAACAGCTCCTATTCTACTGGCTAAGATGACACTTCACTGATTCAGCTCAGTTTTAACGGATTCTGCTCATTTCCCACTGATTCTACTTAGGTTCCACTGATTGTGCTCAGTTTCTGCTGATTCTGATTGGTTTCAAATGATTCTTCTCAGTTTCCACTGATTCTGCTCAGTTTTGACTGATTCTCTGCATTTTCCACATCCTGCTCAGTTTTAACTGATTCTGCTCATTTTTACTGATTCTGCTCTTTTTTTACTGATTCCACTCATTTTTCACTGATTCTGCTCAGTTTCACTAATTCTTCTCATTTTTCACTGATTCTGCTCAGTTTCACTGATTCTGCTCAGTTTCACTGATTCTGCGCAGTTTTCACTGATTCTGCTCAGTTTTCACTGGTTTCATTTTTTTCTGTTTCTCATCAGTTTTCCCTGGCTGAGCTGAGGAGTCACTAAAGAAAAAATATGTGCAAGCTCTGGCACAGATGAGTGTTCAGTCTGGCACAGCTTATAAGTTTTCACTCAAGCATAGCTCAATATTCCCCTTGGGAAAGCTCAGTTTTCACTCTGGTAGCTCAGTATTAAGCCTAGTTTAGCTCAGTGTTCAGTTTGGCGCAGTTCAGTGTTCAATCTGGTGCAGCTCAGACATGACTGTTGGGCAGAATGAAGGCACATCAATGAGGGTGGGAATGAAGTTTCCACTGAGCTATGTACCTATTTTAATCAAAGCTGAGCAGTGCTGAGCAGCTACCCAACACTTATATGCACAGAAGGCAGAAAGAGCTTTTATGAGCAGGCACAGCCTCTGGTTGTGCAAGGTAGAAAAATGAATACCCAATTTTGTTTTAAAGTAATTCAAGGAGTAGCAGTGGATAGATGGAGGATAGATGAGTGAAGTTGTCCAAATGTCACTTGCCATCAAGTGATCATTAATTTTTCCTGGTGTGTGGTTGTAACTGTTTATTTGGAGCAGGAAAGAGATTTTTGTGTTTGCTTTGAATTGGTCCTCCCTGACTAGTGCTTTGGGAGTTGCAGATCAGGCACATGTGCATGTTTCTGTTTCAATGTTGTACAACAAGTAGAATTTAAACAGATGTTTTTCAAGTTCAGGGGTGAGTTGTAATTGCTTTGTGATGGTGTGCACATCCTTTGCGATCTTGTGTTCCATTTTGACATTGGAAGAAGCTGGAGAAAATTTTTGATCAGATATAGGATATAGCCAACAGCCTTTCAGCAATTTCACAGTCAGAATAATTTCCTAGGCTGAAGTCACCCAAGTTACACTAGGATGGACCCAAAGAAATTGAAAAAGGTTGGTTTTAACTGATTTAATGTAAAGCCAAGGGGTCCCTTGGCTCCATATTTAGTCAGGTGAGATCAACTAAGTTCGAATTGGTTGAGTGCATCCCAGTTTAACTAGTATGACTTCAGACTGGGCAGTTGTGCTGGCAGTTCTGGCTTTACTGATCCTGTAGAACAAATAGAGCCATACAATAAAGTATAGGACACAATCTAAACTAGTACATGAAAATGAGCTCTGTAAGCCAACTAAAATTTAGATGAACATACACAAAGTTAGATACTCCAATTGATTGGTATTTGGGTTTTCCTGAGGTACTGGACACTGCAAGAAAAACTGCTTCAACTGCCACCAGTTGACATGCAAGAGCTTTGATCTTACTCCAACCTTACTCCAAACTTACTCTGGACATACTTGAAACAAGCTTTGTTGCACAGTGACTGTGCACCAAAAGTCACCCTGAAGTAAGCTTCAAGTAACAACAAAGCTGGACTCAAGTATACTGTATCTCAACTGGTGACAGTTGAAGCAGTTTTTTTTTTGCAGTGGGAGTCTATGTTTCTAAAGTTACCATAAGGGATTGGATTGGTTTTGAAACTCAACACTCTCACTAGACACTTGAAGCAGTTTTTTTTGCAGTTGGAGTCTATGTTTCTGGAGTTACCATAAGGGATTGGATTGGTTTTGAAACTCAACAATCTCACTAGACACTTGAAAAAACATCACTTTTTCATTGACTGATTCTGAAGCCAAATTAAATTCCCTTTCTGACAGAGTCCAAGAAAATCAATGGTTAAAATTTCTAGCTGAAGAATTATGGAATGAAGAAATCAACCCATCCACATTTCAAGTAGAAAATCAAGGATTAGTTGAGAAAATTGACCACTTTGGCTCAAATTTGAAAACTAAACATTTAGACATCAAGAGCAAATGTTTAAGAGACTTGAAGTACAAAAATGAAATAAAATTTACTTTGATCCCCTCTGAAGACATGATAGCTGATGCACTTACAAAAGCAAGTAATTCTGAATCACTAAAGCAGCAGCGCCTTCAAGATAAGTGTTTTTTAGTTCACTACTCATCAAGTTTGGGGGGGGGGGGGTTGAAACTTGAAGCTCTCACTTCACTTTCACTTGATGCTCTCACTCTGCTTTCACTTAATTCTCTCACTCTGCTTTCACTGGATGCTCTCACTCCACTTTCACTCTCAACACTCTTTCAATTGACAATGATGCAAAGGACTCAGAAAAGCTTGCTCATCATCACACTAAACCTAATCCATCATCTTCCTTTGGTCATCTTCTCCAATTCATCTATCCCTCTTTCCTTTTTTCCACATCAATCTCCTTCCTTTCTACCACCTTGATCTCCTTCCTTCCTATCACATCAATCCTTTCCTACCTCAATCAATCTCGACTTGCCTGTGTCAATCAATCAACCTATCATCATCAAGAACAAAACCTAATTCTTTCAGCTCAACTCAATTGCATCTATTCAAAGATGTCTTGTTCTATTCTAAACTTGGTGAGAAGTGAAATCAACTCATCCTATTGGCTCTCCTAGTCTTTTTTCATCATTTATCATATTTTTTCAAAAACACTAATCTCATGCCTTTCTATCATAGTCTTGTGTCTATCTATCCTGTCCTTTTTTTACTATAAGTGGTGCCTGTTAGAGATCATTGCCAATCTCACTGGGTGTGATCAATTTCCTTTTCTTCTTAGTTTCTAAAAAGTCTCTTTTTCTATTTTCTGACTTATTTTTTCATTCAGATATGGTCTTATTTTAGCAATCATAAATATTTAGTTTTGAATTCTATTACTGGGTAAGTTTTTTTTTTTGCTGAGAAGGGATGGGAATTCATTGAGTGCCAGACTAACCATTGATTCTGCTAATTGTTCTCCATGTTCATTTCCAGTATAATTCCAGTGCTTCTGTTGAGTTCTTACAGTGCTTCTGTTGAGTTCTTCCAGTGCTTCTGTTGAGCTCTAGGATGTCAATTCCTTTGCAAGTGATTCCATTCTGAAACAAGATATTTGATTGAAATTTCAGGCACATGTTTGAGATTGTCTACATGTCATACCCATTGTATTACAAATTGTCTGATTTGAAGTGTTCACCAGGAAAAATCAATTGTCACTAGACTACAGGTGACATCAGCCTAGGTACAATGAGCTACCCATCAGTAGTACAGTTTTCCTGATGTACAGCCCTTTGTAGGACATAAAGGGGCCATTGTAGCCTAGTTGGAGTGGAACCAGAGCTAGGACAAAGCTACAGCCATTGTTTTGTGATGTCACCAGATGTCAGGTGACAATTAATTTTTCCTGGTGGTTCATCCTCTTACATTTATTGTATTGCACTATAAGCCTCCTGATGGATCAGTCAAGTGGGACCATTCCAATCAGGAATTTTGGACCACAGGCCCAAGGGGCATGTGACCTGCACACCCTTTCCTGTATGGGAATGCAGGACATACACCCTTCTGGAAGCATTCTGAAATTCAAAGAAGGGTGTGCAGCTAGTTGTGTGCATTTATCAACACCTTTTAAAAAGAAGTAAGTCTTCAGGTGTGTGTGGTACCTTCTGGGTGATGAGGACACTGAGCTTCTCAAAGGATTTAGACATCTCATTAAGATGCTCATTAATCCTAGAAGTGGTAAGATGTTGAATCTAATATGTTGTTCCACCCATGCAAGAATCCTGGTGGGTTTGTTGGAGTGCAGCACAAATTCCACAAGCATCAGATTCTAGGGAAATCAAATTCCTATGGAGTTTGGGGTGAGATTTTGACATAAGTGGAGGAAAGTTTTTGATGTTGTGGTTTTTCTGGGTCTAAGAAATGATTATGGGTGTGAAAGCATATATGCAAGGGAAGCTTTAAATATAACTGTACATGCACACCATTAAAAATAAATTGTCACTAGACTACAGGTGACATCAGCCTTTCAACATGAGCTACGCATCAGCAGTACAGTTGGCCTAATGTAAAGCCCCTTTTAGGAAGAAAATGGGCCATTCTAGCCTAGCTGGAGTGGAACAAGAGATAGAAAGAAGCTACAGACATTGGTTCTTGATTTCACCAGACTTCGGGTAAAATTTTATTTTTCCTAGTGACAGATTCTCCAGTCAATTCAAGAATTACTTGTGAGGGTTCTGGTCAATTTTGTAGTAGATTGCACTAAGCTTAAGTGTGGCTGTGTTGAGAGCAGGCTCAGCCCACCCAAAATGGATAAAAAAATAATCTCAAAAATAATCTGATTATGTATGAAAAAAGAGAATCTTGGACATACCTAGTCCTAATATTATTTTTGTCACAGTAGTTAAACTTTCTATGCATGTTGAAGTTGGCCTTGAATTTTTTCAAGAAATTCTGTCTGTTTTAATGATGATTGACAGAAGGGCATTGATAAATGCACGCCAATGGGCGCACGCCCACGCCCACGCACGCCCTTAAAAAAAAAGGTGTGCAGCCCGCACACCTTTTTTTTTATTGGCGTGCGGGCTGCACGCCCATCCTTGGGCGTGGGCACGCCTGTAGATGGGCGTGCAGTTCGCACGGCCTTCTACAGGCGTGCGACACCCCAAGGATGGGCGTGCAGCCGCACGCCCTGCGGGGGAGGACTGCAACCTCCTCGACCGGAGGGGGATTCTCTCCGGTCGAGGAGGTATACAACCTCCTCGACCGGGAGGGATCCCTCCCGGTCAAGGAGGCCATACAGCCTCCTCGACCGGGAGGGATCCCTCCCGGTCAAGGAGGTATACAACCTCCTCACCCGGGAGGGATCCCTCCCGGTCGAGGAGGTTGTATGGCCTCCTCAACCGGGAGGGATCCCTCCCGGGTGAGGAGGTTGTATACCTCCTCGACCGGAGAGAATCCCCCTCCGGTCGAGGAGGTTGTATGGCCTCCTCAACAGGGAGGGAATCCCCCTCCGGTCGAGGAGGTTATACAACCTCCTCACCCGGGAGGGATCCCTCCCGGTTGAGGAGGTTGTATAACCTCCTCGACCGGAGGCGGATTCCCTCCTGGTCGAGGAGGCCATACAACCTCCTCGACCTGGGAGGGATCCCTCCCGGTCGAGGAGGGTATACAACCTCCTCGACCGGGAGGAAATTCCCCCTCCGGTCGAGGAGGTTATATGGCCTCCTCGACCGGGAGAGATCCCTCCCGGTTGAGGAGGTATACAACCTCCTCGACCGGGAGGGAATCCCCCTCCGGTCGAGGAGGTTATACAACCTCCTCAACCGGGAGAGATCCCTCCCGAGGTTGTATACCTCCTCAAGGAGGTCCTGGTAGGCTGTATGGCCTCCTCAACCGGGAGGGATCCCTCCTGGTCAAGGAGGCTGTATGGCCTCCTCAACCGGGAGGGATCCCTCCCGGTTGAGGAGGTTGGGAGGGGGCGGGGGGGAAGGATCCTTATGTCATGCGTACATTGTTTTGTACGCATGACATAAGCATGTATATAGGAAGGGGCGTGCCCCTTCCTATATACATAGGTCGGCGGTCCACCGATCTATGTGTATAGGCAGGGGCGTGCCCCCTGCCTATATACATAGAAAGGGCGTGCAAACCGCATGCCCTTTCTATGTATATAGGCAGGGGCACGCCCCTGCCTATACACATGAAAAGGGTGTGCGACCCGCACGCCCTGTTCTGAACAGGGCGTGCGACTGCACAGTGTGCACGCCTGTAGATGGGCGTGCAGCCCGCACGCCCATCTACAGGCGTGCTGACGCCCAGGGGTGGGCGTGCTGACGCCCAGGGGTGGGAGTGCTGACGCCCAGGGGTGGGCGTGCTGACGCCCAGGGGTGGGCGTGCTGACGCCCAGGGGTGGGCGTGCTGACGCCCAGGGGTGGGCGTGCTGACGCCCAGGGGTGGGCGTGCTGACGCCCAGGGGTGGGCGTGCAGCCCGCACGCCGATAAAAAAAAGGCGTGCGGTCAGCACACCTTTTTTTTTATCGGCGTGCGATGGGCGTGGGCGTGCGCCCATTGGCGTGCAAATATCAATGCCCTTGACAGAAAACTTGGATTTTTTGCTGATTGTGAGCCAACAAGAGATGGCCAGTTTCTGCTTGTCATGACCAAGTCAATTTGAATTTTCTTATTATTTTTTGATTCAATATTCTTTCTATTTCAGTTGCAGGAACAGTAAATAGCCAGGACTGGTGACAAGAACCAGAAAGGGACTGGAAAAAGGAGCAGGAACAGGTAATGGGGACAGGAACAGGAACAGGTACTGGAAAAGGTGATGGGGAAAGGAGCAGGAAAGGGAAAAAAAGAAAGTGAGCAGAGACTAGAGGCTAATATTCTGAAAAGTAGGTATGAAATGAGATATTCTTGAAGATGACAGACCATTCATTCAAAGTAGACACAGGAATATCCATAATTCTAGAAAAGAGCTTCCAATTGGCCTTTCCCTTTATAGTGGTTTGCTTTGTCCACTGATAGACAGGATGGTGGTTGGTCCAAAAGGAGAATTGATGGTGGATGGCTATTTTGAGGGGAAAAATAGCGGCTTGAGGTTTGCAATTCTTGGATTCTTGACAGGTCCAAAGGGATTGGGCCATTGGTCACTGGAAATTTGGATTTCAACCTTCCTGTAGCATTTTGAATAAAATGAAATTTTGATTTTTCCTTTGCATCTACCTAGGCATCTACAGAGAAATTGAATGTGTTTTTATCTACACCAACAGTAGGGTTGAAAAGGTTCTGTAGGAGGATGCTTCTAATCTTGGGCCATTAAATCTTTAAATGTTTCATTTCTGAAATCACAGTTGCCCATTTAGCAAGAGTAAAGCCATCAG
The DNA here is from genome assembly GCA_007896445.1 of Puccinia hordei. Lineage (NCBI taxonomy): Eukaryota > Fungi > Basidiomycota > Pucciniomycetes > Pucciniales > Pucciniaceae > Puccinia > Puccinia hordei. Next base: position 495,878 of record RDRW01000063.1, on the reverse strand, counting down.
CCAGAGTCAGATCTGATGCAAGTGAAATAAATTTGTCAAAGAGATCAACCTTATTACAGGGATCAGAATTGATAAAGTTGGCTTTGAGAAAGTTTTAGAGTTCCAGAGGAGCCTTCAGTTTTGATCCTTCAACAATAACCATGAGTTTTTCTTCAATTGTGTTACTTTTTATGCTGGCAATTGATGAATCTTCTTACAATTTAAGGAATTTGAAACTCTTGGGTTCATTGATGAAGGAGGTCTCCTTCACAAAAGAATTCATAAGGGTGCCTTCTAGTGCATCTTTCCAGGCTTGGAAGTGGAACCCATTGTAGTAAAGGATTGGCTTGCAGGGGTTGATTTCTTTGTGAGCTTTCAGAGGGGATTGAAATAAGTTGTGTAGCATCACTTCTTTGAGGGACATAGTTGGATTACCAGCATGTTGCATGATTTTCAGACTAGTAACATTAAACTTGAGTTGAGCTATTTCTGTATGCATATCTAGAAAAAGCTTCCTAGCTTCAGTAGGTGAGGTTTCTTTATGCTTGGTTGAAATGGGGGTTTGGTTTGACGTGTAAAGCTGGCTTAGAGTATCCACATTTGTCTCAATAAGTTGGCTTGATAAGCTAAATTTATCAAGACAATGCTCCACTTGTGCGCTCAATAGTGCTCAATAACTGTTGAATTGCTAGGATTCTTGATAGAGGTCCATAAATTTACAGACCTCTATCAAGCTCAATAAGGTAACTTGTGAATAACTTTCACAAGTCACCTTATTGTGAACCATCACCCCATTCAACACCCCCAAGAACTCCCCACTTGTAAAAAACCCAACCTGTGTAGTGCTCCTCTGAAACTTGACTTATTGACTTGAGTTGCAGAGGAGCACAAGTGTGGAACCGGCTTGGTACCTCAGGCCATCTCCACTGCAGGGATTTATCTGAGCTGCTAAGTTGACTGTGCCAGGGCAACTCGCCAGAGTCTTAACAGCCCAAGGCAGGGTTGCTACACACTGCAAGCTAAAATATATTGTAGCTTGGAGCAGTGAACCCTTTTGGGTGTTGCCAAAGTGTCCCGGTTGTGTGTGAGTTAAAATGACTGGGGGGGGGGGTGAGATTTCACAAGTGGTTGCTGTGTGATACTTGGCACATGGGCTGCTATCCAGATGCTACAGCAGTTTCAGATCTAGAACTGCTATAGCACCCAAGCTAAAAAAATGCTACTTTAGCAGCTGCAGTGGCGCTGCTAAATGAGGTTTGGCTATATTTAGGCCTTGTTTGGGAGTGTGATATGATGATTTTTGTGAAATATTATCTTGGGCTGTATGGCAACATCCTGTATATAGCGTTGTAAAGAAGCAACATACAGCCATTCCAAAAAAGGTTGCAGCTTTTGCCGCAACCTTTGGAAATTTTGGCCGCAGCTGCCAAACTTTTGCGCAGCAGCAAACATCTGTGTGTGTGGGCCGGGTGCGGGGAATCAAGGGGGCCCACAGGGCCTGAATCAAGTAGCTACATATACCTGGCCGGGCGCCACCACCACCTGCCACAAACCACCACTACCACTACTACCAATGCCACTCCCGTCCCACCATCAAGGCCGGGTGGTCCTTTGGCCAACCAACCACCACCACCATTCAAGCTACCGTCCTTTGGCCAGGTGAGTTTTCCAATATTTATTTATTCTCATTGATCATCAAAGATTTCTAGGCTAATGAAACCTTCTTTGATACATTGAATAAATTTGCATAAGATGAATTTGTAATTGCCCAAACGCTTTTTATCTCCATCTGAATACAGCAAATTGCTCCACCACCCAATAACCCCACTTTCTGAGCGGCATGTGCCAACCCCCTGTGACGGGACCAAATATCTAGTTGACCAACGCAATTGCCAATGTGATGCCTTCATTAGAAACCAGGAGAGAACCAGACCCAAGGTATTGGACCCATCACTATTGGCACCCCCATCAGCCACCATTGCCCAATCAAGCGACTCCACTTGGTCCCAATCATCAGTCTGTTATTCTTCTCAGGCTAGAGCAGCTGCTTCACCGTCCCCTGGCCGTGTTGATGTTCCAATTGGAATAGATTTTTTTTTCTTTATCCCCATTTCCAACCCAATGACCACCTCTCAAAAGCGACAAACAGCCACTCCAAACACCCCCCAATTCCAAAAGGTCATTTCTGAATGCGGTAAACTTTCCCTACGGTGGGAGAAACATAATTACAATTCCAATGGGTTCAAGACTTCTGTTATCTCCTCAATTGAAATGAATGAAGACAAGGGCCTTGGGATCTTTTCCCGGGATCAAAACAACAAAAACACAATCAACTGGAACCTAGTGATCCCACATGGTGGCAGCTTTGCAGCGACTCAGAAGAAGCGGCTTGACTCAGAAAAAACTTTTTGCCTATTCCTTTTGGCCACTGAGGGGACTCTGGAGAATTGCCAGATTGTCTGTTGCCTGGTTCAAAAGGATCAAACAATCTTAGCCCAGGTAAATTTATGCAGTTTCTATTCTATTGCACATGTCATCACTGATGCAATACCATTTCTATATTGTTTAGAAGGAATCAGCATACAAGCACCTCAAGAAATCACACATAGGGTGTTCCAGTGCCGAATTCAATCCAAACAGTGAGCCATCTGAAGGGGTACAGACCGCCGCAACTCTCAGTGAGCTTATCACACAATTGAACTGTATCCACAAGCCCGCGGCCCATCTTAACGGAAGTCACAAGCTCAAAATATTTATTAATCCAAACAATGCAAATGTGTTTTTTCATTTGACAATGTCTTGAGCAGCGCCATGGGCCAAGGCCATTGTAAGTTTCTAGGTTTTCTTTTGCATTATCACATTTTTTGTTTGTGCATTGCTGATTTTTCATTGACTGCAGAGATCAAACCCATCCAAAGTGACACTCAGGATCCCCCAGAAGTCGGATATTTTCCAATACAAGACCAAGGAAGCAACACCACCACATCCACCTGTTTCCGCCCCGCCAGCACCAATGGCCAATCCATACACATTCCCAATGCATCCTGGTATGTTCTTCAACCCAATGAACATGCCTACCCCCTCTACTGCCTTAGCCACACCCCAGACCCCCAATCACCCTCCACGTGCGCTCTCCCCAACTACTCCACCCAATGACACAAGTACCATCAGCAATTTCCTCTGGTTTGCACATGTTGATCCCAACTCCCCCAAAGTGCATGATGGGATCAGAACTCTTGGTATCACTAATTGGAACATGTTCAAATGGTTCAATGCCAAATAACTTCACAATAAAGGAGTTCCTGAAGGTCCCACCCAATCAATTGCTTTTTCCGCAAAGAAGTACACACATTACTCAATGAAGGGGTCTTGAAACCAATGAGTATTTCCCCTTATCTTTATTTCTATTTATTTATTTCTATTTATCTCTATTACAATATTTTCTTATTTCTTATTTCAAATTCTACTATCTCTTCTTATTTATATGTTTTATTTCTCCTATTTGTTTTCTCCTGTTTTCTCCTTTTCTCCTGTCTTCTCCTTTCTCAAATGTGTGACAAGTATTTTCCTTTTGCAATTGATTTGGTTTTCCACCATACAAAGTGATTCTTGACCGGGTGCCTCAGTGAAAAGATCTTAAGATCTTAAGATGTGTGAAATTAATTCACTCAGTGAAAAGATCTTAAGATCTTAAGATGTGTGAAATTGATTCAATCAGATGTTTCTTGTGATCTTAGTGATTTGTTGTTTCTCCTGCTTGACCGGGTGCCTCAGTGAAAAGATCTTCAGAATGCTCATAATCATAATTTAATAAATTCACAATTTAATTTCAATTTTGTTAACAAAATTACGAGTCAACAAAGAACAAAGAGACATAAGGGAAAATAATAAAGAGCTGACTACAAATAAAAAGTAAAATAAATAGAAGACACCAAAGACAAGTATGATAAAAAGCAGAAAACAAAGTCCAAAAAGCGGATGTCGCCTCAATCAATCAGTATAACCTGAGCCTTGGAATAGGCTTCTCATCAGCTGGGGGGTGAATATAAGTCTGTTGAATTCCTTGATCTGATTGCCAACAGTTTTGCCGCTGTTGAGCTCGCCGTATGGTCTTCCGTATGGTCTTAGAGAGCTCTTCAAAACGCTAAAGCGCTAAAGGCCTTCTCAATTAGATTCATGTTGGGGGAGTAAGCCGGGAGGTAGATGAGGTGGCACCCGTGGTCCTCAACAAGGTTCTCTATTTGGCCGTTGTGGTATATTTGCGCGTTGTCCATGATGAGGACGCTTTGAGGTCCAGGAAATGGGGTAATGTTAGGAAACTGCAAACAAATTGGTATTATTTTACAGTTAAATAAAGTATAAGATAGAAAGATGGAATGGAGACTTACCAGCACATGTTCTAAGTAATGCTCAAAGTTGATCCTCTTGACAGTTTCCTCCTGAATCATCACTGCAACCAGACCGCTCATGGCAACTGCTGGGATTAAGTTGAATCAATGGGTGGCCTGGGCCACTGAGAGTCTTGATTTCCTCTGGCCCAATGGATCCCAGCCGCAAGTACAAACCACTCCATACATGCATACACCACTTTCATCTGTGAGATCAATTGAGTCCACCCACCAAAAAACGGCTCATGTCAGCCAGTATTCCAATGTGGTGAAATAAGAAAGTGAGAAAGTGAGAAAGTAAATGCTTATTGGTAAAAATAAGGCACTCTGGGTTGTAGTTGGCCATTATGATAATGTAATTTGCGCGTTGGATTGGGTCTTGATGAGGATTCACCTTCCTCATTGTCTTTTGGCTCATGCAAAGTTGTTGGTGGAGCTTGTTTGATATGGTTTGAAGGGATATTCAGAGATTGCATTTGATAATGAGTGCCTGCTGGATCTCTTCAAGGTAGATTGTTGGATTGTTGGTGACCATCTCCAAGAGGAATGCCCGTTCTTCTTCTGAGAGAACCAGTGCCCAACCCTTTGTTGCGTAGGTTTCTGGATTGGTTACAACTGCATGTGTGCTCTTGTATAGTGCACACCAGCGTTGGAGGGAGTCAGAACTGATGGTTGATGCATGTGACACATTGATCTCCTCAAGAGATTTGCCTTCAAGGGCGGCCCGCACCACAGCATACTTGAACATTGCTGTATACTTAAAATACATCTACTATAAAACTAAAAAAATAGGCTCCTGGAGCCAAACAAACCATGCAAGGTTTGTACCGTATCAATACATGCAACCTAACAAGTCGACGTCGGCCCGTTAGGTTGCATGACACGGATCATGGATCTCGGCGTCAATCTGTGTCTTTCTACAAGTCCCTCCCCCCAAAATTGAGGGCTATGTACTTGTTAATCCTAAGAAAGAAACAAGATGAATCAGCTGAACGCCTGAAAGGATTGAAAAAAAAGAAAAACATACCGGTGGTGGTGGTTGGATCAATTGTTGGATGACGGCGGCAGTGGATGACGGCAGTGGATGACAACGGTGGTGGACAACGGTGGTGGTGGATGACGGCGGCAGTGGGTGGTGGTGGTTTGTGGCGGGTGGTGGTTGGGGGTGGCAGGTGGAGGGCCGAGTATATGCACCACGGACGCAAATCGTCAAAGCCTTTTCAAAGTCTCTTCAAAGTGACTTTGAAAAAAAATAGTTCAGTTGCAACGTCGCCAACCCTGGTTGTGAGAAAATTCAAAGAAACTTCAAAAAAAAATCAGAATATTTGAACTAGCTGTCAAAAAAAAATCGAAGAAAAATCAAAAGCTTGTTCAAAATCAACAGGTATCCGCACTTCAAAGTTTTTTCAAAGTGAAACCTTAAAAGTGCGTCCGTGGTGCTCAAATTGTGCCCTGCGGGCCCCCTGATTTCCCTGCACACGTCCCCTGTGCACGGATCATTGCTGCTGCCCAAAAGTTTGGCAGCTGCGGCCAAAATTTTCAAAGGTCGCGGCAAAAGCCGCAACCTTTTTTGGAATGGCTTTACCACAATCATACACTTGCCAATAATCATCCACTCACATTATTACCGGGCGTAGTAATGAGCATATTGCATGAACTTTGTATAGAGTATTACGCCCATCATATTGCGCTCCCAAACGAGCTTCATAGCACCCCAATATAGCAGCTGCGGTGGACACTCAGACCATCTCCACCGCAGCTGCTAAATCGCGCTGCTATACTCAGTTTAGCAGCACAACTCTCACTTAGCAGCGCAACTCTCACTTAGCAGTGCAACTCTCACTTAGCAGCGCCACCGGGGCTGCTAAACAGCCACAGAATCTGGCAAATTGGCCCTGAGCTGTTATAGGATTTCTACATTTAGAAACACAATAGCAGCTCACCACTTCAAGTTTCACAAATATTTCTGGTGATTCTACACACCTCTGATCCCCCAATCACCCATACACACACAATCAACATCAATATCCACCAATGCCGACCATTCCACAACTTGACCCTCTATTGACAAACAATTCCTGTACGTACGTTTTTCATTTTTTATTCTTCATCAAAAAAAAAACTGATTTATTATTATCATCCAGTTCCAGATATTCCTACTTGTGATCAGCCAATGGGAGATGAAGACGCTCATGACGAACAAATTGAAGCCTCTGAAGCATCCGAAGAAGTTACAAAAAAAAAGTTCAAACTATCAAGAATACGAGGACGTGCAACTTTGCCGGTCCTGGATTGTGATAACAGAAGATCCAATCGTTGGTACTAACCAAGAAGGCAGCACCTTCTGGAGCCGAGTCGCCACAAACTTCAAGGAAGCGCTCCCCGATTCAACTCTAACTTTTGGAAGCTTGAAGGCGCGCTGGGGTGTACTTCAAAAACTAATCAACAAGTTCCGCGCGTTTGTCAACCAAGTGGAATCGCACGGGCAAAGCGGTGCTTCACCTGAAGACTGCTTGAATCAAGCTCTCCGACTTTTCTCGGAAGACCAAAAAGCAGTATTCAAGCACCTTCAATGCTACAACGTCTTGATTAAAGTCCCCAAGTGGTGCAGTCAATTTGACAAAAACAACCGGAAATTGCAAGAGTCCGCCCGAAAAAAACGAGCAAGAAGTCCTAGTAGTGAAGCCCCCCTGTCAACGATTGCAGCCTCGGATCCTGTTTCCAACTTTGAAACCAATGCAACTGATGAATCTAGTGTCAACCGCCCAGTTGGAAGGAAGAAAGCAAAGATGATCCACCAACTTACAGCCAAAGAAGATTTGTTGAAAGAGAAAGTTGCGCTTGCTCACACCGCTGTTGCTGCTGAGGCTAAACACCAGAACGACATCTTTGATATGGAGGCCAAGTCTTTGATGGTTATGGCTCAGACAGTCAAGACCAATAGTCAGGTCCAAATCATGACCCAGGACTTATTGCAACTTGATCCTGATTCCAGGGAGTTTTTTTCTCTTAAAAAAAAAGAAATCCTTGAGGTGATGCAAAAAAATAATGACTCGGGCTCCTCCTCTGCTTAATCTTGCAATAATAGACTAAACTTGGTCTTGTTTTGTACTCACTTTTATCTTCTCTCAGTCATGTTTGTTTCCCCTCAATTTATCTCACTTTTTTTTTCTTCTTTAAATGTAATTTCATTTGCTTTTTCTTCTTTAAATGTAATTTCATTTGCATTTGCATGAGAATGAAGAAAAAAACATATGTTATTCAATCCAATGCCTCCTCCTCAGCTTTCCCTCGTACCTCGTACATCCCACTGATGTTTGATGAGATCGGATTGCAATTGAAGATGCTGTTCCAAGTCTTGCATAGAATGGAAATTCTGTATGAGTTCTGCAAATGATATTGGCACACCTCCCACGTTTTCAACTGGTGTAATAATTGCTGCCGGGTTTCAATTGTAGACATAGTCAAGATAAGAGTCTTGCTCTTCCTCCACAATCATATTGTGGAGGATAATGCACGTCTTCATAATGTTTGTGAGATTGTGGTGTTTCCAGCCCCGCGCTGGTCGAGATCCAATGGCAAATCTTGCTTGCAGAACGCCAAAGGCACGTTTGACATCTTTCCAACATGATTCTTGCATCTTCACATAGTATTTTTGTTCAAGACCCCAAGGTTCCAATAAAGTCTTGACAAAGACCGGCCAGTCGGGGTAGATCCCATTGGCAAGGTAGTAAGCTTGCTTGTATTCATGGCCATTGATTGTGTAAGAGCACTTTGGACTCTGGCCATTCAGGAGGTTTTTGAATAGAGGTGATCAATCCAACACATTAATATTGTTGTGGGAGCCTGGCAGCCCAAAGTAGGCATGCCAGATCCACAGGTCTTGGCTCGCCACCGCCTCAAGGATTATTGTTGGGGTCTATAAAAAGCCACTGTGTCAATACCTGTTGATTGATCAACAGCAAAAAGTATTACTTGCCTTTTCTTTGCCTTGAAATTGCCCTGCCCAAGCTGCAGGGAATTTTTTCCATTGCCAGTGCATGCAATCCACCGACCCAATCATGCCAGGGAAGCCTCTCTTGGCTCCAATCTTCAGAAGCCGTTCCAGATTGTCTGTGGTTGGCTGACGGAGATATTCAGTTTGATAAATTGCAACGACCGCATTACAAAAGCGGTCCATGCTCTTCAGTGAGCTCGTTTCGGATAACTGCAGATATTCGTCATTACAATCTCCGGTGCCACCGTATGCCAGCATTCGTAAGGCTGCTGTCACTTTGATGATTGGGTGTATGCCTAATTTTCCTAGGGCATCGGCCTTCTGCACAAAGTATCGATTGTACTGTTGAATATGGTCGGAAATTTTCAAGAAAAGAGGCCAAGACATTCTGAACCGGCGCCTAAAATGTCTCTCGTCATAAAGTGGTGTATTGGAAAGGTAATGATGGTACAGTCGTTGATAGCTTGCTTTGAAGTCTTGAGGGAAATTCGGAATTTTTCCAGGTTTAGATCCACCGTGAGAAGGAATTTTATCATCATCGTCAAACAGTGAGAGTGCTTGAAGAAGTATTGTTCTTCTGGTGCTCGAGCTTGCGGCAATTTGCTGTTGTCGGATCAGGAATTGTGGTAAGATACATTCAGCTGAGTTTATATCCACGGCGGCGTCGGGTTCAGCATCACTTGTCTTGTTGTCTTTGTCCATTTCCCGAGAATTTCTTCAAGAAAATCTTTAATGTTTTGTTTGTAGTCTTGTTCGTAGGTTTGTAGGGGGGATTGGGGATTGACTGTCACAACTTCAGCTACCGAAGTTTGGTAGCTTGCAGTGCGGGCCAACCTGGGAGTGCTAAAACTGCGGCGCAGTCGCCGAGCTCAGAACATTTAGGGCCTGTACCATAGCGCCTCCCAGCCCACTGTTTTCTGTTTTTATTGGCCAAAAACGTTTTTGACCAAAAACGCGTACCACAGGGGCTTATTTCAGATCAAATCAAGAAAACGATTTTGTGCATTTTTTGCCTGTTTTCAGAAACACCCCCCCCCCTGTTTTTGAAAACAGTTTATGACTTCGATCTCAATCGCTGAGCTCCACAGCTCAATCGCTGAGCATCAGCTCACTTTCTGAGCTCGATCTCAATCGCTGAGCTCCACAGCTCAATCGCTGAGCTCCAGCTCACAGCTGAATCGCTGAGCTCCAGCTCACTTTCTGAGCTTGATCTCAATCGCTGAGCTCTACAGTCAAATTGCTGAGCTCCAGTTCGATCGCTGAACTCCATCTCAGCAATTGAGCAAGGGTGCCAATGACATAGTGAAGTTCTTCGAGGTTGTGTGGGTGAAACAGGTGATGATGTGTTTGGTTGGTGCTCCAGTGTTTGATGAGGTGAAGTGGGTTTGTTGTGGTACGCGATTTTGTAAAAAGTGTTTTCAAGACCTGTTTTCAAAAAAGCGCATATTCAAAAACAGGTAAAAACGATTTTGAAAACTGGGCCGCGCTGTGGTACAGGCCCTTAGCAGCTCGGATGACTCCGCGCGGTGGAGATGGTCTCAGCAATAGAGCCGGGCTATCGAGCCGCGAGTGGGGACACTCTCGACAAATTAAGTGTCGAGCTGCCATTGTGGATGCTCCACCACACATCTATCCATCAACAACCCTTCTAGTTTAGCGATGTTGGAGGCGATCACGAGTTACAAGAAGAAGACTGGGAAGTTATTGCTGACCAATTCTGCGTTGAAGTGGGTCCCCAGAGATGGGGCAGGAACTGGCGCAGAAATCGTTTCGATCGATATTCCTCGTCTCCATTGTCAGTACATTTAAGCCCTTATATCGCCACCTCAAATTTAACTGTCTATTTCTTGCGATCTTGTGCTACCTAGGCTGACAGTCACTCGATTGCGATGTTTCTCAATTAAAAAAAAACACCTGACTCACTTGCGTCGTTCTATCGATGTGTAATCTCATTTCCCAGCGCTCTTCTCGTCGAGAGAAGGTGGACCAAAAGCGATACTAAAGATTGTGGCCAAGGCGGTTACCACTGGACCTTCCACATCGGATGGCAGCAACGGACCGAACGCAGCGGATGAAACATATAACTTTGCCTTTACCAGTTCCGATCCGCTCAGCGACCGAGAAACCTTCAAGAAACATCTCACCGATATTATCATCCAGAATCGGGAACAGGGACAAACCTCTCAAACACCAACACAGCCTACCGGTGAGAAGGAAAGTCCCAATCACCCATCAACCAATGAGATAACATCAGACAAGGGCAAGGCGGTGAGCCCACTCGAGGACTGGCGTCTCAAGAAACGCGTCCTTCAGAACCATCCCGATCTGCGGCAACTTCACAAAGAGATGGTCATCGGGGGGCAGATCTCCGAAGGCGAATTTTGGGATGGGCGAGAGGAGTTACTCTATCATGAGGCTCGACGGGATGCCCAGAAAACCGGCAGGTCCGCCCAGATGGTCGACCCCCGACCTGAGACGACTGACTCCGGCGAGATTAGAATTAGCATTACTCCACAGATGATTCGAGATATTTTTGAACAGTACCCAATCGTCCAAAGAGCTTACAACGAAAACGTCCCACCTGTTGGTTTTTCAATATATCCATCAAGTTGGACATTTTCACAGCGTGCTGAAAATAATGTCTTCCTCTCATTCTGGTTAGTTGAATGATCAAACATTTTGGACGCGTTATTTTCGATCAAAGCTGTTTAACCGACACCGCTCCTCGGCCAGACAGTCAGGTGATGCTGTGAAAGAGGATGAAATATTCGATAAATATTTGGGTGATGATGATGATGGAATCGAGCCCAAACAGATCAACACAAGAGAGGTGTTTAAATTGTTGGATTTGGCAGCCACCCAGGAAGATCACGTGGAGGTTCGTGAAACTTGGCTAACCGGGCACAGCTCCTCCGTTTCTTAAACTATTCCTCCCCTGATAGGAGCAGAAACGAAACTTGGGAGAGATGAATGTTCACATCCTTATATTCAATCACTTGCATTTTCTAGACGGGCAATTCACACGATTGGACCATGCGTGCTGGCACCCAAAGATCTTCACTTCCCCTGATGAGAAGGTTCAATGAACATTCACAAAGATTACTGGATTCTTCACTGTTGGTTGAAATAATTTCAAATTATATCCGGCAAGCCGTCAGAAAGCCAAATTAACTAATTGCACCACACGAGAAAAATACAATTTTTAGCGGTAAAATGCCCGATCGACGCTGCGGTGGAGTGATTGATGGGGGCGACGCTGGCTCGAGGAACTATTATGGGGAGATAGATTTAGAAGACCTGAATGCACCAGCAGAACCAGAAAGGATAATTTTGGACATGCGGGAACAGGAACGATACTTCGAGGGCAGTGCAAGTGCCAGTCAGAGCTCAAAACGGAAGCGATCTGCTGAGGAAGATGCGCAGATTGTGAACCAGATGTCCGATCGGCTCACCAAAGCCTGGAGGCTCGAGCTCGGAAAGTTCAGGATACCCAAGGATCAAGTTAACCAATCTACCCGGTTCATGCTCGATAATATCTCGATTCGCTGCGAGCAACAACGGGGATTTAATGAGGGCAAGTCATCCATATTGTCGAGCTTCCTTTTCGGATGATTTCGAGGTACAATCTTGATGATACAGTTGACCACTTACGTTATGACTTTGGGATGCATCCGGACATCCAGATTCGATGCCTAGAGATTTCCTCAACCAAATGGTTTCAGCATATACGACGACAAATGAATTTCTGCGTCAGTTCTGGACGGCGATCTTACCCAATCCAATCACTGCAATTCCACCCATTGCTATGCCGCCGACTTCAGCAGGAGGGAGCGCGACGTCGAAAGAGGAGGAGCAAAAAGCCTTGTCGATGATGACCAAACCATTGTTGACGGCCGAACAGAAGGCCCTCAAAGCCCAGAGAATGATTGGTTTCCTGTCCAGAACTAATGAGCGCATTCAGGGCTTGATTCAGACCGCTCACCATATTGATGGGTTCAATAAAAGTAACGTCCTAATTGCCTTCCAAGGCCTCCTGAAATCAGTTGATGCAGCACAGAAATATTACCAAGATCGGACCTCTTGAACATTTCCTTCACTCGTTTCAATTTTTATGGTATCCTCTTCCGTTTTATCGGATCAATCCCCATGTGTTGCTAAAATACGAAAGAGGAAAAGTAAAATGGAGTTGGACTAGAAGCGGTAACTGTGCAGTTTTTCACTTGTTTTTGTACGTTCTGCTTGAGATCTAAATAGTATGATGTTTGTCAATTCCTAATACACATTTTCTTTGTGAGAAATCTTGCACAGTTTGACAATCCTTTTTCTATCCAAGAAAACACCAACTTATACTTTATGGGTTCCAAAATTATTTCCAATCTGATTCTCCTCACATCTATCGACCAGTACCTTTCAGACCCCAAAGGCATAGCTTTTAAACATCAAACTACATAACCAATTTTGGAAAATTGTCCAAGTCTTTCTAAAAACACAATGGATGACTTCTGGGTAATTCTAGGAGCCTCTGAGATTCAAAACGTCTAGACTTTCACAGGGAAATTGACCCTTTGAGGGGGGCGGCCTCCAGATCTTGATGGATGTACCTTTTTGGGGTCATTCCTGGTCCCAATGAACCGAGTCTTGAGCAAATCAATCACCTCCTAAGGCCACTTGTCGAGGAACTCAAAATGCTGTGGACACACGGCCATCAATTTGACTTCAATAATTACCATGCTACACCTACAAATTTTGAGTATAATGCTACTACTTATGGAGCTCAACCCATAGCTTGAATTCCCACCCATAATCTATGATGTGCTGCGTGAGATCACGCCACTCCTTAAAAACCTAAACTTAACCAGTGATTTTCATATTACTTGAATGCAACGCCTGCTAATTTCAATCCCGAATGTAAGATTACTAAATCTGTTTGATGAGGTATGGAAATGATAGTAATACATGGTAATCACCCGATAGTTCTTGTTTTTTTTTCCTTGTCCGTGACGTGCAGGGTTATTGCTTTCTTAACCAACAAAACTTGTTCTTCGATGACAATGGTAATTTCAATAGGCTTTGTTTTTTCAAGATAAGAAATTTTAGATTGGCCAACAGCATTAAACTTGGATATGAGAGGAAAGGATTTAGGCGGATCTTCTTTTTGAATCTGTTTATTAATTCTGTTTTTCTTTAGACATTTAATTAATATTGCTGATTTACTAGGTTTCTTTGAACGAACATACCAGGCCCACCAAGGAACGAACATTTGGATCATGAGAAAAAGATATAGGAGAAGTTATATTCAAGGGCCAAGTTGAGGTCAATTCTGAGAAAACCTAGCAAGTCGTCTTTGGCGCAACTCTTCAGGAGTCGGTTCGTCGATGAGTTCATCCAAGGCGGGGGGGAAAGAATTTGATGATAGTAGATCTGACGGATCCGGCTCAGGAGGCTGGTTCGCAAGGCTTTCCGAGATCGCTGCAGCCAGTTCTTCGTCTTCAATACCACGTAACTGGTCCAAGAGATCCGAATCGGCTGACAACTCGTTGATGTTCTCATCCTTAGCAGGGGTATGGCCATCGTCAAGCTGTGTATCACCATGAGGATATGCTTTCGAGTTGGATGGGGCGAGGGTTGTCGAAGGCTTCTTGCCTTTCGTCTGGTTGGGTTCGTTGGTGGAGGGCTGAGACAGACTGGCTTCGATGGCCAGCCTGATCTGCTCATCATGTGGCAGCTCAGCTACCCCACCCGCCTCCGTCGTGTTCATCCGCATTCGCGTTCGTGAGGCTTCATCCGTCAATTCTTCTCTCGGCCGTCTCAGCGTCGAAGAGGCCTCCCCAGTCGACGCCAAACCTCCTGTTTCTGACGAGTAACTCAGTTGATCTAACAGATGGGCTTGTTCATCAGCCTGGCATGCTAGAAGACTTCCCGGCTGCGGCGCCGACGGTTCTGATGAGGGTGGTACCGGTACCACTACAAAGATTGAGTACCCTGTTTGCATGCTTCAACACCATTGTGCTAGGGGTTGCTGTATGTCTTTTTTTTTTTTTTTTTGAAATGGGTGGAAGAGGGGCATTTGCACACCTTCAGCTTCTGCTTGCGCAATCGCCATACTCAGGAAAGTGGGTCCGATCCATTTAGGTGAGTCTTCGTCCATGGAATTCAAATTATACCTGGAAGATCGCCATCAGGGCAAACGTTAGTTGATTGGTCTCTTGTGAACATACAAATATCAAATCAAGCAGTTCGATCTTCCTCTTGTATCCAAATGATTGGTGAAAGGAGAGGAAGCTTACCATCGATCAACACTATGACCAAATCTTCGAAGCGTGAACCAATGTAAATCGTGGTTTAATATGAAAGCTTCTTGGTTTCTGCGTCCATCCGATCGAGGCAGATTAAATGATTGAAAAAAGGTAAGCATCTAAAATCAACAAACCAGGAAAAAGGTGACCTGGCCAGAAATCAAACTAACTCGGGATAATCATGCATCGATTTCATTTCTTCGCTCCTCCACCTGATGATCCGCAAGCCTAGGCTATGGAGGGCGTCATCTATAACTTGCACTGAGAAAAACCCTGATGAGATAACCAGCACATACATATGATTCGATCAGATATAAGTCCGGTGCCGTAATTTTGAACAACACTAGACAGCTTTATGATTCTATCTACTCACCACTGTCGTCATAGTTTGAGTTTTTCTCTAGCCTAGAATGACCTTGGGTGTTGTTATCATGCGTACTACCATCGTGTTGTAAATGAGAGCGTTCGAGCGAATCTAAAGTCCGGGCGATTTCGGCCAAGTCCTGTGGAGACCTGAACAGAAGAACGCTCGGTATGGAATTTGGTGAGTATATAATGGTGTGATTACCGATCGATTTCAAGGGTGACAAGAGTATTTGACATACCAAAGGGGAGATTGCATGAGATTGTTGAGCGCATGTTGAGCACATAACATTGAGCCTCGTTCTTGCTTTTCACAATAGATGTAAGGCACCAGATCCATCTTAGGCCAACAGTAGTGTTAAGCTATGGTACATAGCCTTATTAACCACGATGGTTTCGGATGCTGTGGTTTAGTATCGAGATGGTTTCCAGTTGGATCTGTTCGTTCGACCGGTCGAAAGAGTTTTGTACATCCCCTGCTCTCGTTCTACACCACAGCATCTGATCCTGCTCTCATTTACTCAGAAGTAACACCACCCCTTCCCATTCTTCACCCATGACAAGATCAGCAAGCCATTCATCGCCAACGTTGTTTTCAATAACTAGTGGTTGATACACCTTCCGCCTTGACCCAAACAGAACGCCCAGAGGACGATTCTTTCTACAACTTTAATCCTCTCAGATGAGCGAGTCGTGTCCCTAACTCTTAGAGTATTCATAAGAAAAAGTGTGGCACCATTCATTCAAAACTATTAGACTAAGAACACAGTAACAACTTTTATCATGGTGCCTCAAATCTCCACAGTTTTAAGCACTGCCAGCATAATTGCCTACGTTGATGATCACATCATCCCCGTTAAAAAAGGATGTACCCAATCAATTTTAAACTTGATTGATCTCAACCAATGGAATATAACTTAATCCAACTAAAGCTATATGGGTTCTCAACCTAGTTGTGTGAATTTGGGGGTGGCTGGTGGAGTTTGATAGATACCAACTGGAGATTATCCTTTCCATAGTGCTATTATATTCCTTTGAGAATGGGAAGAATATGGAGCTGGTGGCTTCTGTGGATCAAAAAAAAAAAAAAAAGAATCCAAGGGCAAATTTGATTTACATTCAAACATTTGGAAGATCTGCTAGCAGCTTCATTGGAGGGCAAAATAACCTTGGAGTAATGTGTAGGTTACATATCAGCGGGACCTTTTGATGGGTATTTGTGTCATTCAAATTTCCCTAATCTTCCCTTCAGGACCTGTGCGTGCCTTTTAAATTATTATAATAATTTTTCTCTTGTGCCCATTCTGAATTGTGGAGCTTTCCAGAGACTGTGCACAAAAATATCCTTCTCTCCATATATCTTGCAATTTACTTCACATCATATTCTTCCAGCTCAACCTTATAAAGAGCATCTGCATCTTTATTAATTATTGTGTTTTTACAAATGCTTGGACTTTTTGGAAATTTTTGGATGGCAAGGTTATGGGATTAAGGCCACAGCCCCAGTTTAATCTTCAGGTTACTGCCACACACAGCATCAGGAATCAGCCATGTTGATCATTAATGACCAGATCATGGGTTTTGAAAAACATAAAATATTGTTTTTTTTTGACAGATTTTAACAAATCTTCATGCAAATCAGTCCAAGCGTTTGTAAAAACACAATAAACAAAAAAAAGGAAATTGAAGCAATCCAGGATCAAGTGCAAATCAATTTTGATGAAAGCCGCTCCAAACATCAAAAATGGATCACTGGCAATGATTCACTCAACCCTTGTAAAAGTCCACTTCCAATTTTTTTAGTTGCACTACCATCTTGATTGAACGTTAATATCTGATGAATTCAACCAAGCCTGTGGAGAAAATGTGTTGAGAGATAAACATGCAGGCTATTTGTGCAGTGAACCAGGTGTAACTGGCACCAATGCAAAGTGGTGGGTCTGGATTAAACTACCTTCTGATCAAAAATACATATGAACATATCCAGCACAGTTCAAACATATTACATGTTTCTCTTCTGGTATTTCAAGTGTTTGATTGCTAGAGTTTCTGCTGCGAAACAGGCTCTATCAAACATGTGTCACATCCCCCAAGAATACAACACTATACAAGGTCTAATTGTGCACTTGATGTGAATGGACATTTTCAGATCCTCTGCTCAAGTTCAGAAGAGAGCAAAATGGGGCTTCACATCATTAAACTCTACTTCACATGCCTTTTGGGTTGGCCAGTCTTAATCCTCACAGCACCTTCTTTCAAGCAAACCAACTTTTTTGACTTGAATGAGCTTCCAGTTAATGAATTTTTGGGGGAGGAGGATCTTGGTTCCATTCAAACTTCTTCTGCCTTTCCAGGGTCAGGAATAGACCTTGTCTTGCAACAAGATACAGAAAATATCAACATCCATGAGTCTGTTCCCTCAAAATCAACTTACAAGTCTAATTTAAGTGCCCAAAAAAGGAAGAAAGAGTCCACCTTGGAGAAAGGAGGCAAGAAATTCTGCTTAGAGGAAGAAAGGCAGAAGCCATTTCCTTCTCTCAAAAACAAAGAATTATTTTCAGGAACCAGTGCAATAAATTCACCTTCAAAGACCAAAACAATGGAAGAAAAAGAAATTCAACTGATGAAAAACAAAAAATATTCAACTCAATCACATACTCCAGATGGTGCCATTACATTGGAGGCAAAACAAGAACCACCTGATTTGCTTGATATTTATGCTTCAAATTTCCTGAGAGTTTGTCCAGAAAATGAAGTGGCAACTGCTGAGGAAAGACTCTCTAATGGATTTCTTCAGCTCCAAAAGATTCTGACCAATCTAAACAGATGTAAGAATTCCAAAGACTATGATCCCCAAGTCATATGGCTTCCAAGAATAGGTTTAAGAAAAATCCTCAGAAAATATGTTGATGGGACCAACATGGTTCATTTTCCTAAATGTCCCTATCGTGATGCTAGACTCTACCTCCTTCATGAAATAACTGTAATTTTGGCAAACCAAAAACTTGATATTGACAGTTTTTCTGTTTACACAAACAATATTTTAGTTTATTTAACAACCAAACTTCAAGAGAAGCTTGGAAAAAATACCAACAATTGCAAGAAACAAGCAGAGAAGAAATTTCATCGTGCCATAAAATATATAGAAGAAATAACAAAATCAGCCACATTCTTAGTGATAGTCTATCTTTCTTTATTCAAGGAACTCGGAAACAGCAATATAACTGCAGAAGAAATTGAAGAAATATTGATCCTTTTTTCACAACTATGGATCAAGATTGAGGAAGGAGAGGGAAGCTTTATGAAAAGGTTTCCATGGACAGAGAAGTTGACTGTCCTCTTAGGATTAAAACAGTCAAGTGAAGATATCTCATTTAAAACTGTTGACGCCTATGCAACTGCATGGTCTTTTGTTGAATATTGGGTAAACAACCATGGAAAAATGTTGAAACAAGGCTATGAGAGTAAAAATAAGCATTTTGTAACATTAAAGAAATTGATTGGGACAATTTTATTTTATTCCAACTATAATTACTTTTATAAATGAAAAGCTTCTATCAAAATTAATCCCAGGGGAGATTTTTAATTCACCAGTTCCTCACTTGTATTTTCAATTACACATCAGACCAGATATTATGAAGCCATGCTATGTGACTGGAGTTTAGACTTAAACATTATTTCTATTTACAAGTATATATAAACCCCAAGAAAAACAAATCCACCTCTCCCCATCTAATTGGATTTTTTATTTCACTATAGTATGTCAGAGAAGGACTTCAAGTATTGTTATTTGGGCTCTTTTAGGATTTTGGAGAAAAAATGGGCAGCTCAAATTTGACTGTAAAATGCAACCACTCAGCCAGAGATGGTGAATGGATAATATTCATTGCAGGAAAATTGGATTAGAAAAAAAATTAAAACTGAATCATGATAAAGTAAGATGGGTTTGCAAACTTGGTTAAGTGAATTTGAGGGTGGCTGTTGGAGGTTATGTTAATGTGTAGTTCAATAGATAATTCTTGTGTCCAAAATAATTAACTCCCAAAAAAAATTAGTTGAAATAGGATTCATCAACACCAGGAAAAAACAATTATCACTTTTAGACCAGTGAAATTGAAAATAACAAAGGTATCTTGGTACTTTCTGATGTCACTTTTAAAAAGTGATCATTGTTTTTTCCTAATGATCCAGCAAATTTAACATAGTTTGGTATCAACCCAGCCTAGGACCCTTGAGTTCAAATATCATCAGTTGAGATCATCCAAGTTGAAATTTTTTGAGTGCACACCAGTTTGATTAGGATCACCTCAAATCAGTCAGTCATTATAGCAGTGAAGAAGAGTGCATTGATCAAAGCTGCTGTCAAAATTCTTAGATCTATTACAGAACATACATTGGTATTAGTATAGAACCATTTCATCAAAAATTTTAATAATTAATTAAAAACATGCTGGCAGATATAAATTCAAAAATGATAAAGATTTAACAGAAACTTGGTCTAATTCACACCCTTTAATCCTTTGAAACAATAAGGCTTCAAAAAAGAAGCAGAGGTGGGTCTTCAAATTTGAGCTGGAGAAAAGGTTGAATGCATAAAATGAGATTTGAGTTGTTTTCCTGGAAAAATTAATTGAAATTAATCCACTTTGGGGGCTAAATTTTGGGAATATACCAAATTTTTCTCCCCAGAACTGAGTTATCTCCCCCACCAGAGGTAGCCAAGGCTGTAAAAAATTAGGAAAAGGTGCTACAGGATTTCCCAAGTTATTGAAAGCTGTGATGGGAGCTACATCATGGCTGGATTTGGTATAGAATACATCCCCAGATAGTTTCAGCCTTAGAGCCAGCACAGCTGACCTAAAGTCTGTCTTATCTTACTCTTTAAGTCACAACTGTCTCATATCTTTTTTGAATCAGGTTCTAATATTGTTTTGACTTCAGATTCAGATTATTCATTAAAATTTGACCTTAGTGTTCACTGAACACTCTGTAATTACTCAACTCCTTCATGGAGTAATTAAATAAGTAATTCTACACTACAGCTGGCTGGG
Source organism: Puccinia hordei (assembly GCA_007896445.1). NCBI lineage: Eukaryota > Fungi > Basidiomycota > Pucciniomycetes > Pucciniales > Pucciniaceae > Puccinia > Puccinia hordei. The sequence goes on along the minus strand of RDRW01000063.1, from coordinate 475,804 downwards.
CAAGTAAAACAAGGCCAGCCAACCACATCTACATGTAAGATTCCATAAGAAAACCTTGAAAATTTTCGAAGTTGGTGTATCCCCCGTTGCAGAAAGGATACACAACCTCAAGATACTCAGAACCACTACCTCAGGAACCCAAGGATTCACCCAAGTTACAGCTCACCACTCTAACCAGAAAAACACCTCTTTCACCCAGTACTTCAAGTATTGTCAGTCAGTCCCCTTTTTTAACCTTTCTTCTCTGACAGTAGTCCTTCTCTGTCTTCCCCTCTTCTTTCCCCCTTCCCTTTTTCCTCCAATGTCAACCAGAGAATCAGATCAGTTCTTCAACAGGTCAACCTTTTAGAACCTTGACTATAAGTCTAAAAATCAGGGCTGATTAGTCTGACTAATTCAGTGTTCCCTCCACTGTTTCCTTAGTGTTTGAGGAGGCTATTTCTCTCTTAAAAGTCTCTAGCACAGCTTATCCAACTTTTCCAGGTTGATCTCATTAATCATTCTCAGAGCACTCAAACAAATCATTCTAAAAGAATAAAAAGATCAAAATATCTTCTCTTTCCCCTTTTATTTTCTTCTTCTACTAGTTGTATCCCTTATCCTTGAAATACAACCAGTAATGCTCCCCAAAACCTTGTGTCCTGTTGTCACTTTAGAGACCCAGGCTCACAGATAGTGTTGCACTACAAATAATGGGCTCAGCTCACTATGGCCCAACCTTACCATATCCTTCAAACTTCAAATGCTCCTCAGCTTTGATAAAACATTTCAATTTACTTTTGTGTGCCACCTAACCAAGGTGCATGTTTTGGTGTGCTAAATGGGTTCTAGGAGTGATGTTATTAGTTTTTTCATGGAAAAATTGGATTCTAGGTTATTTAACCCATAGTCACTCTCTGAAACCACAGGTCCAGCTGCACTCAGAAAAAATCTATTCAGAATAAACCAATTTGTTAAGGATAAGTACATAGTCAAGGCTTAGTGTATAATCACATGTATAGTCACACATGTGGTAACAGTCACATGTATATTCACATGTATAGTCACATGTTTATTCACATGTATAGTCACATGGTTCATCACATGTTTTTTCATGGGACCAATAGTGGGCCAATACGCTACGCTATGCTATTTGACCACTAACCTTTAGCCTAGCGGTTTTTTTTTTGCCAGAAAGTTTGTAGTGTTAGCTGACGCTACACTCCGCTAAACTAACAGTTAGCATAGCAAGAAATTTTTCAGCCAAATCTTTTGTAGTGTTAGCTTAGGAAAATAACTGCTACACTAACAAGTAGCGTAATTTCTTTTCCGCTAACACATTTTGAAGTTTCCATTAGCATAGCGGCATTAGATCTATGCTACACTACACTAACTGTTAGCTGTTAGCTGTTTTTTTTTCCACCAAATTTTAGCTTTTAGCTGAATTGTTTCCTGCTACACTATGCTCAAATAGCGGATTTATTTGGCCCGCTAACTGTAAGTTTCACCAGTTAACATGGCTGCTGCATAAAAGCTGTTTTTATGGCTTCAAAAGGTAAAATACTGCTACATTAAAGCTGTTCCCAGAGAAATCCAATTGCTTTCTTGTGTTTGAATGTAAAAAAACAGGATAAAAATTTTTGAGCCAGCTGAGTGAACAATCTGAACAGATTTTTTTGGGTGGATTACATCCCTGCTTGTTTTACCAATAGTTGTGGTGATTTGGTTGGGCAAAGAAAATGATGTGGGAGTGTTGAAAGTTTTTCCCTTGCAAAAATTGTCTTGTATTGAGGCTGTGATTCTTTTATGTTAATATTTTCATGAATCCTGTTAAAGCATTTCTTTTCCAGCTTTACTTGCTTCCTTTGAGTTAAATAAGAATTTCTTCTCATTCTCTGATGGGCATTCTGATTACTGTTCTGGGGAATTTCCAAATGAGCAAGATGTGTTATTCAAGTGGAATTTGTCCAGGCAGTAATCATATTTCCCAAAGCAATGAAAGAAATGCATATCTAAAAATTGGCAGGAGAATTGATGGGAAAGAAACAAACAATTTGAAAAAAAAAGATAGAAGTTAAAAAAAAAAAAAACAGAAATAAACAGGTTTGATTGCTGTACTTGCGCAAGTAAAGGAGTCAAAACATAATTTTGATTGCTTTACTTGTGCAAGTAGAGATTTTTGATTGCTTTACTTGTGCAAGTACAGGATCCTAATTGAGCAGAGTGGACCGGCTTTGACCTCAGACAAGGGAATTTATCACTCCTGCTGTACCATAAGTAACTGCAACATACCTAATCAGTGTCACCCTCATTTGTGAGTAGTCTTTGTGATGAGGGAGAAATTTAAGGACTTGTACTTAAAAAAATAAAAAGAATAAATGAACTAAGTAAATTATCTTAAATTCATAAGTTCAATTCCCATCTGAAACATAAATTTTTATAGTTCTTTTATTTAATATTTATCATTTTAATAAACTAACTAATATTAAGAAATTCTAATTTATGGAGAGATTAATATCTCTCCATGAATTTAACCTATAATATTACAATTTAGTTATATCTCCTACAAGGAGACTATTTTCTTAAATTTACCCCATGTAATACAAATTCCTTGAGTTATTACATTGGGGTCAACATTATGTGTAATATTTAAAGGGCTCAGATTACCTTCTAAAGGAATTTCCCCCAGATTATTACCATACAAACCTGCTTACCTTACTATCAAATAGTGAGTGGGGTTTTTATAATCATCCAATCCACCTTATTCTTTATCCCTTATCCCTTTTCCCAGTCACTAGAATATTTATTCAAGTGACTAGAAGTACTCTCCTACTCACAGGGAGCAGTTGAGGCAATTTGCGCAGAGCTTTACATAGCTGTGTTCCTTTGTTACACAAATGTGCCAGCTTTTCCACTGTAAAGCATTGAACTGCTTATTTCCACTGGCTGCATAAGCTATAGTGAGAACTTAAAATTCAGACTACATACTGTAATTCAGTAGTGTATATTTTTCTGAGATTCTACCCCACGTCACATAAGAGATGGGGGCTGACAAAGGTCATAGTAGAGTTATTGAGAAAAGTAGAATTAATACCTTAATAATAACACTACAGTTTTTCTTCAACAATATAATTAGATTCTGGAAGTGTCACTTGTTGAGAATCTTGATGGAATCAGTTGAGTATGTTGACCAGGACTTGAATTTTATTGGAGAAGGGTTTTTGTAGTGTGGTGTTTCTTGAAGTTGCTGAAAATGACAAGTTCAAGTTCTTCTCTCCTTTTTTGTGACCAGTTGAGAAGGCAAGTTCAGACTTCAATATTCAAAATTGAACACACTCTGGATTCTAGATTCTAACCCTCTTGCGCTCAGGCCATGATTCAGTTGAGAAATCTTCTGTTGCACAGTTGTTAAAACTCCAACAGAGAGTGTATACCCTCCTTAGGTACCAGATAGTGTATGCACCCTTTGGGGACTGTTACTGGAAAGCCAGAGGCAGGGGTGCTGCCTCTGAATTCAGAGACCTCCAACTTATCCAATCATTATCCTGTCATTGTGAATGCACCATCAGCATATATGTATGGAACAGTGATACAAAAGGTCCACAAATAGCTAGCTCATGCATTTTGATGGAGCTGATTATGACAAGGCATTTCTCCAATCAAACAACAGTTCAGAAAAGGATCTATGACAGCTTGATTCAATGTGCATTGGATGCATACAGCTGTGTGCAGTTGGTGCATGGACAGCCCATTACAAACTCTACTCTACCCCTAGTCAAAGTGAGGACCATTCCCTCTATTCTTTCCAAGCTCAAAGGGCTGAACCAAATCTTCCAGATTTTCTTAATTCAACAACCTGCACCATTCAGGAGGCACCCCCCCCCCCTGGTCTACCACAAAATCACTTGTATATGGCTAGTTTAGCATGATTTTTGCAGGGGATGGTCATAAAAATTTCTGAGCTGATAATCTATTTCCTAAAGGAGCCAAAAGAATGAGGACAAAAAAAAATAGAATCAAGAATAAAAGAATGAAACAGAAGAAAAAAAGAAAGGAAGAACCAACAGTTCAGAGACAAGTGGGGGTGGAGAAGTACAAGGACAAGATAATTGAAGCAGGAAGAGAAGAGCTAAATGATAAAACAGAAGAAGAAGTTAAAGATAAAGCAGGAATTAGTGATAAGAGTTATTTAGGGGAAGTTGAAGAAGAATGGGGATTCAGAGTTGTGTTGAACTGAGTGAAAGAATATGTAGATTGAGTTCATTGGCAGAGATAACTGAACTGAGAAAATAGGTAAGCGCATTGAGTACAGGTGACAGGGCTGTTATTTCTACAGGTTGTTCAAGCCTTGTAATGCAATGCAAACAATTAATTAGGACCAAACTGATGTGGAATTGGGGGTTATACTGTAGTGTGAGTTTAAATGCTTTGACTACTGAAAACTTATCAACTTGTGCCCCAAGCACCTGGGGACTCCTGTTCACAACAAGATCTGATCAATTAGCTAGCCTTCAAGGTTATTTCTTACAGGCATTCAATTCTCATATTGTAACAGGATTGGGAGTCATTTCCAGGGAACACCATGTTTCTGGATGTTCACTTAGAACTGGTCTGATTTCCCAATGTTTTAGAGACCAATATTGAACTACATGCAATGACTCCAGACTTGCGAACAAACCCTCAAATAAGGAGATCAGTGCTTTCCTTGAACAGGAAGCTACCCTTACCAAGTAGGATCAGCTTGCACATTTTATTTTTATTTCTCATTCTCTATTTCTCTCTCATATCTTACATTCTGTAATCTCACAAAACTGTAATTTAAAAAAAAGAAGGAAAAAAACATTAAAAATTTAAAACGTCCACAGTTTTGTTTTAAAAAAATGAAAATAAAAACACAAAAAAGGGCCTGGTACCCTTGAAAAACGTGCTGAGTGTCCTGCGAGCTTCACAACGTGAGGGGGGCAGTATCGCGGCAAAAACAAGAAATGTAAGTAGGGGGACCAAATGAGATGGTTGGCTGGCAAGTTGCCGCTTGTTTGTGAGCGGAGGCGGTCGATGGACTCCGACCGTCAGTTCGCTGGGATTCGCTGCCGGGTCAATTGGACCTTGCGTTTGCATGGATTCGCGTTGGCGGGCTCACTGACACTTCGGCGGTCAAAGCTGAATTGACCACTTATTAAACTTTCAGCAGTTAATTTGCCGGCGCGCCGCAACTGCCGTGTATAACCTACAAGGGTCCAACGCATGTCTTATAGTTTTAGCTTGGCGACCTTTAAACTTAACGATGGCAAACCTGAAATCAAGCTGGTTTGCTAGCCTGTTGCCAACCTGGAATCAATGCGAGTGCCCAATCAGGCTTGGATAAGTTAACTCACCTGAACCCGGCGATTTAACCCGACCCATACGATGTTTGTAGGGAGCTTAATGAGAGCTCTACCCGTGTCACAAGGAAACTGTGTTTGAGCGTAGTTGACCTTGCAGTAGTACCCTCGAAATTCGGCGTCTCGAGGAAATCGAAGAGCCAACACGCAATATTGTGGAAGAGGACATTGCACCACCAGTCATGGCCAGGCCATGAGGAACCAAATCAACAAATATGTTCTTCAGATCGTGTTTGAGGTTCGGTAACTTAACCTCGAGGGTTCCCCTATGACCTACCGGTTGGCCATGGCAGGTCGCGTCTCTTCGGTTAGCTCAAAGCCCTGGTGTCAGTCGGGGTTTAATGGCTTCACAAAGAAAATGGTGGTACATTCTGTGTCAGGTCGTTGCCAGTCCATTGCAGCGAGCCATCAGGTTTCGACGGCCTACATATGTACCTCCAGTCGAACCTCGTGCGTCCTTGCCCTCGCTGGTGCAACCTCAATCTCTGAAGTCGAGGTGGGCTTTCCCTACAATTGTCCTCGATTGCGAAGTTGGTGAGAAGTGATATAGCTCGCAAACTTATGTACGAGTTCTGTAACGTGTCTGATGATGGCTCCCAGATAAGAAAGCTTCATACAGGACGCATCATTTGATCTCAACCAGCAGGCTATCAGAGCCGTTCACGTATCACAGTCATAATATATTTCCACCATGGGTTTCATCATCTTGTTCCGATCTGTTCCACCCATGTTTTTGATCCCAAGCTCGGGATGTCCGCCTCTTAATTTGACCTCAAGTTGTACACTTCCTTCCCGGCCAGGGCAAGAAAACTTCGGAAAAGGACACTTGGCTTCTCCTTACTTACTGTTCACCTTATACGCTCTTTTCTAGCAACCGTTACACATGAATCAAAACCTTATCAGATTTTTGGCCCTCTGTCTGGGCTCGTGCAACGCTAACCTACCGCAGAATGGCCCCAGCACCCCCGCTTCACCTATCGTCACCAGTCCTCTAAGAAACTCGACCAACTTACCACTCGGTCCACAGACCTGGAATGACCTCAAGATTGACGATTACCTGGCCAATTATCCCGGAGGATCCAACTTGACTCTTCAGGCGAGTGCTTCAACCTAGAGATAGGAATGAATAAACCCAGATATGTCATCGTACTGATGACATCGTCTTTCGTTCTGATACTTTACTTTCGAATCCAAAGGACTATGCCTTTTCGCATCAAGCCCAGAACTTTATCTGTGGAATAGGCGAAGGATGCAATGCCGGCCAGGTTGGTGTGACTGCTCGATTTAGAAGCACGATTGCCGTTTTATTGATTAGCTCCAGAAATTTAAACCTCACCTTGATAGCTTGGTAATCCGGTAACAGCGCCGGACTGGTACGTATTGTACGCCGCCCAGGAATGGAATGCCGTCCAAAACTCAATTTACACGGCCATTGGCTTTGCGGTCTCTATGGTTCAAGGTCAGGCTTTGCTTAACCACTTCCTGAGCTCGATCGTTAAGAAAAATTGAACAAATCTCTCACACTTCATTTTTCCTGCTACTTCTCTCTATCTCAGCCACGGCTGGAAGCATGGTCACAGATTTGTGCGATTCATCTCATCACCACTCTCATATTGCACGTTTGATTAGACATCAACTGACTAGAAGAGTCCTGTTTTGTTTAAACGCAACAGATTTGGCTCCAAATCACACTCTATCTTCTTCAAATTGCAAGACCTTTTCACCTTGCTCAGTGGTTTGGCCTTCACGGTTGCTTTACTCAGTATCATTATCCCCGGTGCTCCGGCTGGGCTTATAGTCGGTAGTGTGATTGCTGGAGCAATCGCAGCGGGTACGGGTAGCGTATTCACTGGAATCAACCTGTACCAAAGCTGGGACCGCGTTCCTGATGGCTTCACTCGGGTATCTTCTTTCTCCTTTTTTGTTGGCCCTTGATCCGTCGTTTGACTCACTCTCTCCTTTCCTTGTTTTTTTCTACCATAGTGGTCCTCATATGTTTACTATCTTTCAGAATGGCAATCCAAAGTCCAAGACAAATTGGCAAACATGACGAGCACGACTATCCAATCCGGTATTTCATCACCCCCTGGTATCGCTAACGCTCTCAAGGGAGGCGTTTTCCTGAACAACACACAGATCGAAGAACAACAGAATGTTCAAAAGCAAATCGAACGAACATTAACCGTTCGTATTTTGGTCGACATTCTTCGAACTCAGGTGCGTGTACTATGAGCTCGCTACGAAGATCAATCGACATTCAACTGATTCGTGTATGACTGGATTACTTTGTTACATCGTGTAGGGTGGGTATGTTACTTATAACAGTGTAAGTCAGCTCTGGTCTTTACACCATGGTTCCCGCACCGAAGAGATTTCTCATGATAATCTCCTGACTGGATACTTCCTATAGGACCCCTGTCATGGGAAAGGTCCAAATGGTGCGTGGCATGGAGACGACGTGTTGTCTGTTTGCAAGGATGGAACGTAAGTGATCCACGCGAATTGTATTTGTGAAGATTTGTAACCAAAAAAGGAGGAAGGGGTGGGGTATCGGGAAAGGCTGAGGTGTCCTTGGTGATCAATCTTTTAGGATGATGAACATTGTCAAGGCCAAGGGTAAAAAGACTGATAACAAATGGACCAACGCTCAAGTGATTGCGAACAAGTACAATATCACTACCGAATATCTTGTGACTCAATCATGGAACTGCTTCAAGAAGTACAAAGCTTTCAACTACGATCCTTATGTTAACGGGTTAGTAAAATTTTTGTGTGTTTGATCTGAATCCCCTTATACTAAGTCCTTTTTCTTCTTCTTCCTCTTGTTTCTCTGTTTTGAAATTAGAACACTTCCAACAGACATCAATGCGGATTGTGTGGCCAACCTTCCAGTTTGTGATTGTACTGATCCAGGTAAAGCCATCAAACTTGATCCAAAACCAAGAGCGAGTGGACTGATTCTTTTATATCTTACAGCTATCAAACACGCTCGTCGTAAGGGACACACCACCACTCGAGCTTGTCGTGAGCAAGGCAAACTCCCGATCTAGAGAATCATCTGGTTGAGCTCGATTGGAATTTAAAAGTGTGAATACAAACCCAGCTTGGATGTTCCAGGCTGAGACCGACCAGTAGATAGCTGATTTTTATTCGAGCATGTTTTATTTCTTCCATCTTTCATTAAATGTGGCTCTCTTATAGTCTCATTTTTCTCTCTTGGATACGCTCTTTTTTGTTTTGAATATTCTTACTATGTTCATTTCTTTTATTTATCTTGAAACATGTTTATTATCATAGTCATAAGAAGATTTTATTGATTGGATCAATTCAGTTTCATGATTTGGAAAAATGATGATGATATCCTCATGAGGAGGGGCTTGGATGGTGGAAACCCCTTGAGAAAGTTGTGGTTTTTAAAAAGACCGTAATTTGGTTTTTTGAGTTTTTTTTTTTTTCATAAAAAATAAAAATAAAATGATACAAAGTTTGATCGAAAACATTAAACTTACCAAAAACCAATCTGAATTAGAACAACTACTTCAACAACAACTATCGGAAGAAGAAGAAGAAGAAGACTTGAGGAAGATTAGTAGGATACAATTAGCTCTAATCCAATACCATCCAAACTTAATACTCAAACTAGAATCCTACTGCTTCACTCAAAAACCATCTCATGCTAAACTAGCCATCCAAACTATCCTCCTCAACTATCGAACCAACCAACCAAAACTAATCAATCTACTCAAGGAGATCATCAAACGATATCAATTAATTGACTACTACCAACTCATCTTCAACAACAACAACCACAACAACAACAATCTAATCGAATGGACCCAATTCATCAACACACTCTTCAGCATACCCGACAAATTATCCCCCTTCATCTTTTACTCATCTACAACCGATCAATACCAAGAATTCCATTCAAAGTATGTCTCTCCCTCGTTTCTAAAAAAAATAAGTAACTAAACAGCTGGCTGACCTTGAGTTAAACAGAACTTTTCTTGCAAGGATCAGTCGTCAATTCTATTCCCTCGTCCAATTTGTCGCATCTATTCCCAATCCCACTCAGGCCATCCAACCACTAGCATTCATCCTCAACAAATTTATCAACCTAGGTTTTATCTCACTCAACATTCACCAAACTCCATCAGATGATTTTCTATCATCCATCTGGTCCCAATTTATCACCGCCCCAATCGATCCCAACCATTCTTCAGATCAGAGACTAATTTGGAACTCGATCATCTCTAGCTTACCCAGAACCGAACTCAAATCATTCCTGGTCTCACTCCTACTCCACCTTCAATCCCATCTAAGCTTTCAACACGATCACCACCAGTTCTCAAACGATCCTCATGCCTTGGCAATCGAACGCGCTGGTGCCGAGATCTTAAAGTTCTACCTGGGCGATTGGGGCTCCCAGAATCATTTAGGTACCACCGATATCTTCGAACTAGTAACCGAGATCGTCACGAGTACCGATGGTTGGACCATTCCCATTGCCCGCTGGATCGCACGATGGGTATCGCTCAGTACCCGTGTGGAAAGCACTCTGACGGCCCGCTCACAACTGGCTAAATCTAGCCTACATGCATTCGCTAGTGCCCATCAGATCGCTCATGGTAGCCCCTCACACCACGCCTTTTTGCTCCTCCTCCTCCTACTCACCTCATCTCCGATCGATCTCCAGTCTACCAACCATCTCCCACTCGACCCAGTCTTCGTCGATGCCATCCAACGTTCACTTGGATCACTAAGGTCGCAGTTCAGACTCTTGGGTATGCTCATGGCCGAGCTGATGTCCGATTTCAATCGGCTGCCCGGATCGACCAAACTCGACTTTGGTCACGACTTTGACGCCCTAGACAATCCCGACAATCGAATATGTGTAGCCATTCGTGAGCTCAGTAACCATTGGAATCACTCGCCTTCCGAGCCGCTCTGGCGTGATCTACTGTCTTCCATGGCTGCCGCCGAACCTAGCACTCCTATCACAGGCTCGCACCAGAATCAACCTTGTTCTGATCTTAAAGATTCTCGAGAGAACAAGCAAATCGTTTCCTCAACCGGTCTATCAAGTCTAAAACGGCTCACTGATCCAAACCAGTTGACATTGACTGAGCTGCGGCTAAGACCCGACGCGCCTATCCCCAATCGAGTGGGAAACCCTCAAATCGAAGTATTACACACCATTCCCTCAGCGGATCCATCCTTGGAGGCCTACGAGATCTCAGAAGAAGACCTCCAATCTCTCTACCCCCCACTTCCTTGCCAACAACAACACGATTCTTCTAACGACAAGACCACCCCCAGCCTCGAACCCGAGTTTGACTACGCTCAGATGAAAGACAAGCCCCTCAAACCGGTCTATCTAGATCAGCTATCTCAGTTCTTGAAAGACGCCGAGAACTACGAGAAGGTCAAAGTCGGCCTCATCCAAGCCGAAAGTCTGATCCGAAGGAAATCCGATTGGGGTACCGAATTAGGTCAGTAGTCTTTCTCTTGATTGATTTCCAGGGACCAGAAGGCTGATCGGGCTTATTTCTTCTTATTTCAAACAGTTGAACACGCTTTAGATTTAACATTTACATTATTAAATTTACAAGACCATTTTGATCTAGAAGGCTTTGACAGATACCGACAAGCCGCCCTGGTTGCCTTAGTAGTCTCTGTCCCACTCAGTGTGGGTCCGTGTATCATTGAACAGCTCTTTTACCATCAGTATAGTATCACTCAACGAGTTAGCATGCTTGACTCGCTCGTCCGAGCTGTGCTCGAATTCGTCGACCCACTCAAGCTCGCTGCGCTTACTAAACCCGACGAAGCCGAGACGGAAGGGTTCAAGAAGATCCAATCAGACACGATCCATCGGCTCTTGTTAGAGTACCAATCATCATCGTCGTCGACAGACCGACCAAGTCAAGCTGGAAGAGGAGGCTCCAATTCAGTCCTGCTGCCCGATCGCCTGTGCTCGCTCGAATACGTCGCCCAGCAACCAGCCCCTACCAAGCTCAGTGCCCGTCTGATTGCTCAGCGAAAACAGTACCCGTCTCGCGACTCTGATATCGATCGACACGACCATCAACTCGAGAAGCGGTTTGACAAGCCTCATCCGCGGGTGCATCCAGCCGACATAAGAATCCAAGTTGAGCGTACTTTACTGAGCGCATTGGTCGGCCGCCTGGCATGGTATCTCGACCACCATCCGCCTTTGACTGGCTCGTTGACCGGGGCGGGATCGATGATCCTTTGGGAACCTCTGATCCTCCTTAAACTCATCGAGACAATCAAGCTCTTCTCACTCTTGCTCCTCTCCCACTCATCTTCTTCTACGATCATCGATCCTCAAAACGCTTCGATCATCAAAGACGTCCTTCGTCTCTTCCTCTCCCTCCTTCGTTTCCTCCATTCCTCTCATCATGAGACCACTGAGCACGGTCAATTCACAGACGTCAATAGCTCCTCTATCGGCACTAGAATCGTCACCCTTATCATCCATCTCATCACCACTCTATCCCCCTCCTCAACCTCTTCATCTACTGTCTACCAATCCCTTCGTCCAGACACTCCGTCACTTCCCTCAAACCTGACTCATTTCGACCTCTTATTCTCCGATCTAATCTCCCTCGTCCGGGCTGATAATCTTTTCGATCCTTTCGATCCTGGTGATCATCAGTCACTCGCTTTGTTGACTTCTTCTTCCTCTTCAAATCTAAACCGGTTTATGGATCTTGTCAGTCAAATCCTAGACTTATGTTAGTTTTTTTTCCTATAGTCGTTTTCCCAGAACACTGCAGTGGTGGACTGTCTAGTACCATAATGCCAGCTGAGCACTGCTGAAAAAAGAAGCCAAGGAATATGAATTTGATGATATCTATACACACCAACAATTAACAAATGCATCACTCAGCAATGCTGTCAGCCTATCCAAAAGACTGCAATAACAACAAATACTGTAATGTCATTTCATAATCTTAACTTTCATGATATCTCAAGTAGTGTAACCACTTACAGTACCTCTAAATTCATACTCCTTCACCTATTTTTCCAAAAACTGAGAGTACCACCTAGAGCAGTGCAAAAACAGTGACCAGTTAGAAATACATATGCATTACATATGCACATAAACAAAATGAATATATATATATGATAAAATACAAAGCTGAGATTATTTCCACCTCACACCTGGGAGAATTTAGATCATTAATTACCTCAGTAGAATAACTGTTTGGAGTGGGAAATTCTTGTGGAAATACATATATTACGTTAAAATTCTGTGACACCTTTGTGACAGTCTTACAACACTTACCTTCCACAATTTCAGGAACTCCTTCCACGTACCCTTCTGAAACTCTCTAGTACTCTCACTTTTCTTCTCTTCCTTCATTCATATCTTCAAACTCAACTCACTCTTCAACCTCAAAACACTCTTCAACATCCTCTCTCTTGCTCAACTCTCAATCTCAGAATTTCTTCCTGGTAAAATCCTTCATCTTCCCTGTTGATTCCATCACTAAATTTTCTTCTCAGTCCTCTATCCTCTATTCTTTAACTTTCATATCTTGTTCCTCATTCTCAGTCTCTATATCCACTCACACTGTTCTGCTCAATTGTTGGTTATGTCATTCTCCTTATATTCTTCATTATCTCTCAATAAATCTCTTAGTCTGACATGTTTTCTCTGAATATCTAGCTATCCCCTTGTTAGTAATCAATACATTCAACTTAAAAGTCTTCTATATCACACTTCAAAATATCCTGGAGCTTGTGAAAATTGGTTACAAAAAATGCTACATTTCTCAGATTATTCACCCCTAATAACCAGTGAATTGTAAGTTGAAATTATCCTACCGCTTCAAGGTACTTTTTTTTTGTTTTATAACAATAAAACTGACCTTCTTCAACCACTGTACAATCACCTTACAATCCAAAGATACCTTATGTTATCATTTTAAGCACCTTTTCCTTATCAATAATTGCAGTAAGACACCAGACTCTGGAAATCAGCCAATCAGAAGAAGCTCCTACCAACAATTCCCTTGCTTTTATTATCTGTTGAAGAAATGATGGCTTTTGAGGCAAAGATAAGATTTTGTATGGGCACAAGAAGAAAAGCTTGAGACCAGGGATGAAGACAAAAGAAGCCCAAGAAGGCCAGACTGCTATCTTGTGGGGAGGAAGAAAGCTCTGAACTACAAGAGACTGGAAGATGGTCTCAGGGAACTGGTGCAGAAAACAAATGATCTTTATTTCTTCTCTATCCAAGGCATATAAACTATTTTTACTAGGGGACAATCTGTGGGACAGAAGGTGTAATGAATATGCATCAGGAGGGAAGAAAATGAGTGAAATGAAATGGGAAGAGAAGGATGAGAGACAGAGACGTGAAATTCCAACACCCCCCCCCCCCAACTCATGAACCACAGAACCAAAACCTATAGGCCTTTTCCAATGTTAAGTTTCTTGAACTCCTGGTTGTTGATCATGGCTTGAAAGTTTCTTTCTGACTCAATCTACTCTTCAGTGAAACCATGGTGAACGTTGATGAATGCCAGATGAGCCTGTGCTGCTGACTTGGCCTTGGATTGAGGTGGCTTAGCATATGAAGTATTGGTGTTGCTTGGTGTTTTTTCTTGGGGTGCTTCTCGTAACAGAGGGATTCTCGGTGGCCAGCTTTGTCCCAATTTGAGCATATTGTTAAAACTCTCTTGCAGTGAGGACACATGTAATACGTCTTATTGGTTGTTAAAAATTTAGCCTGTGAAATGCCCAACAATCAACCCAGTCAGTTTTGTGCAATATGCTTCTCTAGCCAAGTTAGGAGGATGGCCAATGTGTCATTGGGACAGCCTACATTCACAATGTCTCAAAAAGATTTGTACCCATCCAATGGCAGCTTGTGTAAAATGATGGCTGTCTTGCTTTGCTTGTTGAGGCCAATCTTGGCAGAAACTAATTGATGATTTGCAGCTCTAATCTCTGCAACAAACTTGCCTGGTGGTGTTCCGTACTCAATGTCAAGGAAGGCATTCAGAGTGAGGTATCTAGCGACATGATCATTGCCACTGTATTTTTGCTTGAGGACTGTTCATACAGTGTGCCTGTTGAAGGAGGTCTGATTGGTGAGCATCTGAGAAACAAATGTCAAGTTTATGTCATCCAGATGCTCAATAATTTTGTGGTATGCTAGCCGATTGAGTTCATGGTAGGTGTTCTTCTCATTTGGTTTATTGGGCACAGCCGGAGGCTTGATGGATCCCTGAACAATACCTAAAGCACCAATTTGGTCAAGTTTTGAAATCATGAGAAACAACCACGACTTGTAGTTGTGCTCATTGAGGTATAGAGGAACCTTTATTGCTGTCATTGTTGGGTTGGAGAATGAGAATGTGAATCAAGATGTTGAGGGTGTGTAATGCTTTTGGTCAGGAGAATAGATTGAATTTGAAAGTGTAGCCCGGGACTGTTAATCATGAAGAAATGATGGCTTTTGAGGCAGAGATAAGTTTTTGAATGGGCACAAGGAGAAAATCTCAAGACCAGGGATGAAGACAACAGAAGCCCAAAAAGGCCAGACTGCTAGCTTTTGGGGAGGAAGAAAGCTCAGCACTACAAGAGACTGGAAGACAGTCTCAGGGAACTGGCGCAGAAAACAGATGATTTTTCTTTCTTCTCTATCTAAGGCATATAAACTATTGTGACTAGGGGACAATCTTTGGGACAGAAGGTGTAATGAATATGCATCAGGAGGGAAGGAAATGAGTGACATGCAATGGAAAGAGACAGATGAGAGACAGAGACATGAAATTCCAACATCTGTAATTAACAATCTATTAATGATACCAAAATAAATAGTATTCCTGATTAATGGAGAGAAAACCCCTGTAGTGACTACAAATCATGTAACAGGTTTATCAAATTAATCAAATAGTTGTTTTTTGTTTTATTCTGAATAGATGTTAGTTCTAAACCTTATTTTATAAGGCTTTTATGCTAAAGCTTCATAAGAATAGCTGAAAAATACACAGGATCAAGTGAATTGGTGTAACAAACCAAATGCATGTGAAATAAGCATATCTTCAAAAATCATTTATTGAATGTGCAGTACCAGGCAGGATTGAATTTCCAAGGCAAGCACAGAAGTTGTGGGAAAAAAGAAAGGGGATAAGCTAAAAACAGCTTTGGGATTGTAATCCTTGTTTCAAAAGCTGCAGAGCCTTCAAATATGCTTCTGGTCAGGCGCTCTTCAGCCTCATCAATGTGCAATTGGTTGAGGAGCCTTAGTTGGGCTAGGTTTTTCTGGACTCTCTTCCGTAGGAAGTCTCAGTCCACCACCATTGGTTTTGACGCTACCATCCTGTAAATTGGCTTAGGGGGGGAAAGGGTCAGTAAAGTGCCCAGCTTCTGATGATCTGACCCATGGTTATCCAAGGAGGTGAGGGTCTTGAAAACCAGCTTAGAGGCTAGGAAGTTGCTCCAAGTGAGATCAATGGTATTCCAAGTGCCTCTGCTAGAAAAAAAAGTAGGAGCATCTTTTTCAGAAATTAAGTGGTACCTTTGTCTTCCACAAATGGAGACAAGGGACTTGGCTGTTTTTTCACATGGCTGTAACCTGGAGGGTTCCAAGAAAAATGGTGGAGGTTGGAATCCATTCCCAAAAGCATGGGGGTACACCTTGCATTGTTGAGGTTGAGCCATTCCTGCAATTGGTCAATTCCCATTGTAGGGCCTGGAGGATTATACAAATTCAGGGCTTGCTGTTTGGATGCTGGCAAAAAGAAAGAGGGAAGTGATTTTTGAACAGACTCTGGGGATGACTCAACATTGGGAACTGGTTTAATATGAGGAGAACTGATAGTGTTTTTTTACTCTGATCAGACTATGACTTAAATAGACTAAATAGAAGAGTTCAAACTGTGGTTGTACAGAACAATAATGAATAAAAATTGAGAGACAGAAAAATAAGTACTTGTAAAAAACAAACTAGACAAGGCTTCTCAGTCTCTTTTTGTCAGGCCAGATAAGTTAGTCAAGTAAAAGTATTTTATGAGTCACAAATGATCAGAGGCATTAATTCTTACTAATCAATTTTTAGTAATCATAAAATGACTTCATAAAAAAGAAATAACAATCAATTAAATTAAGAATTGTAATTACAAATAGCTTAATATTTATGATGTATTCTAGTCTGAAAAAACAAGTTGAGTCTCTGAAATTTTAATGGGGTATTTTTTAGGGGAAGAACAGAAAAACTCAATACTTGCAACAGCAAGCCAGTTAGTAGGGTCAGTTCAATGGTGATAAGAAACTTATTGTTCCCTGTCAGGATTCTAATGTCCCAAGAGGGTATCAATTTTTGGACATAGGAGTCCACTTGGTGCTTATCCTTCAGGTTGGCTGGGTGGTGTTTGGGGCTGTACAGAGTTCACCAGTCTTCATGGTCTGGTGGTAAATTGGTTAGTGGGTTAATACAGGGTTCTTAGAAGAGGAGAATGAAAAATGAGACCGGCTCAGTGTTTAATACACTATATGTGGTTGCTTGGCTATTATGGTAGTTCAACTGCACAACAGAGGGGGGCAAGGAATCTTCATTGCAGGGAACACTAGAAAAAGGAATATCTACAACAGTAGTACTAAGAACAAAGGGTGTTAGTGTAGGGCCTAGATTATTCATGATTAAGTGAGCCATGCCTGTTTTACGCCACATGCCTTATCAAATGGCGTGCGGGTACCCCAAATATCCTTCTCTTTCCCACTGTCGCAACAGATCACACAGGTCTTCCCATTTGCTTCTGAGGTAGTCAAGCAGTCGGGTGATTCATGTTTGGTCCAACCTACACCACTTGCCGGAGTGTCCCATCTGAAGACACTTAAAACATTGAGGGGGCAGTTTCTTAAAACACTTGAACCGTTGAAAGCTGCTATTCAGAAAGATGCCACGTTGTTTGATCAAGGAGTCTGCGAGTGACGCGTCCGTGAGGGCTAGGACCGCCGTCCCGGCCTGTCTTGGGTCGTCCGGGTCTCTAGACCCCCCGAGCCAGCGCATCTTGAATATCTTCTCAGCCGTGAACAAATTATTTGAGGCTAGCGTGATATTGCTGGTAGCACTGTTGACGTTGAAGCTTCTGGGGATTCCGTGAGCAAGGACGGAGTACGTGCTAGGGGAGGACTCGAGGTCTGGATGGACCTGTTTATTCCGGTTTAGCTACTCCCTGTGTTGACGGTTCTTGGAGTAAAAAGCAACGTCGCTCGACGGGAGGAAGCGTACTGCTTTAATTGCGACCTTGTCACCCTGAACGGTGGCGTTCAGCTTTTCGAGGACTTCGTTGGCCTTGCAGACGACGATCTCCGCGTCAACGTCCTTTAAGGGGGTAGTACCCATTCTGGGGAGGGGGCTTTAGCCAAAGGTTTGGCCGCGGTGGTTGCGTAGGATTTGGTGAAAGGCGGAGGGCAAGCGAGCTGGCCCGCTTCTATCGCGGTGACGCGAGCTTGTAGATCTCGGAGGTCCTCTACAACCAGTTGGAGTTGCCGTTTTTGTTCGGCGCCGCTTTCAATTAAGCTGAAAAAGGATGGCCAGCGTCAATTCCGATTGTGCCGTTTTGCCCTTGTCTAGCAGGATCTGGAACGGGTGATTTGAGGTACTGGAGAGGTCGGGTGCTGGCTTAGTGGGAACGTCACGGTGGGCCGTATCGCAGGCTGAAGGGGCGTTCATAGTCACGTCGCGGGCCGTGTTGACCATTGACGACGCGTCGTTCCTGTTGTGTATCGAATTCACCAGTGAGTTAGCCAAGGTACCAGTGGGGGGAGAGGGGAGGGGATCGCCTGTCGGCATGGGGGGAGAGACGCGGTTCTGTCGATGAGAGAGGTGGAGTTAGTGATGAGGTTGTGGAAGGGTGATTTAAGAAAAAGAAAAAAATCATGTATAGTTGTTGCGGACAGAACTCGCTACAATGGCCAACCAGCTGGTCGAAAACTTCCAAATAATCCTCACACCAACATCATCTTCGGTTGACCATCATGGAAACAAGCTCGATCGAGAAAACAGAAACAGTCAAACCAGACTCAGAACGGCAGGGATCATCATCAGAAGGACGGAAGGACAATCAACCCAGTCATCAGCAGACCCTCATCAACCAGGAATTCGAAAAAACGAGATCGACTATCCTCCTCAACTCCCAACCACTTCCGACTGACCAGTTCAAAGTCAAAGTAGAAGGGCCAAAGTTCGACCAGGACCGTTCAACGATCGAGCTAGGAAACCTTTTGGATGCCTATGGGGCCATAGGTTTTCAAGCCACCAGTCTGTCTCAATCCATCGAGATCATTAACAAGATGGTAGAATACCCTAACCATCCTTGACTTCCCTCACCCCTCACATTCTCAACGTTATCACTGACTTGGGCTCTTTCTTCTGATCATCTCCAGCGCTCCTGGAGGCTATCTGACGATGATCCGACGGTCCAAAGAGGATCAATCGAGGACCAATCGGCGCGGATCTTCTTGGGCTTTACCTCCAACCTGATCTCCTCTGGTTTACGGGAGATCATCAGTTTCCTAGCGAAACATAACTATGTATCGGTCATAGTCACGACGGCTGGAGGGATAGAAGAAGATCTAATCAAATGTCTCAGTCCGACCTACTTAACACCCGACAAGACATTTGGCTCGATCGAGGGAAAGAAACTCAGATCACAAGGCTTAAACCGAATCGGTAATCTAATCGTACCCAACCAAAACTATTGCAAATTTGAAGACTGGATCTTGCCGATCTTTGACCAAATGAAAAACGAACAAGAACATTCAAATACCAAATGGTCACCCTCAAGAGTCGTCGAACGGCTAGGACATGAGATCAATCATCCAGATTCCTTCCTTTACTGGGCCGCCAAAAACAAAATTCCAGTCTTCTGTCCTGCTCTAACCGATGGTTGTCAGTTCCAACCCCCTGATCAGCAACCTGTCCGAAGTTTTCTTCTGGTCTCTCTGCTTCTTGAGATATGAAGAAAAAAGGATAACACTCCTGCACAGACTGAATGATCTGTTTCTTTTTTTCTCTAAGGAAAGCTTTAGGAGACATGTTGTGCTTCCACTCTATCAAAACTGACCCCAATCCATTGGTGATCGACATTGTGTCTGACATCCGAAGGATAAACGAACTAGGCCGATCGGCCAAGAAAGCCGGGATGATCATCCTTGGTGGTGGAGTTTGTAAACACCAAATTGCTAATGCTATGTTATACGTCAGCTATTCAACCATCAAATTTACCTTCAACTAGACAACACAAGACTGGTTATCTTCATCATCGTCTGCTGACCTCTGTCTTTTGTTGCTGGTTATCATGTTGTTGTTGTTGTGTGTTCATAGAGAAACGGGGCAGAATATTCAGTTTATGTTAACACGGGGCAAGAGTTTGATGGCTCAGATAGTGGAGCCAGACCGGACGAAGCGATCAGTTGGGGCAAAATCAAAGGCGATTCTGAAAGCGTGAAAGTAAGCAGAGCCATTGATGCGATTTCTTCCTTGGTTGATTTTCCTGACTAAACTAACGCACAATCTGCCCCATTCCCCATTTGTTCTTTGGTCTTGTCGATAAAAGGTTTTTGCTGATGCCACTCTTGTTTTTCCGCTAATCGTCGCAGCTACTTGGGCTAAAGACCATTGGAAATCAGAGACCGAGACCGAAGCTAAACCAATTCCAAAATAGATTCGTTTGTTATGCTGTCATATGTCTGCATTCGAATAGCGTCACACCCTTGTTTTATGAATAAAATCATGAGTTGTGAAACATTTGAACGTACCTGTACATCTCCGCTTTGTCACCGAGTCCATCGAAAACTGCATGAATTTATACCGCTCTTTTCTCTCTCTACCTCTCGTGCTATAGGATTCCATCTTTGTTATTTCCGCGATTGATCATTTCTGTTTTCCTCACTTCTTTCCACATTTTTGTGATCTCTTTAACTTCTGTTCTTCATGAGGGTCCAACGACGTAGAATGAAAAGCTATATGCAACCAGTCTTTTACCACTCTGGCGTAGGAGGTAGGTACTTGTTAAGTTAGCATGAAAAGAAGCTCTTGCTTTAGAACCCTAAGGGGAGGAGCACAAATAATCTCACATAATTCAATCAAAGTGCAGTGCAGTAGTCTGCTTGATCTGCTTAACCAAAAACAACAACATGGATGTCATGCAATTTCACCCTGTCTATCTGTCGATCACACCATGCCCATCTTGAATTCTTTCCCATTCAATTCATCTTTAATCCAACTTTGCCTTTTCGGTTACAAGGGTTTTGATCATAGTGCTTTTCTGATTATATAGCTGATATCAGAAACTAAGACTCTTGGGCTCCATAGGCAAACAAGCTCTTTTTAAAGCTTGCAATGAGGAAATATGCATCAACGCAACAGATATCTGGGAATTTATTATGTACAGCTGCTCCATGAAAGCTTGTGGTTTTTGTAGCAAATTGGGGTCAATCACTTTATTGCAGCTAACACCAAATGCTAATAGTAGTAGATAACTTGAGAATAAAGTAAAAGATAAAAATAGAACATAAATAAGTATGAAAACACATGATGGATTTTTGGCAAAATGAAAAAAGGAAGGGGATTTTTGAACAGACTCTGGGGTGACTCAAAAGATGGGGACTTTGATTTTTGAGGAGAACTGATGATTGTTATTGCTTGGACTAGGCTATGTTTTTATAGACTAGTTACAAGTGGTTAATTTGTGGTTGAGAAATGAAAATGAATAAAGAGTAATTTGAATAAAATCTGAGAGGAGCATAATATGAGTACGTGGAAGAAATAACTAGTCAGGCCTTCTCAGTCTCTTTTAGTCAAGCTAGTATATTAATCAAGAAAAAACATATTACAAAAACCACAAATACTAAGAGGCGTTAATTCTAGTAATCAGTTTTTAGTAATCATAAAATGAGTTCAGAAAAAAGAAATAACAATCAATTAAATTAAGGATTGTAATTACAAATAGCTTAATATTTATGATGTATTCTAGTCTGAAAAAACAAGTTGATTCTCTGAAACTTTAATGAAGGGAAGATACTTTTGAGGAGGAACAGAAAAACTCAACAACATAATGATGAAAAGAATGAAATCAGTATGTACCTTCAATTGTTCTAGTCCTAAGTATGACTTGATAAGAAATAAGAAAGATTCTTTATAGGAAAAGAAAATAACAAAAAATCCTAGGAGAAGAAAGAATCAATACAACATAATCCAACAAAGCAAAATAAGGAAAAATAAGGAAAAATGATTGAGATAGAAGTTCAATTATACCTCCACTTGAGTAATTGAGCTCCTCCTGAATCTCCGCAATCTTAGCAAGCAGTGTAATCAGAACTAGAATGGTACAGAAAGGATTTGATTGACAGTGAATTAAGGGCTTGAGAGTTTGAAATGGGGTAGTTGTTGTGGTTCTTCTTGAGTCTAGAATTCACACACATGAGTCACAGGCTTTGAGATTACTCTAATCATTTTCATATTGCATATGTAATTTAGAATAATGTTGAATTCAAATAACTAACTACATCTACAGTTCAGAGGCACTTATTTGACACTCCTCCTTGCTTCTGCTTCTGTAAGATGAAGTTTTGATCTTTATTGTTCTAACTTGAATCCTAACAGTTTGGTCAGTGCATTGGCAATCATGTCATGAGTCAAGACTTGTTGGAAAACCAATTGCTTCTTCAACACAAGTTCTAGGAAATATTGAAATCAAACTTCAATATGTTTAGTATTTTCATTCAACTGTGCCTCCTTGCTAATGATCACTGCCCCAGTATACTATGAGTCAGATGCCTCATCAAAACTCCCTGTCTATTTAAATTGGCTCTGTCTCTCACTCTTGCAAAAGTTTCCTTGGGGAGCTCATCATCAACTTAATCTTTTAATATTTGGTCACTCTGCTTCTTTTCTTATCACTGTTTATCGAACCAGTCTGACCTTGCTCCTCCAGCTAAATTCTATCAAATATTCACAATCATCCTCTTCTCACCTTCAAAAATCAAGATCTATCAAAAGACCAACTATCAAACATCCTCATTGACTGCCTTGCCTTCACCATTGTATGTTCTTGATATTGGTTTGTTCTCTTACATATGATTGCTGTTAACTTATCATTCTTTTAGTCTCTCTTTCCTTCACACTTTTCTTTCACTCCTGTCTACTCTTGTTGTGTAAAACTGTATTGTTTTGTTTTGCCTTTAGTTACTGTATTTCTCTCCTTGCTTTTTTGTTTTCTTTTTTGTGTCTGATTGAAATCTACCTTTCATTCCTCAAAATTTAACCACATTTGTGAGCATTGTAATTCTAACAGTAGCAATAGGAATTCCTCAAGTAGGATTAAATTCTTTTGGAATGTAATCTCTCATTGAGGATTGTGATCACAACTATGGGATTGAATCAAAACAGCTTGAAAAAGATAACTAGTGGAGCAAGCATCTATCAAAAAGGTGGCAACAAATTGAATGGACTGATTGTTGGTTACATAATTTTCTGGAACATCAAAAACCAAATCCAAGAGCAGGCCTACAGGTCAAAGGAAGTATGTAATTCAATGAGTATTGTCAAATAATTTCATGTTACTGATCTTTTAACTCTAGTTTATTGATGCAGGGCTCTGTGAGATGGGTATGATAAATTCTACAATCAAAATCTTAGATCCAGCCACAAATAAAATCACAAGAAATTTGGCTACTTCAAAGAAATTCAGTTGACAAGCAAGGAATTGATTGAAAAATGAAGTGAATCAGGAGTTAGAATTAAGGTAGTTCCATACCACAAGATTATCTTGGTTATTAAATACATGATTATTATTTATGTTTAAAGCCTTTTAAAATTTTAAACAAGGAGATGGAGGGGAAAATTCCTACAAGTACATTTGTATTGCCAAACCAAGGTGTTGATAAATGCACTCCCCTGGCGCACACCCACGCCAGGGGCATACCAACCCCAATTGGTGTGTTTGGTGGGCACACCAAGGTTTGGCCCGTCCATGGCCTGATGAGCTAGACAGGGGCTGAGAGCAGCAAGCAAGAGGTTAGTGAGTGTTTTAAGTTCGTGGAAGGATAAGTTCATTGCATCATGAGAAAGAAGGAAAAGAAAGAACAAAGAGAAAGAAAACAGAAAGAAAAGAAGAAACTACTATACCTGAGAGCAGCAAGCACGAGGTTAGTGAGTGGTTGAAGTTCGTGGAAGGATGAGGAAAGAAGATCTTCCACGAGTGCTGCCTCAGGTATAGTACAAGTGTGTGACATGAGTGGAAACTACTTGTGACATGTATAAAGCAGAAAGTGAGAAAAAAGAGATGATAAAAGACAGTGACCAGCTCAACACCCCCCCTTGCTGCATACATGGATATGATGAAACAGAAAGAAAGAGAGAATACATAAGAAGAAAAGGTAAGAAAAGGAAGTAAGAAAGAAAATGGAGAGGAAATAGGATAAAAATTAAATTAAGGGACAACACCAAAAAGGGTGCGGTGTCTTTCCAGTGCAACTCGAGGAAGAGGCTTGGTCAGCATATCTGCCAGCATGTCCTTGGTGGATACGTGGACTAGAGAGATATCGTCCTCTTGTACGCATTCTCAGATGAAGTGATAGCGGGCATGAATATGCTTGGTCCTGGCGTGATGTTCTGGATTTTTGGCTAGTGCTTCGGCCCCTTCATTATCAACGTGCAGTGGGATGGCGTTGTCCGGCCGGAGACGAAGTTCTGTGAGGATGTGTTGAAGCCAGAGACCTTCTTTGCACGAATTGGAGAGAGCTTTGTATCCCGCTTCCGTGCTGGAGAGCGATACTGTGGCTTGCTTCCTTGACTTCCAAGAGATGGCGCCATCACCGATGCGATACGTGTAAGCGGAGGTCAACCTTCTGTTGTCGCGGTTTTCGGCCCAGTCAGAGTCGGAGTAGCCTGATAGTACCAGATTTCCTCCAAGACAGAGCTTAAGATCCTTTGTCGCGACCAGATAGTTGAGAATTCTAAGACCAGCCTGCCAGTGAGATTCGGAAGGATCCCAAAGAAATTGAGATAACCGGTTGACTGCAAAAGAAATATTGGGTCGAGTGCATTGAGATACCCAGAGAAGGGATCCAATGAGTTGGGGGTAAGGACCGGATGAGACCGGATCAGACAAAGACCGTGGACCAAGGTTCTTGAAGATGGAATCGGTTGGAGTTGCCACAGGTGTGGGATTGTTGTTGAGGAATCTGGTCAAGAGTTCAGAGATGTAATGGGCTTGATTTAAGAAGGTGTGATTATCAGCGGTGTTCCTGGTGATCTTCAGCGAGATAAAATGATTGAGCTCCTTGTCTGCACCAATCTTGAATCGTTTCCCGACTTCAGAGATGAGGGAGCTGACAAAATGTTGTTCACCTACAATCGCAAGGTCGTCAACATGTGTTGTGAGGGCACCAATTAGCCTTTTGTTCTCAAGCTTGAAGTATAAAGTGGGGTCATATTTCGAGTTGGAGAGACCCAGTTCGAGAAGAGCCTTGTGTAGTTCAATATTCCATTGACGGGGTGATTGTTTGAGACCGTATAGAGAGCGATTATCCTCACAGACCCAATCCGGATGATGCAGGTCTTCAAAACCGGGGGGTTGTTCCATGTAGACCGGTTTGTCCAAGTGTCCACTCAGAAAGGCAGTTTTGAAATTGACTTGACGTCCCGTCCAACTGCGGCAGGCAAGAAGACTGAGTATCAGGCAAAGCGTTTCCAGTCGAAGAGTCGGAGAGAAGACTTTGTTGTAATCTAGACCGTGTACCTGCAAGTAGCCCATAGCTACCAGTCTTGCGTTCAGCTTTTGAATAGTGCGGTCAGGACAATGTTTCACTTTAAATACCCATTTAGATTTTATGACCTTCCTCTTTTCCGGATGCGGGACAAGTTTCCAGGTTTGCATACCAAGTAGAGAGGCAAATTCCTCGTCCACCGCCTTAAGCCAGCAATGCTTGTTAGGGGATTTGAGAAGCTGGCGCCAAGTTTTCGGGGTATCGACATCGCAGTCAGTGGAAGCGTTTTTGGACCATTGGCCATAACAATCAGGGGCACGTCGGTCTCGGTGAGAGCGTTGTTGGATAGGAGGTGAAGAAGCTGATGGCAATGAGACTTTGGGCGGCGGAGAGTGTGGTGGAGGCAGTGGGGAAGACAGAGCAGGAGGAACTGGGGCGGAAGGGGGAGAGGGGGGAAGAGGGGGGAGAGAGATGATTGTAACATCAGGTGACGTCGTCGATGGAGATGGAGCTAGTTTGTTGTGAATTAAATCAGAATCTGATGCGGGGGAGATGGGGATAGGGGTGTGAGAGGACTTGGTATCCGAGTCAGAGGAGATCGGGAGAGGATCCCGGGGGCGATTATGAGGAGCATGGATAGACGCTGCTAGTCTCCTGTCGAAACGGGGTGCGAGAGGGATGTTCAGAGGAACATTGTGATCGGTGTCTTTAGAAGGGTCGTCTGGTAGTTTTGGCCAGGTTACTTCAATTGAGATCGGTTCAGGAGTTTGTTTGAGTTTAGCACCGTAAGGGAACGTTGTGTCTTCAAAGAGTACGTCGCGGGATTTGACAACAGACCGTTTTTCAAGATCCCAGAGACAAAAACCGTTTCCATCGGGCAAGTAGGAGAGAAGCAGTGACGCACGTCCCTTGACGTCGAGAGATTTGCTATTGGCTTCAGGGATCTTGTACCAGACCAAGCAGCCAAAAGGATGAATCGATTTGAGGTCGAATGAGTGTTCTTGCAGTATTGATGAGGGTGATTTGAAGCCTAAGGGAGTATGGCATGGAAATGAGTTGAAAGGAAACATTGAGTGGCGAAGTGCATCTGTCCAAAAGGATTTGGGTAGGTTGGCCTGAATTAGCGAAGCTCTGACCAAATTATTAATTGTCCTGTTCGTTCTCTCGGCAACACCGTTCAACTGAGGCGAATGAGGTGGACCCGGCTCGTGTTTGATTCCAGATGAGGCAAGGTATGAAGAGAACTCATTGGATAGATATTCTCCTCCATTGTCAGTTCGAAGGGCAATGATTTTGTGGGAGCCACTTCTCTCAAAGAATGCACAAAAGATCTTGAAACACGCGAAGGAATCACTTTGTAATTTGATAGGGAAAATGTAGAGAAACTTGGAACAATTGTCGACAAAAGTAATGAAATACTTATAACCCTCCCAAGAGACCATCTCGTATGAAGCTACTTCGGAGTGAATCAGTTGACCTGGCGTTGAGGACCAATGGGCAGCACGGGATTTGAAAGCCTTGCAGGGCATTTTTGCTTGGACACACGTAGGGCACCGTTGGACCTTGATTTCATTCATCACTGAGGGTACAATTTGGTTAGATTTCAGCAACGCGTTGAGTGGTTTAAGACCAATATGAGAGAATCTTTGATGATAGCCAAAGAGAGAGTGATCAGGGGAAAGGGGTGATAGAGATAGAGAAGAGCAGGACCTCACAGGGTCCGAAGGGAGATAGTAGAGGTTCCCTTGTCTGTATCCTCTTCCGGCCAGGTTGCCGTCTATCTTTATGTCGTTTGACTTGAGAATGTCGCAGGATGTTTTGCTGAATACGACTGTAAGACCTGCATCACAGAGTGCCGCCACCGATAAGAGAGGTTTGTGAAGAGATGGAACTACAAGAGTCTTGACTTTGACCTCTCCATCGATGGGTAGCCGGGATATGCCTTTGTGGGTTGCCTCCACCACTGAATGATCGGCCAAGCGAACGGGTGTACAGTCGATTTTTGGATGTTCGACTGAAAGAACATCTGGTGTCATTGACATGGAACAACCAGAATCTAGGTTTGCATCTCCAGTACCGGTGTAGATGTTTGAGACGGACAAGGATGCAACCGCGTTCCCGGCAGTGATTTCAATTTCGGAACCGGAATAGTCTGATTTGTTGGCTTTGTCGTACGTGTGAGACGATTCACCAAGAGTTACGGCTGAGGTGCGACCAGCTTGAGCCGCTGGTTTCCCGGACTGATTTGGTCTTTGATCTTAATCTTTAGAGTCAGTCCGGACTTTCTGGCTAGCTTTGTGCTTGTCAAGGATGCGGCGTGTGTTATTGCAGTTGTTGAGGTCGTGGCCGTCAGCGTTGCAGAAATCACAATGACGAGTCTTCTTTTTTTGAGTTGCAGGTTGCTTGCCGGTATGAGACTTAGTCATGGTGGAGGAGACCAACACAGCGACTTTGTTTTGCGAATGACGTCGAGTATGTTCGTTTTTGAGAGCTAGAACAATCGACTCCGTATTGACGCCTTCTTGATTCATGAGGTGAGAGACACAGCCCATCCAGTCATCTGGAATGGAGCTGAGAAACGCGGCCGAGTGAACATTGGCAACAGTTAGGGGTTTGTCGGTGGTGACAAGAGAATTAAGGCGGTCGTACGCTTTCGCCATGGTGTTGATGTGAGAAAGAACATCATCGCCCTCCATTTTTGTCAACAGCAGCTTTCGGAGCCAGTGAACGCGGGCGTTGATAAACGCACGCCAACGGCGCACGCCAACGCCAACCCGCACGCCAATTTTTTTTGGCGTGCGGGGCCTACACGCCATTTTTTTTTGGCGTGTAGGGTCTACACGCCAAAAAAAAAGGGCGTGTGAGACCCACACACCAAAAATGGCGTGCGGGTCTCACACGCCCTTTTTTTTTGGCGTGTAGGCCCCGCACGCCAATTGTTTTGGCGTGCGGGTCCCACACGCCAATTGTTTGGTGTGTGGGAGCGCACGCCAGGCGTGTGGGAGCGCACGCCAGGCGTGCGGGTCCCCCTCGCTCACGTAATCGAATGGGAGGGACCATTTGATTACGTGAGCGGGGCCCCTCCCGGCTGATGAGGTTATACAACCTCGTCAGCCGGGAGGACTTCCTCCCGGCACAAGGCTGTATAACCTCGTCAGCCGGGAGGACTTCCTCCCGGCTGACGAGGTTATACAACCCCGTCAGCCAGGAGGAAGTCCTCCCGGCCGACGAGGCTATACAACCTCGTTGGCCAGGAGGACTTCCTCCTGGCCGACGAGGTTGTATAACCTTGTCAGCCGGGAGGAAGTCCTCCCGGCTGACGAGGTTGTATAACCTCTTCAGCCGGCCCGCTCACGTAATCAAATGGGCCCTCCCATTCGATTACGTGAGCGGGATCCCCCCACACGCCAAACAATTGGCGTGTGGGACCCGCACGCCAAACAATTGGCGTGTGGGACCCGCACGCCAATTGTTTGGCGTGCGCTCCCACACGCCAATTGTTTGGCATGTGGGAGCGCACGCCAAACAATTGGCGTGCGGGGCCCACACGCCAATTTTATTTGGCGTGCGGGGCCCACACGCCAAAAGAAATTGGCGTGTGGGAACCACACACCATTTTTGGCGTGTGGGTCTCACACGCCAATTTATTTTGGCGTGTAGACCCTACACGCCATTTTTTTTTGGCGTGTAGGCCCCGCACGCCAAAAAAAATTGGCGTGCGGGTTGGCGTTGGCGTGCGCGCTTGGCGTGCGTTTATCAACGCCCAGTAAAAGCGGCCACCAGTCGAGGAGTCTTGATGAGTGCAAACGATTGCTCTCCACATTCCGTATGTGTTTTGCTTGTAGGGACAAATTGCAATGAGATTGGAGGAGTCAATAGTTTGCGTCAAGATAGCGCAGACTGTCTTGTTGTCGGCCATCCACGCAGCCGTCGGACGTTCGGGCAGAGGATTATTGATGACATAGTCAATACCCATGGAGTCGAAGTATGCAGTGATCACGAGTTCCCAGTCAAGGAAATTGGAGTCCGGTCCTGGGGATTGCAGAACCGGTAGCCTGGCAACTGCGGACTTGAGTGAGACTGCTGTTGGCGTCTCAGCGTCCGTTTTGCTTCCTGACGCCTTGGTGGATGGTTTCTTTGAGGAGGAGTTGTCCGTTGACATCACAGCGCGATTGATGGGAATATTTGTTTCTGACCGATGTGGAACTACTCTAAGGCCAGAATAGAGCTTGGAAGGGATATGTATAACTACACTAGTACTAATGTAAGTTAAGACAAAGGTGCTGATATAAGAGCTGCCTTCCTGACTAATGCTGATGGGGAAGAGTGTAACACTAAGAATAAAATAAAAGGTGTGGTTTTTCTATTTTAATCTTAGACTGACTAGTACTTAAAAGCTGACTACTATTACCTCTGAGGTATGGGGAGTTGAGGAGAAGTTGTGAGGGAAAATGGTTGTGTAAAAGGGTTTAAATGGCAAGGTTATCTAAAAAATGTCTAGGTAAGAAGTGTCTTTGATGAAATTGAATCTAATGTTTGGGGTAAAAGGTCATACAGGTTGTATGGGGTAGAGATTGCATGGTGGTAATACTACAACAGAGTGGAGTATATATGTGTAAAGGGCCCTTCAAGAGGGGAACAAATGATGAGCACAGTATTACAAGATATGATGATGAGCAATGTCCATAATAGTAATAGTGATGAGCAAAAGACTACAAGTGTAATAGTGAAGTGAATGTATGTAGCAATGATGAGCATTTGATGTAGATTATGTAAGATGTTTTATTTACTGAAATAATAATGACTTGGATGATGTAAGCCAAAAGAAAAAGAAAAGAAAAGAATGTACCTATGAAAACTATGAAGGCTAATATCTTCTGATCCAACAGGAAATCAAGGGTGGTTTGAGTGAGTGACTAGGGGTAAAATAAGGTGTAGAATCTGAATCTAGAATAATATTCATGGATATATGGATGGAATATGAGATGTAGAAAGAATGATGTGAGAAGGAACAGGATTACCACATCCTCCCCCAAGTAAATGTCTGTCCCCAGACATCAGGGAAAGAAAGAAAGAAGGAAGAAGTCCAAGTCCAAAAGAGTCCAAGTCCTGGAGAATCCAAGTCCAAAAAGTCCAAGTCCAGAAGGGGAAATCCAGATCCAAAAGAGTCCAAGGTCCAGAATCCAGAAAGAAATCCAAGGTACAGAAAGAAATCCAAAGTCCAGAAGAAATCCAATGTCCAGAAGGGAGGTCCAAGGCCTAAGTCCAGAAAGTTGATGAATTCTAACTAATATTTATGATTTTAAAAGATTTTAACACTATGAAATATCTAGAAAGACTACTATTATTTTTATTGATATTTGACTATTTCTAATAATTAAAACTGATGGATTTGTATAACATATCACCAGTAACACAACAGGTTACTGCAAATGATGGAGGTTAAATGAGAAGACCTTTGCTATACCCAAGATAGTATAGACATATGACAGGTGAATTGAACAGAAGACTACTATGAAAGAGTAGTTGAACTAGAAGTCTAGAGAGTATGCAACAACTCTACTAGGAAGATGGGATGGTGGGTTCAGTTTTAAGCTAGAAGGAAGTGAAGATATCTCTAAGAATGCCAGTGGAATTTGATGATGGTCCAGGATGTATGAAATGGTTTTAAGTCATAAGATAAGAGGAAGAAAATATCCAAGTGCTGTCCAGAAGTCCAGGAATCCAGTATGGCCATGTGATTTAATTTGAAGGAAATTGGTGACTGATCCAAAGAAGATTGACTGATCCAGGTTCAGGGAAAGAATGGTTGGATGAAGATGAACAGGTTTTATGGAAGATGGATGGGGAATTCCAGAAACAAGGGAACAGTTGGTTTGGGTAATGAAAGAATTGTTGATGACTGATCCATGGAAGAAAGATGGCTCCAGGTCCCGGGAAAAGAAAGCTTGGTGAAGATGAACAGGTTTTTATGGGAGCTGGATGGGAAATTCTAGAAAAACAAGGGAACAGTTGATTTGGGTAATGAAAGAATTGTTGATGACTGATCCATGGAAGAAAGATGGCTCCAGGTCCAGGGAAAAGAAAGCTTGGTTTTGGAAGGATTAAAAGAAACTACTAGTTGAATTTATCCAAAAGAAGAGTGACTGATCCAAAGAAGAATGAATTGATCCAAAGAAGAAATGAATTGATCCAATGAAGAAAGAATTGATCCAAGGAAGAGTGGCTGATCCAAAGAAGAATGAATTGATCCAAAGAAGAATGAACTGGTCCAATGTAGAATGAATTGATCCAAAGAAGAATGAATTGATCCAAAGAAGAAATGAATTTATCCAAAGAAGAATGAATTTGAACCAAAGGAGAAATTGATGGATTTAAAGGGTGAAGAATGACTGATCCAGAGAAAGGTGAGGGGTACTGGTCCAGAGGAAAATAATTGTATGCTTTAAGGGTGAAATACCAAGTTGTGGAGAGGTGGATAGATGAAGAAGGATGAAGAAAAGAATGGGAAAAGGAGAAGAAAAAAAAAATTTAAAAATTCCTGGGTATGACAGATGAGGTGTTCCTCCCCCAACTTATTGTCTGTCCCCAGACAATGGAGAAGAACCCATGAATTTTGGAAGAGTGGTGTGGAAGAAATGAGTTGATAAGATTGGGATTTGAAAGACAATAGATGGGGGAAGGTGGTTGATGGTGATGTTGGAAGGGAAAAACCAAAGAAAGTGGAAGGATGGTGGTTGATGATGAATGATGAATGGATGGTTGAGGATGGGTGATGATGATGATGAATTTACTATTTATGAAGAAAAGATGGATGAGCTGTTGAGGATGAATGAGGATAATGAGAAGTTTCTAGTATGGAGGAAAGATGAATGAGACATGAGGATGATGGATGGGTGGTGATGGATGGATGAGGATGGAAGAATGATGATGGATGGTGATGGAAAGATGGTGATGGGTGGATGAAAAATAGAGACATGATGAATGGAGAAATTTCAGGGGAAACAAACAAATGAAAGTGATGGATTATTGGTGATGGACCCCTTGGTCCAGATGGATGGATGATGATGAATGAGGATGAATGGTGATGGAAGGATGGTGATGAAGGAATTTCTAGTATATGGATGAAAGGTGGATGAAGATGATGATGAAAGAATATCTAGTATATGGATTAAAGATGGATGATGGTAAAAAAGTGGATAATGAGATGGATGAAGGAAAAAAAAATCAGGATACTCAAAGATGGATGAAGGGGAAATTAAATTTATATGATGTATGGAGGAAGGAAAAAAGTGCATGGATGGTTGATGATGAAGGAGTAAAATTAAATTGATATCCCCAAGAAAAAAAATCAGGAACCTCCCCAAGTGGATGAAAGGAAAATTATTTATTTTTGTTTTGTTCTTCCTTCATGATTAATTTTTTTTTTTTTTTTTTTTTTTTTTTTTTTTTTTTTTTTTTTTTTTTTTTTTTTTTTTAGTGTATTGACCTCTCAGCGGAGTGAGGAGAGTCGCCGGAGGGAAGTGGTGAATCCGCGCAGAGAGTAGACGCGGAGTCCCGGGTGCTACAATGTCCGTGGAGTCGCCGGCGTTTCCAAGGCGCAGGAACGGTCCTCCGGGTCGAAGGACGACCTCGGAGATGAAAGCAAACCGTTCTTCTTCGATGGAAAGAAGAACGGTTATGGGGAGAACATAAAAAAAAAAGATCAAAGGCAAAATGAAAGATAAAGGAAAAAAAGAAAGAAAAGAAAACCCGGGTCGTGCACCGGTATCGCCAAGCAGTTGTAGGTGTTGTAGGCCAAGGGAAAATGACTTGAGAACGTATATCCGGGTCGTTCACCGGCGTCGAAAAGATGGTGGATTGATTGATTTTTTTTATAAAAGGCTTCGACGATATCGTCGTTGTTCCCCACCTCGCATGTTGTATGTTCTTAATCGTAAATCGTTATAGTTACTTATAGACCCCTAATGTCGTCCCCTACTCGCCTGCTATCTATAACCTCCTCCTTGTCCTCATCAACGAATAGCAACGACTCGGTATCATCGTCTTCCAGTACCCCGGCCTCTCAGCTCGTCGCCAATGTGGAGTCGTTCGGCCCCTTCACCCGCGACTCGTTTTCCTTGGAAGAGCTGGCGGCGCTACATGATACCGTCAACGACCACCTAACGGAATTCGCCCGGTCCAACCATTGCGATCCTCGGGCCGCGGCAGCGTCCCGACACCGATTGTACAGTCGCCTCCAGGATGCGTTTGACTCCGTATGTATCCCTCATAAAAAAAACTGATAAAACAAAAGAATAAAAAACTGTTTTTTTTTTTTTTTTTTTTATTGTGTCTAGATAATGATGCATACCATCATCCAAGAAAAGCAGGAAAAGGATAATATGAAGAAAAATGAAACTAAAAAAAAAGGTGAGTTTTTTTTTTTTTTTTTTTTTATTTATTTATTTATTTATTCAAGTTGACTGATACTGATTTTTTTTTATTTTTTTTATTTTTTTTTTATTTATGGGATTATTAAGGGTAAGCCAGAGAGTTTGTTTTTATATCAATTGGCCTTGAATGATATTTTTTAACATGACTTGCTGCATATCTTCTGTTTAATGCAGTGCCATCCAGTTCCTCCAGTGAATAAGAGCCTCCAGGATTTTGAGTGGTAATTCTGTAAGGTCCATTCCATTTGTTTTCAAAGAGCTTTCCATATTGAGAGTCCAAAGATTTGTTGTATACTAATACCAAGTCCCCTGTTTGTAGTGGTTGTCTAGGTGTCTTCTTCCTGTTCCAATATTCCACAGATGTTTTCCTTGTATCCAGCAACTTTTGATGGGCCTTCTGAAGAATGTCATCCCTGTTTTCCAATTGGAGAGTCCTGGCCAGAAGGAGGTCTTGAGTGCTGTTTACTTTTGTCCAATCTATGCC
Source organism: Puccinia hordei (assembly GCA_007896445.1). NCBI lineage: Eukaryota > Fungi > Basidiomycota > Pucciniomycetes > Pucciniales > Pucciniaceae > Puccinia > Puccinia hordei. Next base: position 441,767 of record RDRW01000063.1, on the reverse strand, counting down.
AAAGAAGGTTTCCAGTTCCAGATCAATTGGTAAGATGGGGGGCTGTCCAAGAACCAGTTCATAAGGGGAGTATCCAGTTGATCTTTTGGTGGAAATCCTGTCTGCAAATAAAACCAAAGGTAAATAATTCCTCCATTTCTTGCCTTCTTGTCCACAGAGTTTAACCAAAGTGTCCTTGATGGCCTGATGTCCTGTTTCCACCATTCCATTAGCTTCAGGGTAGTAAGGTGTGGTAACTTTGATTTTTATTCCTGCTTCCAATAGTGATTTCTGGAACTGTTGACCAAATTCTGAACCTCCATCCACTGTAACTGACCAAGGTGCTCCATATCTGTAGATCCAGTTGTCCAAGAACCATTGGGAAATCTTCTTTGCTTGAATCTTCTCCAGACCAACTGCTTCAACCCATCCAGAAAGATCATCTCTAGCAATTACCAAGTATTTCCATTTACCAGCCTTGATATGAACTGTATCCAAGCTGACTCTTCCAAAGATTGTTGCTGCTCCAGTAGGCTTCTTGGGTTCCATTGGTAATACTGAATTCCTTTTCTGGCAAGCTTCACAAGACTGGACCCACTTGGTTACACCTTTCTTGAGTCCTGGCCACCAAAACCTGAGCTTAGTCCTTCTGTAAGTTTCTGAAATACCTCTGTGGCCTAGTGTTTCATGAAGAGATTGGAGGATATTGTTTTGGGCTGAGGGAGTGGTGACAACTATCTGGGAAAAGGGTTTGTTAATTCTGTGCAAGACATTATTGGAGAGGAAGAAATTGGCTGATTTATGCAGAATTTGTTTGAAATCCAGGGGGCTGCATCCAGGAGGTTTGTTCATTGTTGAAAGATACTCCTGTAAGTGTTTCCAAATTCCTTGTTGCAGAGGCTTTTCCCCCTCCCCCAAATAAGCTGATGTCCCCAGAAGCAATCCAGGAAAAGAAAGAAGTCCAGAGGAAGAATGTTTGAGGCCAAATCCAGGGTGAGGTTTAATCCAAGGTTCATCTTCATCAAAACTAGGGCAATCTTCTTCACCAGGGTCAGGAGGTCTTCTGGATAGTGCATCTGGAAGGGTGAAGGTTTTGCCAGGGGTATGTTCCAAATCAAAAGAGAAGAGCTGAATGAAAGCAATCCATCTGTTCATAGGGGCATTTGGAAGTGAAGGGTTGTTGATCATTCCAATAAGGCACTTGGCATCCACTCTGAGCAAGAAATGTTGGCCCCATAGCCTATGCTGAAGTTTCTTGAGGATCTTGGTGACACCACAGAGTTCCAACTTGGATTGTGAGTATTCAGATTCTCTTTTGGAAAACACTACTGACTCATAAATCACAGGCCTGTCCAATCCAGAGGAATCCACTTGGGTGAGGACTGCTCCTGCTGCAATGAAGCTAGAATCCACAGAGAGTTTGATCTGTCCAGCTCCAGGTCCATAATCCAGCTTCTTGAGGGTGATATCTGATCCAATGATTCTCTTGAGTTCCTCAAAGGCTTCCTGGCAATCTTCAGTCCAATCCCAGGTGGAATCCTTCCTAGTAAGGTGTCTGAGGGGAGCAGTGATAGTTGAGTAATTTTTAATGAACATCCTGATGTAGACACAGATACCTAGGAAACTCCTGACAGCAGATGGAGTGGTGGGAGTTGGCCAAGTTTCTATTTTGTTGAGCTTCTTTGCTGATATCTTCCTTCCTTCTTTGCAGACAACATGGCCCACTAGATCCAAGGCAGGGACACAGCAAGCAAACTTTTTACCAGAAATAGTGAGTCCAGCTTCTTCTATCCTAAAGAGAATCCTTTCCAAAGTGATGGCATATTCATAAATAAATTTTCTGATCTGGGGGTTGGCTTCCAGGGTTTCTCCACCATAGTCTGAGATTGGTCCTTTAATTCCTCCATCATCAATGAAGATTCCAAGGTGCTGAGGGAGTTCATCCTGAAGTATCCACATCATTTGGGCCTGGTATACTGCAACTGAATTGGTGGCTCCTTGGGGTAATCTGGTGAGCTGGAATCTTCCTAGAGGGGTTTCAAAAGTGGTTAAGGGCCTGGATTCTACTGATAATTCTCTTTCATCATACCCTCCCATAATATCACCTAGTCCATAGCATGCCCTTCCAGTGAAAGATTCAATGAGATCCTCTGGTGATGGTGGTAGGCCTGCATCCTTAATGGTTACTTTATTGAGTTTTTGGAGATCATGAACTATTCTTAACTTCCCATCTTGCTTTTTGACACAGAAAATAGGGCTGGAATAACTGGAGAAAGACTGTTCATAGAGGCCAGTGCTGAGTCTTTCTCTTACTAATTCTATGACTTGATTTCTGATGGGAGCTGGAATTGGAATTGGTTTCTGTTGCCAAGGTTCATGGGGAATAACTGGAATGATGTAGGGTTGTCCATAGGTATGTTTGAGGAGTCCCCTTTCTGTTTCTGTGAATGCCAAAGCTGCTTGCCTGAGAGTGATGACCCAAACTAATAGGAGATGTTCTTGTTCTGACAGCCATCCAGGAGGTCCAAAATTGATAAGGTCCAGCCTCTCTTGAGTGATTTTAGAAGTGGGAATGAATGGTGGAGGAAAAGGATTTAAAGGAGTGGAATATGGGTCCCTAGAAAGTGGAGGCCTTGAAAGAGGTGGGTTGAGAGCCAATGGCATAGGTTGGTTTACTGGTTTTACTTTTTTTTGAGTGGATTTATATTTTGCTGAATGAGTGACTAAAGTTGGTTCTTTTGGGTTATTTTCCAGGATTCCATCTGTAAAGGAGTGTAGTTGGAAGCCTGGCCTTAGACTAAAAAATCCAAAGATGCTGAGTTTGCTGGGAGAGAAGTTTCCCATTTCTGGTGACTGGGAAGGATGATTGGGACCAGGTAAGTTTGTCCAGAAGTGTTTTTGATTTCCAGTGATTCCCCTCCGTCTCCATGGTAGTTGATGGTTGCTGACACATCCATTAAGAAGGGTTTTCCAATGATTAGCTGCACAGACCCTCTAGCTACCCAGAAGTGGACAATCCTGGATACTTTCCCAATGGTGACAGTAACATCTTCAGCGATTCCAGGCATTTCTGTAAGGTGACCTCCAATTCCTTTGAGTTTCATGGGTTTAGATGTGATCTGAAGTCCAAGTTTGTGGGCCAGGGATTCAGGTATAATGTTGATCATTGATCCAGTATCCAGAAGGGCTTGATGCTGTTGTCCATTGATGCTGAGGTTTATATATCCAAGAGGGCAAGAATAGTGAGTGGCAGGTTCCTGGGGTTCTTCTTTTTCCTGGTCCAAGTCTCCAAAGTTTGCTGATTTAGTTTCTTCCACTGGGACTCTTCTGTTAGTGATTTTTCTCTTTACTGCCTCTGATAATGATGGGGAAAGAGCAAGAGTTTCTCCAATGGTGAGCTGGATGACTTGTTGGCCTAGGATCCTATTGGCAACTTCATCATCTATTCCAGGGTAGTCTTTGGCCAAAGCCTTCTCCAGGTAAGTCTTTCTAGCTGGTTTTTCCTTGGAAGGGTTGCTGGAGGATGGTTGTGCTGAAGGCTGTTGAAATCTGACTTTTGAAGCAGGGGCAGGGGATGTTGGAGAAAAGGGAGTCCTGGCCATGTCGAGCAAATCCTGGGAGTCCATATCCATGAGAGTGGTCTTTTCCTTCCTGGTCCTCTTTTCTGGCATAGCTGGTTCCTCTGAAGATCTGGTCCTTTTTCCCATGTCTGAATCATACACAGTAAGTTGAGGGTTGTCATATTCCTCCAGTTGTCCAAAAGAAGTTGAAAGTTTGACTGATTCCTTGGCAAATTGCTCCACCACACTTAAGATTGGCCTCCTGGTGTCCCATGGAATTAAGGTTTGATTTGGAAGTTTGTAGTCCTTTCCATCCTTGATTACCTGTCCTGAGCTGATGTCCTGGGATAATCTGATACATCTGTTGGTCCCATGGGTATCCTGGAAGCAGTAGAAACATTTGAGGGGCCTGTATGCTAGGGTGGTGTTGTCCATGTGGGGAGGAAGGGATTTGCCAGTTGTGAATGCTGCAAGTTGTTTGGTAAGATTATCCATAGTCTGTTCCAAGGGAGCTGATCCTGCAGGTTTGAAAGGTCTGGTAGGGATAAAAGGTTTGGTGGGGATAACAGGTGAGTCCTTTGTATTTGGGGTTTCTGTCCTGTAAAGTCTCCTCCTGTTGATGACAGCTGCTGATTTGACCTTCTTGTGTATGTAGGTGAGAAGAATTTCAGTGTTTGGTAAAATATCACCTCCATCCTTGGTTGAAAGCATCTGGTTGTCCCTGAGAAGTTCATCTGTTACAGCAAGTTCCAGTTCCTGGCTGAGGGCTTCTAGCAACAAATCTCTGAATTCTTCCAGGTCAGTACTGTAATTCATCCTTACTAGATAGTGGGAAATGGTTTCAAATTTGGTTCTGAATGTCTTGAAGTCCTCCAGGGTATTGATTCCTCCATCATGGGCAGTAGTGCTGACTAGATTCCTTAGGTCCCGTCTGGTGTATCTGACCAAAGGCTGAGAGGATCCAAACCTGTTAAGCAACTGTTTCTTTAACTTTTCCCAATCCATTTCTTCATGTCCTGACATCTCCTCTACTTCATCTTTTAGATCCATACCCTTAATAAATGAAGTAATTTGATCAGCCAGTTCTTTTGAGTTAGCACCATCATGCCTTCCTGCAGCCTCAAATCTCCTGATGAACTTTTCCATTGGCATATTACCACCATCAAAGAAGAGCTCTTTGTCCATTGGTTTGATCTTGATTCCCCTGGAGGTTGGGTCCTGGTACACTGGCATGGAAGCTTCCCTTTCAAAAAAATGTGAGTTGAATCTTGCTGAATCCTGGGGTGGTGGCCTGTGTAGGTTTCTCATGGGTAACTGGGTTCTGGGGGACTGAAGTGGGATGCCTAAGTCTTCTGAATCTTCTGATGGTTGGGGATTGTTTCTGTAGGGACCAGGGTTGTGACCAGAAGCAGGAGCCATGCCTTGAGGAAGGGGATTGACTGGGTTGGTAGGTTGACTAGGAGCTGGGTAGAGACTGGGAGCAGAGAAGTTGATGTAATTTCCAGAATGAGACATCTTTAAAGGGGAAGTGAATTTAAAAGGTATGTAGGTGGGATTTAAATGAGGGTGCTGAAAGATAAGAAGGGGGACTGATGATTGATTGTGATTTGAAAACCTTTGTAGGGATGAAGAGAGGAGGAAGAGAAGTGAAGTGGAAGAGGAAGAAGGGTTTTAAGGAAGAGGGTGAGTGAAGAGAAGAGGTGTAAGAAGTAGTGTGTAGCTAAAGGTAAAGTTGTTACTAGGGCTGAAGATTTCTGAGGGATGGAAAAGGCCACTGTTGGGACACCACTTGTGGAACTACTCTAAGGCCAGAATAGAGCTTGGAAGGGATATGTATAACTACACTAGTACTAATGTAAGTTAAGACAAAGGTGCTGATATAAGAGCTGCCTTCCTGACTAATGCTGATGGGGAAGAGTGTAACACTAAGAATAAAATAAAAGGTGTGGCTTTTCTATTTTAATCTTAGACTGACTAGTACTTATAAGCTGACTACTATTACCTCTGAGGTATGGGGAGTTGAGGAGAAGTTGTGAGGGAAAATGGTTGTGTAAAAGGGTTTAAATGGCAAGGATATCTAAAATGTCTAGGTAAGAAGTGTCTTTGATGAAATTGAATCTAATATTTGGGGTAAAAGGTCATACAGGTTGTATGGGGTAGAAATTGCATGGTGGTAATACTACAACAGAGTGGAGTATATATGTGTAAAGGGCCCTTCAAGAGGGGAACAAATGATGAGCACAGTATTACAAGATATGATGATGAGCAATGTCCATAATAGTAATAGTGATGAGCAAAAGACTACAAGTGTAATAGTGAAGTGAATGTATGTAGCAATGATGAGCATTTGATGTAGATTATGTAAGATGTTTTATTTACTAAATAATAATGACTTGGATGATGTAAGCCAAAAGAAAAAGAAAAGAAAAGAATGTACCTATGAAAACTATGAAGGCTAATATCTTCTGATCCAAAAGGAAATCAAGGGTGGTTTGAGTGAGTGACTAGGGGTAAAATAAGGTGTAGAATCTGAATCTAGAATAATATTCATGGATATATGGATGGAATATGAGATGTAGAAAGAATGATGTGAGAAGGAACAGGATTACCACACTGAAAGAGGATAGAGACAGCTGTGTTGAGGTATCCGGGTCCAAGGAAGACCGGAGCGAGTGAGGGTGATGAGGTAGAAACGGCCGAGAGAGTTTTGGGCCGTAGTTATGCACGTCAAGACTGCCGACGAGGAGTGTTGATCCTTCTGAATTATTTCCCCAGAAAAATCTGAAACTACTTATCCAGTTCTACATTTCTTTCCATATTTTCTCTTCCCAATGTTTGGATATGTGTTCCTTTCATTTCTTTGGGAACTGGGATTGCTGTCTAATAAGTTTCACCTTGAATAATACATCTTGCTCATATGGAAATTGGTGAAAAATTAATCAGAATGCCCATCAGAGAATGAGAAGAAATGATTATTTTGTTGAATAATTCACTGCCAGCATAATTGCCTAGGTTGAGTGCATCCTAGTTAAACTAGGATGCAAACAACCAATTAAAAGTAGGTTGACCTCAACCAATGAAATATAAAACCAAGGGGGGTCCCTTGGATTTATATTTCATCAGTTGATTTCAACCAAGTTTAAATTGGTTGAGTGTATCCCAGTTCAACTGGGATGACTTCATCCTAGGAAATTATTCTGGCAGTGATTAATCCTGAATTGCTGTGTTCAGTCAAGATCCCAGAAATCTCATGCAATATTGTATTCAATTACAATATCATGATTTAACTCAAGACTTGCGCCTCTAAGAGCAACCACATCGGTTTGTGGGATTATCCCAGGACTTGATTTAGACTTACTCCAGGATTAAGCCTACTCCCAGGGGTCAAACACATAGGCGGGGACTAAAACAAGGATTAATGTCTAAGTCCTTCCTCTTTTCCATTCAACCACATTGGGTTCTGCCATAAAAAACAATGAAACCCTTTCCAGATTCTGATATTGACTCAAGACGCTGTATGCTCCACAGCAGGAAGATAACACAGCAAATTCTTGACCATGACTTCAACATCACCCATTTTCTGGACTTGATTGATTCTGACAATGATTCTAGTTCTCCATCAAAGAGACCACAGCTTCCAAACAAGGAAATAAATCACTTGGAGCATCACAATTGGCTCATGGCTGACTATTTCAACGAGGATTCAACATATAACAATTGTGACTTCTGCCAACAATTCCGCATGGAAAAAGGACTATTCTTGCGTATAATGGAAGATATCACTGATTGGTTCCCTTAATTCATCTGGAAGTCAGTTAGTATTTTCTTGAAGATAACAATTAACTTGCAACGACAATGCTAATATTTCTCTTTGTAATTTCAGGACTGCACAGGAAAATTGGGCCTGAGCCCTCATCAAAGGATCACAGCTGCCATTTGACAGCTAGCTTATGGAGTCCCTCTTGATGCGACCAACAAATACTGCTGCCTTGGCAAGACGACCGCACGTCAGAATCTTGAGGCTTTTTGTGGCGCAATCCAAGTAATCTACAAACCAAAACATTTGCAAGCACCAAATCAAGACAATCTGAGATGAATACTTGAAGAGAATGCAGCTTGGGGATACCCAGGATGTATTGGGAGCCTTGATTGCATGCATTGGGCATGGAAAAACTGCCCCACCGCTTTGAGTGGGCAATGCAAGGGGAAAGAGAAGTGTCTGACATTGGTTTTAGAGGCAACGGCATCAAAGGACACCTGGATATGGCATTGTTTTTTTGGAACGTCTGGTTGCTTGAATGACAATAACTTTTTAGATCGATCCCCTCTCTTCCAATCCCTACTCGACGGCACTTCATGGGGTGTCAAGTTCCAGCTGAGCAATAACATCTACAAGATGCCGTACTATCTTGTGGACGGAATCTACTACCCATGGGCCACACTCATCCAGTCAAAATCACTCGGTGCACATGATCAAGCAACCAAGCTATTTACAAAACGCCAAGAATCCGTCTGGAAAGACATTGAAATAACCTTTGGAATCCTCCAAGTTCAATTCCAAATATTATCAAAACCAGCAATGCACTGGTACCCGGGCAACTTAAAATCAATAATGAAGACATGTATCATATTGCACAATATGATAGTTGAATCAAGAGCCAAAAAAAAAATCCACTGCTTCCATCATCCACAATATTGATTCCTCCCCGCTCAACACATTACAACCTGCGTGAACAATGTATACAAGCAATTGAGATGCAATCCGAGCTCAAGCACCAAAATCTAACAAAAGACTTGATCAAGCACATGGGGACAAATCTTCTGTCTCTGATTCATCTGATGAGGACAATGGTGGCTCCTCAATGGATTATTCCCTGTTGGAATAATATTACTTCTTTCTTTAGATTCTATCCTCTCCATGTTGATAGATATTTCTTATATGTCTATCAACATGGAGTGTTTTTATCATTCTTGTTTCTTTTTCTCTGGAATGATAAATAATATATTACTATCAAAAACATGTTTGAAAAAAACAAAAGCATGTATTAAACAGTGAGAAATGGGTCCAAGAAAGGATTTCCTTGAGTCTGATTCTTAGTGGGGACTGGGGTGTCCCCTTCATCTGATCCATTGTTGTCTTCCTTTTCATCTTCTGGGGCATGCCCATCATCTTAGTCAGAGGCCTCAAAGATTGATACAGATTGGTGTTGGGTCTGGAGGAGTCATTGTCATTGGGGTTTGTTGGTGATGTTTGTTGTGGTTGGGGGTTTGGATCTTTGTTCATATTTGCAGATATTATTTCCTTCCTTTTAATCAAGAAAGCTCTGGAAATATTTTCTGGGCAGGTGTTGATGCTCTTGAACATTAAAATGATGTTCATTTTTTCACAATCAATTGCAACCCACTCAGCTTGAATATTGTTTGCACATTTTGCTTTGGCAGATTGTTTTACAGACTCCTTATGCAACGGCTCAAGTAGCTTAATTTTTTTCCGCTTGTATTCATCTTCATTAACTTTAAATTTTGCTTGATGAATTCCAGGTGGACGTTCCCAATTGTTTTATTTTGTAGATCCTCCGCCGTTGGGTGTGACTGGATTGGATTGATTGTTCAGTTGGGGATCCATTCGAGAGGCTAGTGGCTGGGAGTGGGTGGAACGGTGACAATTTTTATTTGATGAGCCACCTATATTATTGAATTTAGGAACTGTTTTCAACAGTTTCCATGCTTGGGCGCAGGCGAAGTGTTTGCCTTCTTCATTGTGGTACAATTATCAGGCGCCATTCATCCAATCTTCTGGGGTAGACCCAGATGCTGGAATATCAGACAAGCAATGATATATTGCTGAAAACTTCAAGCAAGCCTTTTGAAGAGACTTCCATCTGAGAGAGAATCAGCATGGTATAAAAAATTTCTATAAGAAAGTGAACTTAAAAAAAACATACTGTGTTGATAACCCAGCTGCATCATGTTGTGGTCCAGGTGTGAACTGGTTAAAATCTTCCAGAATATGTGCTCAGAAGTTGTCTGCCTTCTAGTTTTTTGATGCAATTGGGTCTTTGGAGATCATCACCCAACTCTTGGCCAATTGCTTGTCCTCCTCGGGGCCAAAGTTGGGTGCTTTTGGAGGAGGTTGGGTTGAAGGAGATTGGGCCACGGCTGAATCATTTGTGGAATTGGCAGCTGTCATTTTCTTGGTAAAAGGTGTTTGGATATTTCTATTGGGATGTGTATAATGTGGGCGTTGATAAACGCACGCCAAGCGCGCACGCCAACGCCAACCCGCACGCCAATTTTTGTTGGCGTGCGGGGCCTACACGCCAAAAAAAAGTGGCGTGTAGGGTCTACACACCAATTTTATTTGGCGTGTCAGACCCACACGCCTGTTTTTTTGGGCGTGTGGGCCCCGCACACCTTTTTTTTTTGGCGTGTGGGCCCCGCACGCCAATTGTTTGGCGTGCGCTCCCACACGCCAATTGTTTGGCGTGTGGGGGGATCCCACTCACGTAATCGAATGGGAGGTCCCATTCGATTACGTGAGCGGGCCGGCTGATGAGGCTGTATAGCCTCGTTGGCCGGGAGGACTTCCTCCCGGCCGACGAGGTTATACAGCCTCGTCGGCCAGGAGGAAGTCCTCCTGGCTGACGAGGCTGTATAACCTCAATAACCTCGTCGGCCGGGAGGAAGTCCTCCTGGCCGACGAGGCTATACAGCCTCGTCAGCCAGGAGGACTTCCTCCTGGCCGACGAGGCTGTATAACCTTGTTGGCCGGGAGGAAGTCCTCCCGGCCGACGAGGTTATACAGCCTCGTCAGCCAGGAGGACTTCCTCCTGGCTGACGAGGTTGTATAACCTCGTCAGCCGGGAGGAAGTCCTCCTGGCTGACGAGGTTATACAACCTCGTCAGCCAGGAGGACTTCCTCCTGGCCGACAAGGTTGTATAACCTCGTCGGCCGGGAGGAAGTCCTCCCGGCCGACGAGGCTATACAGCCTCGTCAGCCAGGAGTACTTCCTCCTGACCAACAAGGTTGTATAGCCTCGTCGGCCGGGAGGAAGTCCTCCCGGCCGACGAGGTTATACAGCCTCGTGCCGGGAGGAAGTCCTCCCGGCTGACGAGGTTGTATAACCTCGTCAGCCGGCCCGCTCACGTAATCGAATGGGCCCTCCCATTTGATTACGTGAGCGAGGGGGGACCCGCACGCCAAAAAAATTGGCGTGTGGGAACCACACACCATTTTGGCGTGTGGGTCTCACACGCCAATTTATTTTGGCGTGTAGACCCTACACGCCAATTTTTTTTGGCGTGTAGGCCCCGCACGCCAAAAAAAAGTGGCGTGCGGGTTGGCGTTGGCGTGCGGGTTGGCGTTGGTGTGCGCCGTTGGCGTGCGTTTATCAACGCCCGTATAATGTCGCTTAATCCAAGGGATTATGTATATTCAAAATAATGTTAACCCTGGGATTAGCAGGGAGAAAAGTTGCTCCGCACTAGTCCAAAGTGTACTCCTGGGAGTAGTTATTCCTGAGATAATCATTGCCAATGTGGTTGGAGGGTTGGAGTCACTGTGCTAATCCACGCAAAAATTGCGGCCAATGCGGTTGCTCTAAGTGATAATCTTCAGACTTGACAAGAACCATTGATCTCCACTACCATTGACCAAAAATCCCTTAATCAATTTTTTACTTCAGCCTTTCTGATACAATCTATCTCCAAAACTCACACTCAAAGAATAGACAAGACATTTAGGAGGAGCCCGGATTTAACTCAAGTGGAGGTAGATCTCACTTTGGTTAAAACCTCTTCTCTTCATTTTCTCTATCTCTCTATTCCTACTTTTTTACTCATCTTCTAGTTATTAGGGGGTATTAAATATGACCCAATCCACAATTAAAACCTGTTAGTTAGGTTTTTCAACAAAGCTTCACTGTTGGGAATTCTGAACTATTTTGTATTGATGTCCATGGTTTTTAAAAATGGTTAATTCCAAAACCAGTTGATTACATGATGGTGGATTTGGTCATATTTTATACCCCATATTGACTGGTTTTATATCCTTTTCATCAGGCTTGCTGTTATTTCTTTTATCTCCAATAATATTTCTTTTAATTCTTTGTGTTATTGCTAGGACTTGATTAACTTAAGGTAAACAATGATATCTCTCTTTTTCATCATTATTTTTATGACTCACTCTTTTTATTACTCATCTATTCCTCTATTATGTTTTTACTGTTAGTTAAATACTGTTATTATCATTGGGTGTTGGCTGTAATAAAATATTGACCTCAAATTCTCACATATTTAACTCAAAGGAAGTGAGTAAAGCTGAAAAAGAAATGCTTCAATAGGATTGATGAAATTAATAATTTAAAAGTGTCAAAGCCTCAAAACAAGACAATTTTTGAAAGGGAAAAATTTCAACATTCCCACATCCTTTTCTTTTCCCAACCACCTCACACCAACTATTGGTAAAATAAGAGGGTATGTAATCCACCCAAAAAATCATGTCAAGATTTTTTAATCAGCTGGCTATAAAATTTTGATCATGGTTTCAATTCACACACCAGAAATAAATTGGATTTCTCTGCTAACAGCTTTAATGCAGCAGGATTTCAAATAAATACAGCTTTCATGCTGCAGCAATTTTGACTGGTGAAATTAAAATTTTAGAGGCCAAAAAAATGCACTATTTGAGCATAGTGTAGTGGGAAAGAATTCAGCTAACAGCTGAAATTTAGCCTAGTGTCAACGGTGGGCCGCTACGCTACGCTGCGCTATTTGACTGCTAACTGTTAGCGTAGCGGGGTTTATTTTTCCCAGAAAATCTGTAGCGTTAGCTGAAATTACACTCCGCTACACTAACAGTTAGCGTAGCGACAAATTTTTCAAGCCATTTTTTTGTAGCGTTAGCTGAGAAAATTCAGCGCTACGCTATCAAGTAGCGTAATTTTTCGGGCGCTAACAGATTTTGAAGTTCTTAGTAGCGTAGCGGCATCATCGCTACGCTACGCTAAATGTTAGCTGTTAGCTGATACTTTTCCTGCTAAATGTTAGCTGTTAGCTGAAGCTTTTCCCATTACACTATGCTCAAATAGCGGATTTGTTTTGCCCGCTAACTGTTGGTTTCACCAATTAACATGGCTGCTGAATAAAAAGCTGTTGTTATGGCTTCAACAGGTAAAATCCTGCTGCATTACAGATCTTAGAAGAGACATCCAACTTCTTTCTTGTCTTTGAATTTACAACATAAAAAAAAATGAAAAAAAAAAAAAATGAAAGAAAAAAAAAAAAAAACAATGATCATAGAAATTAAAATAAGCTTTTTTGATTGCTGTGCTTGCTTGAGTAAAGCAGTTACAACAGCATTTTGATTTATTCACTTGTGCAAGCACATATTTTTCATTGTTTTACTTGGACAAGTACAGGATCCTAATTGAGCAGAGTGACCAGCTTTGACCTCAGACAGGGGAATATATCACTCCTGCTATATTAAAAGTAACTGCAAAATACCTAATTGGTGTCACCCGCATCACAAATCCTCATTTACGATGAGGGTGAAACCAATTAGGTAAGGATTGTGAATTGATTGAAATTTATAGGAGCTCTCCGAACTCGCTGGGGCACCTGACTGACCCCCCTTTGAGTTCGGCAACTGATTAAATAACATGGGTTTGAAGAAATGGTAACGATGTTGGGTTAAGCCTTGTACAAACTCAGAAAACTCTCAGGGGCACCTAACTGACCCCCCTTTAAATTTTCTTGATTGGTGTTAACCTCATCACTACTCTTATAGTATAGCAGGAGTGATAAATTCACCTGTCTTAGGTCAAACCTGGTCCACTTTGCTCAATTAGGATTTTTTTTTTTCCTTTTTTTTTTTTTTTTTTCCCTTTTTTTTTTTTTTTTTTTTTTTTTTTTTTTTTTTTTTCCTTTTTTTTTTCCTTTTTTTTTTCCTTTTTCTTTTTTTTTTTTCCTTTTTTTTTTTCCTTTTTTTTTTCCTTTTTTTTTCCTTTTTTTTTCCTTTTTTTTCCTTTTTTCTTTTCCTTTTTTTTTCCTTTTTTTCCTTTTTTTCCTTTTTTTTTTTCCTTTTTTTTATTGTTATAAACAAACAGCAGTTAGTGTAGCGCTAAACTCACTAGTGTGCAATGTCTAATCAAATCTGCACTTAAAAAAAAAAAACCCCACAGTTAGCTCACCACACAAGGGTACTCCGCTAACAGTTAGCATAGCTGAGAAGAGTGCTACGCTAACAGTTAGTGTAGCTGAAAAGAGCGCTAGGCTAACAGTTAGCGTAGCTGAAAGGAGCGCTACGCTAACATGTAGCGTAGCTGAAAAGAGCACTACGCTAACAGTTAGCGTAGCTGACAAGAGCGCTACGCTAACAGTTAGCGTAGCGTTTGTTCGAGCTAACACCGCTACAAATCAGCTAACAGGTAATTCCTGTAGCGTTAACTTTTTTTTTTTGAAGTTGCTAACGCTACGCTACCGCTATTTTTTTTTTTGACAAAATTTTTGTAGCGTTAGCTGAAAAAAAAAACCGCTAACAGTAACTTTGTGTTAGCGTAGCGACAAAAGCTAACATTACGCTACGCTACAGCTATTGTTAGCGTAGCGGGCCCACCGTTGCTAGTGTGGTGTAGATCTGATGCCACTAGGCTAATGTGAAATTCAATATATTTTAGTGGCAAAAACAACTAATCTATCTGTTAGTGTAGCAGTTATTTTCCAAATCTAACACTACAAAAACTTATTTTGCAAAATTTCTTTCTATGCTAACTGGTAGTTTAGTGGAGTGTAGTGTCAGCTAGCATTAAAAATTTTCCTGCAAAAAAGAAAACTGCTATACCAACAGTTAGTGGTCAAATAGTGAAGCATAGCATAGCGGCCTACCATTGAAACTAATCACTCAACTTTAGATCTCTTTCCATCCCTTCCTCATCATCCATTTCACTTCTATCACAAAATCTGCTTCTTCTTCTTTTCCCTATTTCTTTCTTCATTCTGTCTCCCTACTCTTCCTTCATTTGGAATGATCCTTTTCCTTTCTGGCCAGATTCTTTCACACTCAACCATTCAACTCAAAATCTGAATAACATAAATTCTTCAGTCCTACCCCCCTTCTCCTCTTTTCAGCCTAGCATGCAGGTCAGACACCCCTCTATCCACATGCGAAACCTATCAAAAGACAGGTGTGCACCTGCACCCCCCTGTAAAGGAAAGGGTGTGCTGAACACACACCCATTTCTAAGTGTATATTTATGGCCAATAGCCCATACATATACAGAGGAGATGATTTCAGAAAACCCAGGTCTGGGTTTGCTTGGATAAGCCCTCCCTGGCTTAATTTCTATGAAAAATCCATTATCACTTGTGTACAAGTGACATGGCAAAGTATGAAGGGGCTTTTGTACTTTCTGATTTCACTTGTAGACAAGTGACCGTTTTTGTTTCCTGGTGATCACATTTCTGAAATATTATCAAGGTAATAATAAATATTCCTTCCTTTATAATTTCCAAACTGTGCACAGAGTATAAAATAAAAATTCTTATAGGTTTGAGGTTTGATATACAGACCACTAAATTAGAGAAGGCTAAGAGCTAACCTGGTTGGTCTGGATGTCTTTTGTCTTCTTGGGTAAGTTTAGAGCTAATAAATCCTAATAAGCAGCTGGCAAGCAATTAATCTGATTTGCTAATTTCAGAGATTTTTTTTTCAGGAAATTCTCTATAAGGAATAGATCAAGGCCAAGGATGGGGAGCTCTGAGATAAATTGAGACTTATTCCAGTGAATAAAGTTGGGCTGGATAAAAAAAGGGCAATAACACTACTCTAAAAGTGGGGAGGTATTATTCAGAGTAATTACTAAGGTGGTACTAGGTGGATATGCTGAGGATCCAATCCAAGGCCAGGAAATGGATTCCTTTTATATTCTAGATTTTCTTGGGAGAAGGTTCTAGAATTTTGTTATAATTTCTGCTCTAATGTATTACAGTTCTAATTCACTATGATTCAATGGTAATTGTTTTGTATTGAGAAAAATATTTTTGATGTCCCCACAAGCTCATACAATGTATATGTAGCCAATCACATTATGTTCCAAGTCATTTAATGGATAATAATTAACAAGGTAAAAATACATTATAAACTATCTACAAATGAAATCATAAAGTAAAATGGCCCCTTTATACTTTGCTATGTCACTTGAAAACAAGTGATCATTGATTTGCCTGTTTCTGGGAAGCCATCATGCACCTTGTTGATACCCTTACTATTAAAGTAAATTCATTATTCTTATATTCATGTAAATAGAATGATTGTATCTCAGCTTGTATTTCAAGACTTTTAACACATACCTCATAAGGGTATAATTTTCCTACTAATTAACATTGAGTTATGATATATTACTAGAAGTAGTAGGAATTTGGTGGTGTTTTGAGTGTGGCACCCCATCCAATTTTACATGAAAATCTGATTTATTGACTAATGTTCTAGGATGTAGTATTATTTATAGTAGTAGCAAAGTATGTTGCTATATTTTACAGCTAATTCAGTCTTGAGGATACTCTGGAGCATCTCTAGCACTGAAATTGAGTTACAAAATTGAACCTACCCCTGCAGCTAGGAAGAAATTTATCCATTTCCACCTAGTTGAGCCTTTGCCCAATTCTACAGGCTTCTAGGATCCTCCTTTTCCACAATGGGATTGAATAAATGCACACCCCTTTCTGCACACCCATGCCAGGGGCATGTGTTGGAGTTCTGTCTCCTCATCCCCAAAATACCCTTTATTCATGAAAAAATATATAATTATTTGTTGGATAAATTTTTGTATTCTTGACTCAAAGTGACTGATTTCCAATAACTTAACAGAAAATTTTAGGAATTGATACCTGTTGTTGTAGCTATTTTTTGCATACTCAGCAAGACTCATATCAAATAATATTTTTCCATCTTCCATTATTATTCCTTATTGTTTATTGTTTATTGTTTATTGTTTATTGTTTATTGTTTATTGTTTATTGTTTATTCATTATTTTTCTTTATTCATTATTTTGCTGTATTCATTATTTTTCTTTATTCATTATTTCTTTCTCAACCAAAATTTAACACTTGTATCTAGTATATAAATACAGAGCCTATTCCAATTAATAAAATAACTATGGTTCCTTCTCTTCACTGAGTTGTGCCACCCTGTTCCCTAAAGTGTTGCCTGAGTCTGTTCACATTGCTTCTGCTCTTTCCCAATAAATCAACTCTCTCTCTTAATTCTAAAAGAAACCCCTTTTCATGTGCATATGTATGGGGGGTGTTGTTAAACTCACACCAAAGGCGCACACCAACGCCCACCCGCACACCAATTTTCTTGGCGTGCGGGGCCTACACACCAAAGTACAACCTCATTGGCCAGGAGGATTTCCTCCTGACCAACAAGGTTATACAAACTTGTAGGCTGGGAGGAAATCCTCCTGGCTGACAAGGTTATACAACCTTGTTGGCTGGGAGGAACTCCTCCTGGCCAACAAGGTTATACAGCCTTTTTGGCTGGGAGGAACTCCTCCTGGCCAACAAGGTTATACAGCCTTGTTGGCTGGGAGGAACTCCTCCTGGCCAACAAGGTTGTATAACCTTGTTGGCCGGGAGGAACTGGTTGTATAACATTGTTGGCCGGGAGGAACTCCTCCTGGCTGAAAAGGTTACACAACCTCTTGGCTGGGAGAAACTCCTCCCGGCTGACAAGGTTACACAACCTCTTGGCCGGGAGGAACTCCTCCCGGCTGACAAGGTTACACAACCTCTTGGCCGGGAGGAACTCCTCCCGGCTGACAAGGTTACACAACCTCTTGGCCGGGAGGAACTCCTCCCGGCTGACAAGGTTACACAACCTCTTGGCCGGGAGGAACTCCTCCCGGCTGACAAGGTTACACAACCTCTTGGCCGGGAGGAACTCCTCCCTTCTGACAAGGTTATACAGCCTCATCAGCCAGGAGGAAATCCTCCCGGCCAACAAGGTTTGCCACACGCCAATTTATTTTGGCATGTAAGCCCCGCACACCAAAAAAAATTGGTGTGCGGGTGGGCGTTGGCGTGCGCCTTTGGTGTGCGTTTATCAATGCCCATGTATGGGGATATCCATACATATACACATAACATGGGTGTGCAGCCTGCACACCCTTTTTTTACATACATAAAATGGGTGTGTGGGTTGCACACCCTTTTTATGTGTATATGTATGGGTATCCCCCATAAATATACACATATACTGGGGGGATCCTCTGGTAAAAGAGACTGTGTAGTCTCTTTGACCCAAGGGAAAATACCCACAGGAAGGGTGTTTGTGCCCTTTCTATGGGTATGTGGTATGGTTGAAACTACCCACAGGAAGGGTGTTTGTGCCCTTTCTATGGGTATGTGGTATGGTCATGCCCATACCACATACACATACAGGGGTGTGCAGCTGCACCCCGTTTACTGGTTTCACATTCCTGTGGCAGGGTGTGTGACCTGTAAACCACTTCCTGTATGAGCATCAGTGGTGTGCTTACAACCAAAAAAGGGTGTGCATTCATAAATGCCCTTCCACAATTACTATGCTAAACTTATTGATTAGCTTTCCACTTTACCTCTAATTTCCATACACACACCACCACAAAAACTGGATAAGAATAAAAATAATAAAAGCTTTTGATACCCCTTAAATTCTTAACAAAAAAAACCTCCCAAAACACCCAACCCCACTCTGCAGCACTTTTCCATAGTCCCACCCAACTGTAAAATATCTTTTTTTGGAATTAAATGTGATTCAAGGTAAAGATTTACCATTTATGCACTGCTCTGCCATATACTAGTTTTGGTGTCTAGGTTGTTGATTAAACTAAACTAGAATAAAATCCCATAAGTGGGTAAATCACTCCCAATCTGCTTGAATTGAGCCTTTGCTACAAGTTGCACTTAACTGAAATTATATGTCTGCAAAAGAAAATTCTAGTAAACAAATATCTCTGCACACACCACACAAACACTGCTTTCTGAAAAATAAAGATATAACTATTTCCTAAAACACTATAAAACATTGTAATTTGTAGCACAAAATGATGATAAACCTTAAAGTCTGGTACTATTATTTTGAGATTAATATGATCAGATTCTGAAATCAGAATAAATACCCTTAGAGCCATAATAGCCCTTCCCAAAACAACCAAATCCAGTCTCCTGCATGTTTGCTCCATACTCCCACCCAGATCTGCATGCAAAAACCTGGCACATGCTCACTATATACATCCCTTCAATATTCTCATGAGCTCTTCTACTTTGTCACATGATTTTCCCAGCCTAAAAATCTCTTTATTTCTGATTCTCATGCCCTCTCTGCTAACTTCAACCATCTGAAGCGCTCACTGATTTCAATTCTGATTACCATCTGGTTACCTGCCACAGCCCCCTTTTCCCCCTGAATCTGTCATGGTGCACCTCTCTCCAAGAAATAACTATATTCTCCATATATCTGACTTCTGTTGACACACTGTCCTAACCCAGAAGTACAAACTTCAATGCTGATTGCTCTTTGAAGTTTTCCCAGAAACATCATTTTCTAATTATAATCTCCTGTAGCTTGCATTTTTTAAGCCCACCTCAGAATTTCTTGTGTATGTAGATACCTCAGTCATATGCATCTGGTTGCAGTTTTATGTGTTTCTAGATGTATGCTATATCATTATGTGTGGGTACACCAATGTCACATGTTTAATTTCTCCACTCCAAGGAAACTTTGAAGTGCAGATACCTGTAGTTTTTTGGGGTGTTGATAAGTGCATACCCCTGGCTGCACGACCACACCAGGGGCATGCCTTTCCCAGGATGGGCATGTGACTTGCACACCCCTCCTGGGATGGGCTTGCAACTTACACACCCTGCCTATACACAGAGGAAGGGCATGCAGCCCTGCACACCCATCCTATATGGGGTGTGATAAGCGCATGCCAAAATCAAAGCGCACACCAAATTGTGTTGGCCTGCGCAACCTACATTCTATTTTTTTTGGTGTTTGGGCCAATGCCCCCCCACCCCCCTGATGACATCAATCCAACCTTGAACGCCGGGAAAATCCTGTCCTTCAAGGTTGTAGTTGACCTCATGGCTGGTTTTCTATAAAAGCTGTGCCTTTTTATTTTTATTAATCTAAGATAAAGAACATAAAATTATAAAAAGAGATTAGAAAAGCATAATGGCTGTAAGGGTAAGTGAGATAAAGGAATAAGAAACCAAATCTTAATGGATGTTTTTATAGCTAACACAATCAAATGATATGAAAGAATATGTAATAAAGAGACTAATAGACTTACTTATAGAGTTAAAATAAATAGAAAGAGAAACAAGCCCTGAGAATTATAGGTAATGGCTAGTTGTTGTTTTTTGAATAATGAAAAAGATCAGACTGGTTGACTAAGAATGAAGGAAGAAAATTAGTGATGATGGATTGATAGATGAAATGTTATGGTTTTATTTCTCACCAATTTGGAAGCTACAAAGGCTGTCAAAAGTTAAAGCACCACTGGTAATTTGATTACAGTCTTGATGATCTAAGGGTATCATCTTCCTGATGTGTTACTTCAAATGAGATGAGTAGAGAAGTGAGGAAAACAGCAGAGAGAGAGAGATTGAGGTCCTTTGTGTGTGAGTTTTTGAGTGATGTTGTGAGAATATAGCCAAAAGGGGCTTTCCTGATGCAAATGCATATAGACCAGAACTAGCTGCAAGAATTGGTAAGAACCATTATGCAGTCCCAGACAGAAGAACTTTAGGCTGATGAATTAAATTCTCATGCTCCAGACATAAGCAGATCAACGAATTCATTTCCACAACTTTCAAAAAACTCCAGCTGACTAAGAACGGTCCCAGCCTTCTAGAAAGAATGGCCTTTGACACCTTAACCGGTAAGCCGTCTGATTTCTTGAGACAATCTAGTAAGTTTAGAAGAACAAAGAAACTAATGTTAACATTAACATTATGTAGAGAACACTTCACCAGATCAAATCAGCAATCAATAAGACTAAGACAAGAACAAGATTATCGCTGTAAGTCATCATCCTTAGACATGAAAGAACAGAAAGAACAAAAGACTCAAGCAACACAAGCCTACTTTATGCAATGGCTGATTGAAAACTTTATCTCTTGATTCTTTTCTAAGTTATTGACTCCATCTCATCATAACAAGTTTCCTCTACAATCAATTCCTTTTCTATCTCTATCTCCCATCCAATATTTATTCTTCTATTTCTCTCTCTCTCTTATCTTCTAAGAACACAAACAGTCAAGTTGCTCTTAGTTGTTTGAAAGCTTTTAGATGTCACAAAATGTTTACAAGATTCCAACAGTTTCCACTGACCATGAGGCTGTATACATCCTCAATGGCCTGGAAAAACCTGGCTGTCAAGGTTTTATACACAATCCCACATGCCAATCAAAATTGGTGTGGGACCCACACTCCAATTTCATGAAATTGGTGTGTGGGTTGATTTCCCATACCCTATGTATATTACATAGGGTATGGGTATCCACTGATGTCACCAAATCCCATCTGGGACTTGGTGATGTCATGTATGTATGTAGATATCAGTGTATTTACATACATACATACAACCTTGACAGCAGGAGTTTTCATGGCTGTCAAGTCTGTACACAGCCTCATGGCCAGGGGAAACTCTGCTATTTGACCAGAGGGATTCCCTCCAGTCAACAAGGAAATACAACCTCATTGACCAGAGGAAACCCCTCTGGTAAAAAAGGCCATACAACCTCTTTGACCGGAGGCAATCCCCGTGGTCAAGGCAGGCAGCCCCGCACACCCATCCTATACACATAGGAAAGGTTTTCAACCCTGCACGCCCATCCTATATGTATAGGATGGGCATGCAGGGCTGCACAACCTTCCTATGTGTATAGGAAGGGTGTGTTAGTTGCACACCCTTCCCAGGAGGAGTGTGCGGGTCACACACCCATCCTGGGAAAGGTGTGCCCCTGGAGCGGGCATGCATTTATCAACACCATATTTTTTGAAAAAGATTTTGAATTTTCTTTTAATTTACTTGGAAATCTAGTTCAAATATTTTGATTTTTTTCAAGTTTCTTCAAATTTAATCATAGTTGAATTATATGAGGAGATGAATGGGAAGATTTATGAACAGAATCCGTCTTTGTTGGGACTAACAATTTGAATCAAAGGACCAGGAAACCTTACTGAGGAGAACTGATGGGTTCTGATTACTTTATGTAGGCTAGTATTTAAAGGCTATCTAAAAGTGATAAGATTTTGATTTGGAAGATATTGAATAAAAAAATAGTGAATGAATGAAAAAAATATTATTTAGACTCACATGAAGATACAATGGCCAACACAGCTCTACTACTCACGGTTCTATGCCTAAATCAAGGTTTGAGGAGGTTGCATTATTAATATTACTGGAGATTACTCAGAATTTACTCTAATGAACAATTATTATATTTATATTTAATGTAAAATGAGGTGTAAGTAAAAAGAAGAGAAGAAAATGCAACACCCCCAGTTACTTATACCAAATGAACTTAAAAAATGGGGGATTGGAGGATTGGCATATATTATTTTGACAAGAGGATAAGGATGAAGTATGATATTGCTTGATTTGGAAACAGCAAGAAGGATTGGAGAAAAGATAATTCAGGAGAGCAAACAGTCAAAAATACATGAAATTATCAAACTTGATTTTGTCAACATGATGAAAAAGGTGGGCCGCTACGCTATGCTACGCTATTTGACCGCTAAGTGTTAGCGTAGCGGGTTTTTTTTCCCAGAAAATTTGTGGCATTAGCTGAAATTACACTCCGCTACACTAACAGTTAGCGTAGCAACAAATTTCTCAAGCCATTTTTTTGTAGTGTCAGCTGGGAAAATTCACCGCTACACTAACAAGTAGCGTAATGTTTCTGGCGCTAACAGATTTTGAAGTTCTCAGTAGCGTAGCCGCATCATTGCTATGCTACGCTAAATTTTAGCTGTTAGCTGATATTTTTCCCGCTAAATGTTAGCTGTTAACTGAATTTTTTCCCATTACACTATGCTCAAATAGCAAATTTCCTTTACCTTCTAACTGTTAGTTTTAATAGTTAACATGGCTGCTGCATAAAATCTGTTTTTATGGCCTCAACAGGTAAAGTTCTGCTGCATTAGAGCTCTCAGAAGTGAAATCCAACTTTGTTCTCTTGTTTAAATTCAAACCAGGACCAAAATTTCAGATCCAGCAAAGTGAAAAATCTGAAAAGTATTTTTTGGTTGGATTACATATTGTTTTATTTTACCAATAGTTGGTGTGAGGTGGTTGGGAAAAGAAAGGGATGTGGGAATGGTGAAAGTTTTTCCCTTGCACAAAATGTCTTGTTTTGCAGCTTTGATGCTTTTAAATTAGTATTTCAATGACTCTGATGAATCAAATCAGGATTCCAGAACAGTATTGTCCCAAGATCCATCATTTAACATCAAAGGCATTTCAATAAAAATACATTAGACATCAACATAAGGAAATATTCCTAAATTTTGAGGCCAAATGAAGCTCATTTTATAGTCAACAGGGGGATGGGTAAATGGACAGCTCAGAAAGCCACAGTGGATTGTTCTTTTATGAGCCAAACGCCACATGGAAAAACAATTTGTTTTTGAAAAAAAAAAAAAAAACTTAGAGATAGATAATAAAAATAAATAAATCAGAAATAAGCTGTTTTGACTGCTGTACTTGCACAAGTACAGGAGTTAAAACAGCATTATGATTTCTTTACTTGTGCAAGTACAGCTTTTTGATTGCTTGACTTGTGCAATTACAGGATCCTAATTTAGCAGAGTGGACCAGCTCAGACCTCAGAGAGGGGAATTTATCACTCCTGCTATACTGTAAGTAACTGCAACATATCTCACCAGTGTCACCCTCATTTGTGAGTAGGATTTGTGATGAGGTTGACACCAATTAGATATTTTGCACTCACTTTTAATATAGCAGGAGTGATAAATTCCCCTGTCTTGGGTCAAAGCTGGTCCACTCTGCTCAATTAGGATCCTGTACTTGCACAAGCAAAGCAATCAAAAAGCTGTACTTGCACAAGTAAACCAATCAAAATTCTGCTTTAACTCCTGTACTTGAGCAAGTGCAGCAATCAAAACATCTTATTTCTGATTTATTTATTTGTAATATCTATCTGTAATATGTATATTTTGGGCATTAATAAAAAAACCGGCTTTTTCCGCGTTTACACCCGGTTTTACGCAGCGGCGACGTCAAATTTGCTGCGCAGCACACCCGGTTTTCCGCTTTTACACCCGGTTTTCCGCTTTTACACCCGGTTTTTTTAATTATTTTTTTGCGGGCGGATTTTAATTTTTTTTCAATATTTTAAAATTGTTTAATATACTTCCAGGGGTGTAGAAATCTATGGTATTTTTTATTTTCTAAAAAACAATGTCTTCTATTTCTTTTTGCCCATACACCCGGTTTTTTCAAAAAAAAAACCCCCGCTCAATTTTCAGGATTTCCCAAAATTTTAAATCTTTTTAAAACACTTTAAGGGGTGTAGAATTTAATGTTACAAACAGTTTATTTTTAAAATCACTGGTTGTTTTTTATGGCTTTTGGACAGAATTTATTTCCAAACACCTTCACACCTGTCTTTCAAGATATTTGGGGAGTATTTAAATGGATTCATACACTTTAGAGGTTGAATAATTCATTGGAAACAAATACTGATTATAAAATTAACTCGTTATCAGATTTCATGACAAAGAAATGGAAATATAATGATACACAGAGGTATGGTACATTGTATGATGCTTTGGAGTGTTACATGTAAGATAATTATTACACATTGCATATGGGTTCAGGAATGTAATTCAGGCGTAGATTCACCATTTTTAAGCATTTTCTAGTTTTTATCAGTAGTGTTTATAACAATTTCTCTTTCTTATATGTATTATTTGTGTGCGCATTCTTAGTCTGTACTAATGTCTCTTTGTTGTTTATTACTTTTATTATTTATTAATAAATTATTAACTTGCAATTATACCTCTTGCTTTTTATTTTATTTATTTATTTTATTCATTTCATTTATTATATTTATTTTATTTTATTTTATTTTGTTTTGTTTTATTTTATTTTGTTTATTTTACTTGTTTTACGTATATATTTTATTTGTTTTAAATAAAATTTTGAATGAGGATGATTGAGGAGGTTGCGTGCATCAAATGCCGCCCTCCATAATTTTATTTTGCTTATTTTACTTGTTTTACTTATTTATTTTATTTGTTTTAAATAAAATATTGAATCAGGATGATTGGGGAGGTCACGCGCATCAAATGCCGCCCTCCATATGTGATTTGCATAAAAATTAAAAATTAAAAAAAACCGGGTGCCTGCGCGGAAAACCGGGTGCACTGCGCAGCCGCAGCTGCGCAGAAAACCGGGTGTCAACGCGGACAAACCGGGTTTTTTTATTAATGCCCTATATTTTTCTTGATTTTTTTTTTTCTTCAAAAACAATTTTTTTTTCCATGTGGCTTTTGGCTCATAAAAGAACAATCCACTGTGTCTTTCTGAGCTGTCCATTTACCCATCCCCCCCCTGTTGACTACAAAATGAGCTTCATTTGGCCTCAAAATTTAGGAAAATTCCTCATGTTGATGTCTAATTTATTTTTATTGAAATACCTTTGATGTTGTATGATGGATCTTGGGACAATACTGTTCTGGAATCCTGATTTGATTCATCAGAGTAATTGAAGTACTGATTTAAAAGCATCAAAGCCTGAAGGAAAGACATGATTTCTATACTCCCGCAAGTATAGCACTAAACTACCAGTTAGTGTAGTGCTAAACTAACAGTTAGCTCACTGAAAAAGTGCACTAAACTATCAGTTAGCATATCTGAAAAGAGCGCTAGGCTAACAGTTAGTGTAGCGGAAAAGAGCACTACGCTAACAGTTAGTGTAGCTGACAAGAGCGCTACGCTAACAGTTAGTGTAGCTGATAAGAGCGCTATGCTAACAGTTAGTGTAGCTGATAAGAGCGCTATGCTAACAGTTAGTGTGGCTGATAAGAGCGCTATGCTAACAGTTAGCGTAGCTGAAAAGAGTGCTACACTAACAGTTAGCGTAGCGTTTGTTCCAGCTAACACCGCTAAAAATCAGCTAACAGGCAATTTCAGTAGCATTAACTTTTTTTTTGATGTTGCTAATGCTATGCTACCCGCTATTTTTTTTTTTCAAAAACGTTTTAGTGTTAGCTGAAAAATCTTTAGCTAACAGTAAATTTGTGTTAGCATAGCCACAAAATCTAAAATTACACTATGCTACAGCTATTGTTGGTGTAGCAGGCCCACCGTTGATGATGACAAAAACCATCAGGAGTTGTGAAGAAGCTGAAATCCTTGTTATTGGCAATCTGAGAGAAGTTCTATTGAACGTTAAGGTGAGTGGCCTTGGACTTTTGAGCTTTTTCTGGCTACTTCATCTAACAGGTTGCAGAATGATGGCCTGTTTCTTGCAGTGAATACAGGTCTTCAGATTTGGTGTTTTTGTGTTTCCAAATGTGCAAGTTTTGAGAGGAATGAGACTGAACCACTGCAAGAAAAAGTAGCTCAACTTCCTGCAGTTGTAATTCAACAGTACAGAGGTTCCTTTGTAATTTTTCATGTCAACAGCAGGCAGTTGAGCGAGTTTTTCTTGCAGTGAACCAAGTGGTCTTTCTTGATTTTTTTTTGAAGTTGCAAATTCTTCAAGTTGTTTGATGACAGCTTCAAAGGAGTTGGAGGCAAAACCCATTGCAACAATATCACAGACCAACTGGAATTGATTTCATGGAAGCTTTCTCAACATAATCATCATTTTAAGCCACCCCTCCACCATCACAGCCCCACTTGTTGGAGTTTAGCAGGTGAGATAGATACTCTCAGCTCTTAATTTATGGTCTGTAGATTTATGCAGACCATTGGGCTCCTGTATCCTAGTGGTTAGGGTTAGGTGATCCCCTGCCTTTCCTTGCTCCACTGTTCAATTCCTGGCTTTGTCATTTTTTTCAGCATCCAGTAGGAGGCTTTCAGTTGTCTTTGAGGATGAATTTTGAAAGGCACCTGTGCAGTTTTCTCCCAGGTGGCTTCAAATTTCTTCTGGTGTGGTGATTTCAATGGGGAGGAAAGCTTCCCAGTTTGCAAGCCAGAAAATCTGCAAAACAAAATTTCACTTTTCAGCCCCCTGACTGCAAAAAAAATGCTTCAACTGTCCCCAGTTGACATGTGGAATGCTTCAGTCCAGCTTTTTTCTTACTTGATGGTTAATTCAAGGTTACTGTGCATCCAAGCTTGTTTCAGGTTGTCTGGAGTAAGGTTGGAGTAAGGAGATCAAAGCTCATGCATGACAACTGGTAGCAGTTGAAGCAGTTTTTCTTGCAGTGTGGATTCTTTGTCTTTCCGGTGATTTTGACTGTGCACAGCTATGTTGTCTCCACCCATTATACATTGGGTGGTAGTATTGGACAGGGGATGTTGAATCCAAAATTTATTTTACCAATTACGTACATATTTATGTGAAATTCTCCAATCCACACACTTCCGGGTATCAGTGGAGCCCCTCCTCATTAACAAGCCTCCATTGCCTCCCTTTCAGACCTTCTACATATAACTAAAGGAATGGCCTTTGCGAGCGAAACAAATCCTGACACCTTTGTTCAGTTTCTAACGCCAAGGGCAACATTAGAAACTTAAATTTGTAATGGGCATTAATAAAAAAAACCGGTTTTTCCGCGTTTACACCCGGTTTTCTGCGCAATTGCGGCTGCGCAGTAAACCCGGTTTTCCGCGCCCACACCCGGTTTTTTTTTTTTATAATTTTTATTTAATATTCATAAGGAGGGCGGCATTTGATGCGCACAACCTCAAACATACTCATCAAAAAATCATTATTGATTGATAAAGGGGGGGAAGGGAAACTAAAGAATGGATTTAGTACTAGTACTAAGAATTAATCCATTATTAGTACTAATAATGGATAATTAGTACTAAATAATGGGTTATTAATACAAATAATCCATTATTAGTGCTAATAATGGGTTATTAAGGATTAGGGCATTAATAAAAAAACCCGGTTTTTCCGCGTTTACACCCGGTTTTCTGCGCAGCTGCGGCTGCGCGGTGCACCCGGTTTTCCGCATTTACACCCGGTTTTTTTTAATTTTTAATTTTTAAGCAAATAGAACGTGGAGGGCGGCATTTGATGCGCGTGACCCCAAAACAAATAAAATAAATAAATAGAACAAGGAAAATAAACAAAATAAATAATATAAAATGATATACAATTGAATAAATAGAATAAATGAAATGAATAAATTAAATAAATAAATTAAAAGCAAGAGACATAATTGCAAGTTAATGATTTATGAATAACGCAACCTCCCCAATCATCCTCATTCAATATTTTATTTAAAACAATTAAAATAAACAATTAAAACAAGGAAAATAAACAAAAAAAAAACAAAATAAAATTATGGAGGGCGGCATTTGATGCGCGCAACCTCCCCAACTCATTCAATATTTTATTTAAACAAATTAAATAAGGAAGTAAAACAAGCAAAATAAACATAAACAAAATAAAATAAAATAAAAAGAATAAATGAAATGAATGAAATAAATAAATAAAATAAAAAGCAAGAGACATAATTGCAAGGTCACAATTTATTAATAAATAATAAATGTAATAAAAAACAAAGAGACATTAGTACAGACTAAGAATGCGCACACAAATAATAAGTATAAGAAAGAGAAATTGTTATAAACACTAGTGATAACAACTAGAAAATGCTTACAAATGGTGAATCTACGCCTGAATTACATTCCTGAACCCATATGTAATGTGTAATAATTATCTTACATGTAACACTCCAAAGCATCATACAATGTACCATACCGCTGTGGTTCATTATATTTCCATTTCTTTGTCATGAAATCTGATAACAAGTTAATTTTATAATCTGTATTTGTTTCCAATGAATTATTTACCCTCTAAAGTGTATTAATCCATTTAAAAACTCCCCAAATATCTTGAAAGACAGGCGTGAAGGTGTGTTTAGAAATAAATTCTGTCCAAGAATGATAAAAAGAAAGCCAGTGTGAAGTTAAAAATAAACTGTTTGTCACATTAAATTCTACACCCCTTAAAGTGTTTTAAAACAATTTACAATTTGAGAAATCCTGAAAATTGAGCCGTGGGGTTTTTTTATGAAAAAAACCGGGTAGATTGGCCAAAAAAAAATAGAATGCTTGTTTTTTTTGCAAAATATAAATTACCATAAAATGTTACACCCCCTCTAAGTATGATAAATAAATTTAAAACTTTGGAAAATAATGAAAATCCGCCCGCAAAAAATTAAATTGAAAAAAAACCGGGTGGATTGGCCAAAAACAATAGAAGACATAGTTTTTTTGGAAAATAAAAATTACCATAAAATTCTACACGCCAAGAAGTATTTTTAGCAATTTTAAAATTTTGAAAAATAATGAAATTCCGCCCGCAAAAAATTAAATAAAAAAACCGGGTGTAAATGCGGAAAACCGGGTGTACTGCGCAGCAATTTGGACGTCGCCGCTGCGTAAAACTGGGTGTAGACGCGGAAAAACCGGGTTTTTTTATTAATGCCCTAAGGATTATTAGTACTAATAATAGATTATTAGTACTAATAATGGGTTATTAATACTAATAATGGGTTTATTAATACTAATAATATCCATTATTTAGTACTAATAATGGATTATTAGTACTAATACTAGATTATTAGTACCAATAATGGATTGTTAGTACTAATACTTGATTATTAGTACCAATAATGGATTATTAGTTCTAATAATCAATTAAAATGCTATAACAAAATTAAAATGTGTTGAGAAAACATGAAATTAAGCCGTGGGGATTTTTTTTTGAAAAACCCGGGTGGATTCAAACAAAAATCATAAAATTCCAACCAATGAGTTCAAAAAAAAAGTATTAGTCCCATAATATTCTACTCCCTTTAAAGTAATATAAACAAATTTAAAAAACTGAGAAATCTTCAAAATCAAGCCGTGGGGAATTTTTTTCAAAAAAACCCAGGTGGATTGGCCCAAAAGTCATGAAAATCCAACCAATGAGTTTAAAAATAAAATGTCTGTCTCATCAAATTATTACTCCCTTCAAAGTGTTATAAACAAATTAAAAATGATTAGAAATCATGAAAAACAACCCGTGGGGATTTGTTTTGTAAAAAAAACCGGGTGCATTGGCCAAAAAAATAGAAGACCTTGTTTTTTTGGAAAATAAAAAATACCATAAAATTCTACGCCCCTTAAAGTATATTAAACAATTTTAAAATCTTGAAAAAAATTAAAATCCGCCCGCAAAAAAATTGAATAAAAAATCCGGGTGTAAATGCGGAAAACCGGGTGTACTGCGCAGCAATTTGGACGTCGCTGCTGCGTAAAACGGGGTTGTAAAACGCGGAAAA
Source organism: Puccinia hordei (assembly GCA_007896445.1). Lineage (NCBI taxonomy): Eukaryota > Fungi > Basidiomycota > Pucciniomycetes > Pucciniales > Pucciniaceae > Puccinia > Puccinia hordei. Next base: position 411,697 of record RDRW01000063.1, on the reverse strand, counting down.
ACGGGTTGTTTTTATCAATGCCCGGTGTAATGATTGTTTTTTTTTTTTGCGCTTGTTTGGTTTTGCTTTTTTTTAATTTTTTTTTGCGATTTTTTTGGCTTTTTTGCTTTTTTTTTTTTTTTTGCTTTTTTTTGGCTTTGTTTTTTGGCTTTTTTGGTCATTTGGTTTTGTTTTCTGTTTTTACTTTTTGTTTTGCTTTTGGTTGGGAGGGGTTTGGGGGGTTTGTTGTTGTGGTTTGTTTGGTGTGGTGTTTTTTTGTTTTGATTTTTGGGGTTTTGGGGTGGGGGTGGTGGGGGGGGGTTGGGGGGGGGGGGGGTGGGGGGGGGGGGGTGGTGGGGAAGGTGGGGGGTGGGGGGGAAGGGGGGGAAAGGGGGGGCGGGGGGATGGGGTGGGGGGGGGGGAGGGGGCGGGCGGGGGAGGGGAGGGGGGATGGGGGGAGGGGGGAGGGGGGAGGGGGGGGCGGGTGGGGAGGTGGGGCGGGGGAGGGGGGAGGGGGGGAGGGGTGAGGGGGGAGGGGGAGGGGGTGGAGGGGTGAGCTGGGTGCGTGGGGCGGGGGGAGTGGGCGGGGTGAGGGGGGAGGGGGGAGGGTGGAGGTGGGGGAGGGGGTAGGGGGGAGGGGGGGGATGGGGGGAGGGGGGAGGGGTGCGGGGGGGGGGGGAGGGGGCATGGGGGAGGGGGGCGGGGGTAGTGGGGAGGGGATGGGGTTTGGGGGATTGTTGGATGGGGGAGTGGGATGGGGAGGGGTTATTCTGAGGGTGGCGGGGGTTCGGTTGGAGGGGGGAGGGGGGGGGGGGCGGGGTTGTAGGGGGGCGGGTGGGGGTTTAGGTGTTTTTCTTTGATGGGGGCGGCTGGGAGTGTTGTTTTTTCTTTGTGAGGTTTCTGTGTTATTTTTGCGGTTTTGGTTTGTCTTTTGCTTTTTTCGTTTGTATTGGTTTCTGTTTGAGCGTTTTTTTTTTCTTTTTTTTTCTTTTTCTTTTTTCTTTTTCTTTTCTTTTTTCTTTTTTCTCTTTTCTTTTTCTTTTTCCTTTTTTTCTTTTTTTTTTTTCTTTTTTCTTTTTTTCTTTTTTCTTTTTTTTGTTGTTTCTTTCTTTTTTCTTTTTTCTTTTTTCTTTTTTCTTTTTCTTTTTCTTTTTCTTTTTCTTTTTTCTTTTTTCTTTTTTTTTTTTCTTTTTTCTTTTTCTTTTTCTTTTTCTTTGCTCTTTTTTTACTTCTCTTGCTTTTTTTTGCATGAGCTGTATTCTTTTTCTTTTGTCCCTCTTTTTGTTTCGCTCTGTCTTTTCTGTTTGTTTTACATACTTATTGGTCATTTTTTTTGACATTGTGCACACTTCTTCACTAAAGCAACCACTACTGTTGCCAACAACCAATAAACACATTATAACAAACAATCATGTGCTACCAACCAAAGTACATATATTGTAGACTGTTGCTGGCAACCAAGTCACATGATTTAATTAATGTTGCTACCAAACAGCTACCAACAACTAATTAATCAAACTGCTTCTACGCTTTCTCCAGCCACAAATAGAGCTCTTCTTCACCTGAAATCTTCCATTCCCCCCAAAAATATCCCACTTTGACTACCATCATTCTTCAAAATAATAATCCACCACATGCTCTTATTGCATCTGACACATACTCTTATTGCATTTTACTTCTCTGCTCCCATTTAATCTACAATGAACTGGAATATTGATGAATTGAGAAGAGCATACAACAGGGAAAGAAATGCTAGGTTTTGTCAAAGGGACTTGAATTCTCTACTCAATCTGCCCACCACCCCTAACCCCAATCATTCCCACCATCCATCATCTCCTGTAACTAATTATTATTTTTTTCAACTCTCACAATTCTCAAGTCATCAGCACTTCCAATGTAGTTTAATCATTAATCACCACCCTTCCCATATTCAGCATCTACACAATGACCTCAAACACACCATCCACATTCCATCAATTCTTCAACATTCTCATCAAATCTCCCACCAACTCCAATCCTCAAGGTCCCGTCCAATCTCTCAGCAAGTTCCATCCCCAATGTCCCAGCAAATATCTTATCAACTACCAGCCTCAGTTTCTCATCAGAGATTCATCATATCCTTCACTTACTCCCCATCAAAACCTACCATTCAACTCACTCCCCAATCCAGTTGAATCAAAATCATGTCCCATCACCAAGGCATACATTGTCTCAAATCACTCAACTGATGTCTCATAACCACACCCGTGGAATTACCAATTAGACCAATAGAATTAATAAAACTCCTAAATCTCCCTCCAGGGTTTCCATTTCTAACTTGGTCCATTCCCAAATCTTTCTCCCAACAATCAGATTAATATCTATTCCAACTATGATTAACTCCTCAAACCTTCCTTCTGTAGAGCAAACATCACACTTGGAGGATGATATTCCAGAAAACCAATTGGGAACAGCTTCTAAATCAGGTTGATCATCATTTTTCCCAGATTGGATTTGAAAATCCTGCAGGTTCTGTTTTGGATGACCATCCTTTAATGAATGAAAATGAACACTTGTAGCCAAAAACATTCCCCAGATAAATTTTTGCAGGGTTGGGTAAGTCCAAGTTTGCCAGGACCACACACACTGAGAAAGGAGAGACCACAGGCATGTCCATTATGCCAGGCCATACTATTTCAAGGCAAGACAAATGCCCTCTGCCTTTTCTCTGGGAGGATCAACATAAATCAACCACCCCCTCCTCCAGATTCACTCCAGCTTTTCAAAGATGCAACTCAAGACCACTTGCCTCAAGGAAATCAACTGGATAAGTTCCATACATTTTACAAATAGCAGCTATGCATTTACTTCACTTGGTATAAATTGTGCTACAAGATCTGCTTTGAAAAACCAAGGACAAGGTATATATACTTTCAAGGTGAAGGAGAAAATTCACCACAATATTGGAAGCTTCATGCCAATGTCTCAGGAAGTCCCAAAATTCTTGCAGCTCTACATATACAATAATGGACATGAGTTTGAAAATCTTCATATTCATGGTCAACATCTCCTCCCAGAGCTTATGACAAGGATTCAATAAATACTTCACCGGTGCAATCCTCTCATACGCCAGTTTGAGCATTTGGCATCTGAAATCACTCCAAACCGCTCAATAAGGCTTACAGAAACGGCAACAAATGTGGACCAAAGAGTTTATCACCTCCCAACAGGGGACCAAATTGCAGCCATCTGGGTAGACGGTATTTCTTTCTTTTTCACTTTCACTAAGTTGTCATGCTCTGAAATTTCTTACTGTGAAGGCAATGACCCTTTGAAAACAGCCACAAGGGATGTTATCATCAAGTATTGTGGTCAATCCCTTGCAAGAGTATCTGAATTAGACAGCAAATATGATCCTCTCCATTATGTGCTCTTACATCCAAATGGAGATCTTGGTCAGAGTCCTGAACTCAAGCAGGAAATGCCACTTCCAACTGCCTTGAAATATTATTCTTACAAGTTGGCCTTCCGCAATCCATCAACATGTGTGCAGCTGGGGATCCTCACTTTCAGCAATTTTCTATCTGTTGGGAACATAGAAGGTATCACTGATTTTTCAAACAAGATACAGCTGCCTGCTTCAATGGTAATTCATGGTGGATCCTACAAGGAAAATTCGGATCATCTCATCACACAACTATTCCCACATATTTCCAGGTCTTTCTCCCAACATGATTACTTTTTGGACTGGGCTATTCTTTGCTGCAAGAATGTTTCAGTCAACCATATAAATGCTAGGATCTTGCAAGATATTCCATCAGAAGACAGGAATTATAAAATCTATGCTTCAGTGGAAGATGACCCCCAAAGCCTATACTTACAGGAATAAATAAATAGTCTAACAATTTCAGGCTTTTCACCTCATTTTTGAAATTGAAAAGGGGCTTCCCAATAATAATGCTGAGGAACCTTGATAGAACAATGGGACTACATTGATTGTGGAAAACCTGGGCCCAAATGTTATTTATGCAAAGGTAATTTCAGGAAAATAGAGTCAATAACTTGGTGGCTATACCACACATTCCCTTCATATCAGACCCTGATGAGTCTGTATTGCCTTTCAAGCTCATACGGAAACAATTCCCCGCAAATCTACGGAAACAATTCCCCGTAAATCTGGCTTTCTCAATAACTATAAACAAATCTTAAGGCCAGAAAATTGGAAATGTAGGTATTGTACTTCATGATCCTGTATTTAGTCATGGACAACTCTATGTTGCATTGTTACAAAGTAAGTCCAGCCGTACTACAAAGGTAGTAGTCCCTCAACCTGAATTTGGCCTTCCTTCATATGAAACATCAAATATTGTTTACAAAGAGGTTCTTTCAAATGTACAGAGGCAATAGTTATATTAATATTTTTAGTTTCTCATCCTTTTTGTTTTTTTTTGCTTCACAATTTCATTGCTTTTTGATTTCAACATGAAATGTTATCTTTGTTCTTATATTTCCACAAATAAAATATTGTGCACCTTTCTCATCAAGCCCCCTTTTCTAAACCTCCCTCCCCAATCCCCAAAATTGGGGGCTATGCCCTCGTCACATAATATTAATCCTGTCAACTTTTAATTCGAGAGACTTGAAAAGGAAAAAAAAAAAAAAAAAACGAAATCAAACCTCAACAAAGACACCCGCAAGATACTGCCGTGGAAGAGACATTATGAGAAGAAGTATTTGTAGGGACAGGACGCGTATCTACTAGGACGAAAAACAAGAAACACGCGAACGCCAGAACAGGAAGAGCTACCCAAGGAATACTCATACACATTCATTTGGCTTTCTGTTGCATGATGACTTCGACTACCACCACTGATCGCCAGATAATCCCACCCAGTCAAACAGATATCTTCAAGAACCTTAGTATTTTCATTGACCCTTCACTACCCAAGATCTTGGCATTACAGGTACGCTATCACAACCTTTTTCAGTGAATTGGAAGAAATCTATGAGCTGACCCTTGTCTCCTTAATCACACCCTTTGAACAATGGACAAAAAAATATACGTCTCATCAGCTCAAAGCCTTACTCACACACAACCATGCTAGAATCGCTTCGGAATCGACCCCGGATATCGACAAGGTCTTAGCTTCAATTCAAGCCCATGCTCTCACAGATCCCACCGATCAAGCGGGTCCCTCCAAGCCATCTCGTCATCTCATCTCTAACCTCAAGCCTCGCTTCGATCTCACTCAGACCACTCATGTCATCACTGACTCTTTACACTTGCCTGAATACATCGCTCTGGGTAGGTGGGATGACGAGGCTGGCAACATTCTTTCCTTCTCATATCAAATCTGTCCCACGGCCGACAAGGATAACGATAGCCACCAAGAGGGTCAGAAAGAAGCTCAAAATTCCAGAGTCTATCGCTTCATTTATCTTGTCACGCCACTATGGGTCACCCAGTCTTATGATCTCGACAAATTGTTACCAACCTGCTCGTACTCCCCCGATTCTTACAAGTTCTTCTCTGGGATCGTAATCGCTTTGGACTCGGGTTCAAGACTCCCGATAGCTGATGTCGAATTGATTCAAGCTTGTGTTCAAGCTTGGGGAGGTCAGTTCAGAAAAGGTTTAACAAAAGAAGTGACGCATCTGATTTGCTGTGATGAGCACACGAGGGACTACAAGATTGCCAACAAATTGAAGGTCGAACTAGGTCTCAAGATTGTCCTACCACATTGGTGGGTTGGCCTACTCCAGAATACCCATTCAGCGTTGCCATCGAACTTTAAATCGATTTTCTTGGCTAATTGATAGTCTTCCGCAGGTTTCATCACTCTGTCTTTTTTCGCCGTGTTATCTCAGAGGAGCCCTTTGAGTTTCCTTCTCCTGCTATCCTCGCACCACGTTCTCCGTCAATGTCGGCGGATTGTCAGCACGGAATTCATGGCCTACCCGGCACCAAACTTCCACCCTCAAGTAGAAGGCCGATCGTAGAAGATCCCGAGCTAGAATTGATTTCACACAAGAAAGCCACTGATATGGCCTTTGTAGCCCAGAAGATATCCCCAAGACCTGTGAGTCAGGGTTTGTCTGAATACTTGCAACCAACTAGCCCAGACTCTTTGGAAGACAATCCGCCGATTAAGCACTCGTCCAAACTACCGCAGCATCCACTCGAAGACACTCCAGCATATCGTGAATTTCAAAACAAATCTGTATATTTGGTATCTTCTTTAGGTCTTAGTTTTTCGGCGCGGAAGACCTTGTCCAGGAGGATTGAACAGCTGGGAGCAAAAGTGTTTGATAGTGGTGATTTGAAACTCTCAAACCTTGATAAGTCTCGGTCTGACCCAAAAATCTTGAAAGACGCAATCAATGCAGAACAGAAGTTGAAGGACTCGAACATTGTAATTTGCGAGTGTAGAGCTGGATGGGAGTTTTGGCTAGCATGGGAAGCAAGCAAGAAGATTGGAACCCTACACTGGATCCTATGTATCTTAAACAATCTCGACTCTCCTACTTTCGCGATCAGACCTCCAACAGAGCGCTTGCTAGACTTTCCCTGCCCTCCAGGGCCCATAAGTGGATGTGACCCCGCTGGCAAGCCAATCACAGTCACCAACTACGCTGGAATGGCTCGTGCACATCTGATAAAGTTAATCGAGAAAATGCATCTGACCTTTAGTGGCACCCTCGACACCAACACGTTCATGGTTGTTGCTGCCAAGTGAATATTTGTCTTCAACTTTGGGTGCTTTAGGATAACTCAGTGACGCTTACTATTGCTTGAATTTTGAATTCAGCAAGGCAGGCTCGAAAGTGGATTATGCTAACAAGAGCGGAATTCAGATCGTCAATCATCACTACATCGAAGATTGCTTTCAAAATTGGGCAAAGCAATCTATCCAACCACATCATCTCACCTTTCCTGATGGTGTAAATATTTGTGAATTGGTCGGACAAATAACCCGAACGCCTGATGGAATCTACAAATGGACCAAACGTACCGAAGCTAAGGAACAAAAGAAACGGGATATGTCGGTATTGCCCTCAAGACTTGAGAAAACACTTCTGACAGAGGTCTCTTCGACGGCATCCCCCGAGGATCAGAACCTTCAGCCTCTTGCGTTGACAGTACTACAGCAAATCGATAACTGCCCGGAAAATTCGAAATCTGGCGTGGAAGGTCCGACAGTCAAACGCCTCAAGCGAAAACCGCGGTTGATATCAGACTCTGCTGAAATTTCGAGTCTTCATGCTTCAGACGATTTGAAGATAGCAGATATTGAGACACCAGAAACTCCCAAAAACCCTTCGAGGCAAAAATCACTTACACCCAGAGAAGTTGAGGATCGTGAGCCTGCCATGATCACACCAGAGCTAAGTCGACAATCGCTCGGAAAGCGCCCCTCGCCACCGGCTGAATCGGATCCAAAACCATCCAAAAAAACTAAGAGCGAGTCGAATACCGACGTCGAGGTCAAAACCCTTCAGACATCTGTTCAGCGATCCAGAGCGTCTTCAACTGATCTACTTGGAAGCGCGGGTGGGCGAAAAAACGGTACCAATTTGACACCACTCCAGACCAAGCGTACCGACGCAGGGAAGCAGTCGGTTTCGACGAAGAAGGCGTTGGTCGCAGCCAGCCTCAAAGCCCCACTATCAGCCACGCGGTCATCAACTCGCAAAGCCGCCCAAATGGCTGTACAGAACGTCAGAAGTGCGGCTGAAGACATGAACTTACACGAAAAGGAGAAAAGGAGAAAACGGATCTCAGCTGGGCCATCTATCGGGATGGACGATGGTGGCTACTTCGGAGAGTCGCCTAAAAAGCCTAAGCAGCCAGACACGCGAAAAGGATCTAAGGACATCGAGCGACGGCTGACTGGAAGCGACAGTGATGGAGATCAGAGCGAGATTGTTATCAAAAAACATGATCACAAAAAGTGTGACCCACAACGAGGCCGTCCACCTGTTGAGAATGGGAAGACTATTTCAGACAAACGAAAGGAAAGTAAACGTGAAGATGATGAGCAGAGTGAATTGACTATGAGTGAAGACGGAGAATTGCCGAGTCTGGAACTGATCACAGCATTACCCTCAAAGAAAGGGAAACGAGCGACAGGTGGGAGCAAGACAGCACGCGAGGACGAAGCTCAAAGTAGTGATCTGGAGTCCCTGACGATCCAGACCACCAAAAAACCTAAGAAGAAGATAAAGGCCGAGGACTCGGAGGCGAATCGTCTACCCAAGCCGAAAGCAGTCGACCCGCTCCAGCGGAAAACCAAATCGATTTCGGAGTCCAAAACCCATTCCACTCTCGCTGGCCCATCAAGTTCCAGAAAGATCTGCATCACTGAAAGTGGTGTCAGAATCGAGCCGAAGATTTCCAGCGTGAGTTGATTACTTCCTTCGATTGCGTCCAATTCTAAGTACCGACCATCGTAAATCTTCGATCTTTTCCATCTACCTAATCTTGACCCAGAAATTGGTCAAGATGGGCGCCAAGTTCATCGACTCTACTCCTTCACTGGACGACAGTTGTACGCACCTGTTGACGAATAAAATCGCCCGGACTGAGAAGTTCCTCAGCTGTATCGTCTTGGGTTGCTCTATTGTCAACCACAAATGGGCCGAGGAATGCGTCAAAAGGAACGAGTTCATCGGTAAGAATTCTATCCCCCTCTTTCTCATCAGAACATGACAGAAAACGTGACTTAATCTTAACCTTATATAATACCGCGCGTTATGTTTAATCTCTTTGGTGACGGAAATTATTGTCAAATTTGGCTTTTTACGTAGATGAAGAAGGATACGAACTGAAAGATTTGGAAGGAGAAAAATTACATCAGTTCGAATTAAGCCGCTCCTTAAAGCTCGCTAGAGCTCATAAGATTTTGACCGGTTTTCACATCTTTATGACGCCCTTCGTCGCTAATCAAAATTCTAAATTGTTGAAGAAGTTGATCTTACTCGCCGGTGGACAAGTTGCGTAGAATGTTTCCCTATCTGATCTACTCGAAATTTCCCGCTTAAAAAAGAATCTAGGTCTATGGATTTTGACTTGGGACGCTAAAATTCATGTGGGTTGGCGGACATTGGATTAGGTTTTAACTAAAATCCCGGTACTCGAGGACCTCCAAAAGACGGCGTACGAAATCCAGGAAAAACGAGTCCTAGAAAAGAATGGTGATCATGATGAAAGTTTGGGGACAAAGAAATCGTTGATAATCTCCTGTAAAGAAGATTTTAAATATTTAAAAACTCATCTGATTAAGAAGTTCCCGACCAAATTTTGGATGAGTGATGATGATGATTATCCTGAACAATCTTCATTGATCAAACTCTTTGATTCTAATTTAATCTTGCAAGGTCTGTTTTTCTCTCTTCGTTGTCGATCAAACTGCGACTGGCCCCAAGGGACTTACCTTGCTTCCTCTCTCTCCCCCTTTTTTATTAATGGCTAGGACTGTTGGTCCAAGAAATCAAATTTGAAAAGAAATTTGTGCTCGATTGTTCTGGACTTCTGTAGAGTATCTTGCTCCGATCTTCAATGCTTTCCCATACGCTGAAAAGCTTTTTCTTTCCCCCAACACCTCTACAAATTATACCTTGTTCTTTATTTGTATCTGTAGCTAGTCTAGTCAACCAACTACAACACACCCCCACGAGCCTGTTTCAGATCAGAGAAGCAGTAACTATAACTTTAGAGTTTGTCAACTGATATTATGAATCAAGCAACAATCTATACAATCTCAATTTCTAAGGTCTCCTTGGACCCAGTAGCTTGCCATTCTGCTGGAAAAGCGATGAAGATCATCAAGATCGTATAACAGTAACGGACAACGGGTTATAGCATCCAAGATTTACTATCGTGTGCATGTTTTGGGAGGCTGAGTGTGAGTGAATTTGCAATGTAGAAAATTGATGGATTTGTTCCAGGAGGTGGGGGGCAGCGGGTAGTTCGGGGTCTGCTTGGGTCAACTCGGATCGACCTGATCACTTCGGTGGAAGACTTGGCGATGACCATCTTATCCAACTCCCGACTAGCTCGAGGCTTCACAACCACCCTTCTCCCGCCGAGGACACGTCCGCATCTCCATCAGCCGAGACAGCGATACTGCCAATCGGATGCCAATAAGTCATCAGGTCGGCTATGGTCAACAATCGCTCGGAACCCTTGTAGTCTCATCGCCACCTCGGCCCTCTTGGTAGTCTCCGGAACAGTCTGGGCCTATTATTGCTCGCCCTCGACGGAAGAAAAACTGAAAGTAGACCGGCATCGACCATTTCATATAATTCACTCCAAGCTTATCACTCCCGATGCAGCCCTGATCAGGCTAGATGTCTCCCTTCCAACTCTAGATCCTATCGACAGCCCATTTTACATCGAGTCTGTCTACGCCAAACATCCCGCACTACAGATCGAACGGCCCTACACACCCCTCTCATCGATCACTCCATCCCAAGTTGCGAAGGATACCACCGGTCGAATAGAGGATAGTTTGACCATCGAGCTACTCGTCAAGAGATATCAGGACGGAGATATGTCTAATTACTTGCACCACATCAAAACACCGGGGAATGAGCTTGAGATCAGAGGTCCAGTTCCGACGTGGTCGTATGCGAAGGGTGAAATAGATGAACTGGTATTCGTACGTGATCAAGTCCATCAAACAAACTCAGATGCTTGGGCCGTCGCGTGATTAGAATCTCTGTGGCTTTAGATCGCTGCAGGAACTGGAATTACCCCGGCAGTCCAACTTCTCCGGCGAATCTTTCAGCCACTTAGTCCTCAAACAACAGTCGGCTTACCCAACTTCCAACTCATCTATCTCGCACGTTCCTTGGAATCCGCATACCTCTTAGACGAAATAAAAACCTATCAATCAACTTACCCAGACTCGATGAACCTCAAGTTACTTGTCGAAAATACAGATCAAGCTTCAAATCAGCTTTCAAGCAACTTGATAGATAAGGTGGGACGCTTGGAACTATCAGATGTTAAAAAATGGGTGGGAAGTTATAAATCCAACAAGAAAATGATAATTGTTTGTGGACCAGATAGGTGAGAAAGCAGATCAAAGACTTCATCTGATTTCACTCTAGACAAATGCTGGTGATTGTAAACATGACCTCTTTTCACAGTTTAATATGCGCGGTAGCCGGTTGTAAGGGTCGCGGGTATAACTCACAGGGCGACATAGGAGGAATGCTGAAAACGCTAGGTTATTCGAGTGATCAGGTGTTCAAATTGTGAACAAGAAAGGTCTACCTACGCATATTTTTTTCTGATTTCGGGGAAGAAATATCTACATAGTTGCGACTGGGGCCGAACTGGTAGTAAATGTCACCCCAACTGAACCCTTTGGAACCTCCAAAAATCAACTGCGATATCTAAAGTTTTTTGCTTGTGAATCTTCATTGTTTTGGGCAGGTCATACTTGATAACCCAGCCACCGATGAATAAAATTCTGTCAGCATATGATCTCTGAACGAAGCATCACACTCGATAATACATGAGTATCTTACCCTCATTTCGGCTATGACTTCAGCATCAAACTCGTATTCATGTGCCTTTTTTTGAACGAACTTGCGTGTACTTGTCTTGTGGAGTGAGTAAACAGCGGACTTCGACATCTGGACACCACGCAGAAAAATATCATGACTAGCTCAGGTTAACTCGAAATAAACCAAGTTACATCCTCAGGGCTGATGATTAACTGACTTGACAGGCTATCTCCAAGAAGACTATGTCGATCCCCTTATTTTTGGTTCCAAAGGGCGGGTTCATCACCTGGATTGACTCGAAGGAAAAGTACAAACAGTGGGTTGTTGAGCCTCCGGGTCTGAGATGTATATATCATGATGAACACCCCTCCCCCGCTTACAACCGTATCAAAGAAAGGTTTTGAGTTATAAGGCTCGCGAGTTTCAAAAATTTGGCGGAACGATGGGCCACTCAAATCTGCCTGTAAAAAGTCGATTGTAGGGTCTGAGATATCGATTGATGCGAGATTATTCCGGGCGACTTGGAGAGCATCAGAATCGAGATCGACGCCTAGAGTATACCTGGACAGAACGAAAGAACGATGAGCTCATTTGTTGAGTGATTTTGAGGGTGGCTGGCGGAGGCTCTAGTGGCCCGTTCCATAAGTACATACGACGAGCCAAGAAGGTTGGAAGCGATCGAAAGAATCCCGCATCCACATCCTAAATCAAGTACCCTCTTGTCCAGAATATCATCGTATGTTGATTGGGCAGTAAACATCATCCGTGAGGCGAGATGGGCAGACGTGACCTATCGATATGCCTCGTCCGGAAGTTCCATTCTCATCAGCGGCGGCTAGAGACACTTCCTTTGTCCTTTACTGAATGAAAAGTTGCTCAACATATTGTTCCAGCTCAAGCTTAGGAGCGTCTGCATTTTTAACGCAATTTAACAACAACAAAAAAATTGCAGAGTCAGGATCATGTGCAAACGGAATTCGATGAAGCCACTTCAAACATGGAAAATGAATTACTAGGGAGAGCTCAACTGACTAAATCCACTCAGCCCTTGTAAGTCCCCCTCCAACTCTTTCAGTCGCACGACCATCCTTCTCGGGTGTTGATATTTAATGCATTCAACTAAGCGTGCATGTGTCAAGAGATAAACTTGGAGCCAATTTTTTGAAGGGCTTGAGACTCGCCGCAGTGAGCCAGTTGTAATCAGCAAAGGTGATTGGGGAACTTGTTGAGCCGTCCGAGCAGAAAATATTTCTGGGAAGACCTGCAACACAAACCTATCCAGCGCATTTCAAATGCCTTTGATGTTCTGTTGGTACTTTGGCTTTTTGAGCGTGCTCAAGGATACAACACTATAAAAGGCTTGATACGCACTAGGTGTAAACCATAATTGTCAGGCCCTCTACTCAAATTGAGAAGAAAGCAACATGGGGCTTCACATCATTAAACTCTATTTCATACGCCTTCTAGGCTGGCCAGTCTTGATCCTCACAGCACCTTCATTCAAGCAACCCAACGTGTTTGATTTGAATGAGCTTCTAGTTAATGAATATTTGGTGGTGGAAGATCTTGGTTCCTTTCAAACTTTCTCTTCCTTTCCAGGGTCAGGACTAGACCTTTCCTTGCAACAAGATACAGAAAATATCAACATCCATGAGTCTGTTCCCTTAAAATCAAATTACAAGTCTAACTTAAGTGCCTAAAAAAAGAAAGAAAGATTCCATCTTGGAGAAAGAAGGCAAGAAACCCTGCTTGGAGGAAGAAAGGCAGAAGCCATTTCCTTCTCACAAAAAAAAAAAAAAAATTATCAGTAACCAGTACAAGAAATTGCCCTTCAAGGACAAAACAAATGATGAAAACCAGCCAGAATTCAATTCAATCACATACTCCAGATTATAATTTTTTGAGGGAGAGATGATCTTGAGGAGGGCCTGAGTTACTGAGATGAAGTGTGGGTTGGATCTGCCCAACACTAATGAAGAAACAAGAATCTATGAAAGAGAAGATATGAGAGATGAGCTAAATTATTAAAAGGTGAAATAACAGATAAATTCTAGATGACAAGTACCTTGTTGAGATTCTGAGTGTATTGGAGTGATGCAAAGTGGCACAGAGATTGTTGAGTCAATATGGAAGAACTACATAACGGCCATGCAGGAGAAAGAAAAAGAATAGAATTAAACCATACCACCAATTATAAGACATGAACATTTAATCACTTTTTTTGTTTTCTTTAGTTTAAAGTGATTGATTGAATAAAGAAAATAAAATGTTTTGGGGGCTTGATTGTCTTGAGTTTTGATTCAGAGTAATTTCCCAGACCTCTCCTCATACTACCATCCAACTCGGCACTAATTTGACTGTGTGAGCTTGCACCTCTAAAGTGAGAACAGGAAAAAATGTTCGGTGAACTACTGGTTGTAGTTCAGAGGATAGGGACTACAACTGGTAGAAGAGAAAAAGAGAAAGGGGGAGGACACATGATATTTTTCCTTTTTTTTTATGATTGATTATTCTGAGTGCTCTTAATATCAACAATGGGCTCAAAATCGAAAGTTTGGCCTGGCTTTCCTAGAGACTTTGAGAGAGAAAAAGCCTCCTCACACACTAAGGAAACATTGTAGGTACAACCAAATTATTTAAACCAATCAGCCCTGATTTCCCGACTCATATCCAAGGTTGGAAAATGATAACCTGCTTCTGATGATGATGATGATTTGAGTGGATCTGATGATGATCATTTGAGTTGATCTGATGATTATCATCATTTGAGTTGATCTGATGATGATCATTTGAAGATGATGATAAGACACAGAGAACTGCCAGATTAACAAGGACAGAAAGACAGGTAATAACTGTCAAAATCTATTCACTGATTGCAAGGAGATTACTGGCAGTATAGCGGCCTTCAATGGTTTGGGTGGTGAGCTGGAACTAGATGATCATTGGTGGTCTGAGTTGGTGGTTCTGGGTGTCTAGAGTTTGTGTATCCTGCCTGCAATGGCAAAGATTACTTGTTATCTTTTCAGTTATTGTTGATCTTCAATATATAAATGTGGGTATACATATATACATTTAGTCATCATTGTTTTAATTCACCTATAATTCCTCATCCTTATTTCAATTGAAGAAAATACAGATCTTTATTGAATCCACTGACACAGCAGCCCCACCCACACCCCCCCCCCCCCCCCCCATCTCAAAGAAGCTGTATAGACTTCTTGTAAAGAGATTCCAAATGCATTCTATAAAGTTTTATAGCCTCTTTGACTGCATTTATATCCTTAGCACTTGTTATCTATAGCATTTGGCCTTTTGTAAACCAACACAAAGTGTTGAATGTTTCTCTTTCTGACCCTTGAAAAAGGGGAAACCAGAACATTTATCTGTAACCCTCTTGGCCACAACATTTCATCACAATTGTTTACTTGCTGGTTTGACCTCTTCCAACAAACCTAATGTGCAATTGGGAACCCCAATGACTATGAACAACTTGGTAGCCACTAGCTATATATGCTTTCAATTCTTCATTCATGATTTCTCTGGTCAGGGATGAGCTGGACGTTTTTTATTGTAGATGCGGAAAGAAAGCTCTGCAATTATTTCAATTCTTTGATGAGTATACAAGCCATCCAGGCCAAATTGGCGAATTACTAGTAAAATCGTTTGCCAGGATCCATTGAGTGAACCTGATATCGCTGTTGTAGCTCGACTACATAATCTTATGTAAAGATTACTCATCACTACACTATACGTCATGAAGACGTATAGGATGGTCTCGACGAGACGTCAGACTTTCCCATGTCATTCCTTTTCTATTCCTTCTTTTCCTTACATAATGTGCTCTATAAATACCATGTATTTACAGCCACATTATGGCTTTTCTCTTCATGCAATCTACCGATTATTAGTTGTCATCCTCGTACTACATACTCGTGCCTCTTTAATTGCATCTCGAAAACTAAAGAGTGACTTGAAAGCATGCTACACAATCGAAAGGCTGAGAGACCCCTAGCTCAGTTCTTGATTGACAGTGATAGATTCCGCGAGCAATTGTCGTGATGACTTTCCTTCAACCAAAGATTGAAAGTTTGGTTTAATTAGTCTTCCTATATCAGTTCCTTTTTGCTTGTCCTTTTTTATTTTATTTTCCTTTCTCATTTTATCCTCCTTTATCTTTTTCTCTCTGTTTTCTGTTTTCATTCCCAAGATTTTTCTCATGATGTTAGCGTTTGTTGTAGTTGCATTTGCCAGTAGAATTGTGTTTTTCTCTCTCACTCCCCGATGTTACTTAGAATCATAGTGTGCAATGCCAAAGGCCAAATTACACTTAAAAAAAAAAAAAAAAAAAAAAAAAAAAAAAAAAAAAAAAAAAAGAGTCCTAAGTATGGAATAATTAGGACGAAACTATAATCTAGATTGCATGAAGAGAAAAGCATAATCTAGTTGTAAATACAAGTGTATTTATAGTCTAGATTATGTACAAGAAACATGAGAAAGAAATAGCGTGTGAAACGTCGGTTGTCCTACGTCGAGCATGTCATTGGTGACGTAGAGTAGTGAGGAGTAATCCTAGACGTAAGGATTACGTAACTGAACTACTACAAAAACATCTCTTAGTCAATTCTTGGAATGTAAACTCGACCATCAGATCTGCCTCATCGTTAAGAACCCCAACGCTCGCAGCTTGAAATCGAATTAGTTCATGACCTTAGCTCTCAAACCGCCCAGTTTATTAGAGCCGGTAGCGTGCTCAATCTTATTCATCAACTGAAAGGAGAGTAATTATCTTACCCTTATCTACTTATCTCTCTAACCAGCGAAAGAAAGAGAGCGAGCATTTTAAGCTGGTCGTTCTTTTGTCATCATTCATCCAATCTTAACACATATACACTCCTATCTCCCTCCCTTCAAAAGAATGGGAGTGTCTTTTTTTTTCCTCCCGAGATAGCGATCAATGGGAAGAATAAGCAAGCTAGCAAGTAAATTACTGCTTGGGTTCGTTTCCGGTTAGAGTTGGTAGCTTCAAGGTCGTTTAGCAACCGAAGTTCTGTCTATAATAATGTCCTTGCGACTTGCATGCGTCGCCGGGGGTGGGATTGAAAAAGAAGGTTGTCCCAACAGTGGCTTGAACACTGGACCTTCAGATGGCGCGCGCTCTCGCACTTCAGTCTGACGCTCTCCCAGCTGAGCTATTGAGACCCTTGTATGACGTAACGGGAATGTGACGGGTTTATAAAGTGAGTCAGCGAATGAGCTGGATCAGATTTATGTACCCTTCAAGTCAGATTGTGGGTGGAATGAAATGCCACTTGCACATCAGTTTACAAAAAGCATTTTAAAGGTGTTACAGAGCTTGCAAGCTTGTATTTTCCCCATGCAGTCAAGCTTTACCGCTCAAATTGGTACTACCATCAAACTGTTTCTGCACAGCAGCAAAATATGCCCAATTCAGCTGAGCAGAAAAAATGATCTTTTCCTCATTTTTTTTTTTTCAATTTGTTTGGCTTAACCAATCTTAAATAGATTGAGGAAATAGGATTGAATCAACCTACATGGTCTTCATTTCCAGCAATGTGTAAGCTTCCTTGTAAGAAAATATAATGATGAAAAATTTGGTACAAAAAAGTGCCCTTGCTGTTACCTATCAGAATTTAAAATCCCTACTGGTAGATCTCAATCCTAGGCCAGCCTGGGTGGTGGCAGGAAGGTTCACAAATTGATATAGGAGTTCCCAAAATCCACCATCATCAGTGGGAGAACTTCCTCTGGTTAAGGCAACAGGGTTACAGCCAGGGGTGATGTCAGCAAACCTGAATTCAGGTTTGCTTACATACCCCCTATTTATATAGGATAGGCGCATAGACCCATACCTATATTCATAGAAAGCACTAAAAAAAACTCAAGAAACCACTGGCAGTTGAAATCCAAAAGTAAAATGGAACCTTTGGAATTTTGCATGTAAACTGCCTCCAGTATCATGGCTCAGCATTCCCAATAAAGCTTTACTACACTCCTGAACCAGAATTCTATGAAACTGGCTGAAAGGCAAGTCAATATTGGGAATTTGTAGAGTGATACATCACCTTATGACAGCCAGGTTTCAGGAAGTGTTATAAGGGTATACTCACCAGGAAAAATCCATTTTCACAAGTCTTCAAGTGATTTAAAAAATTGACAAGGCCACTTTGTACTTTGCTGCATCACTTGTAGAAAAGTGGAAATATATTTTTCCTGGTGAATACTTATATAAGGATATATTACATGTACAAGAGGGGTGTATTGCCTAATAAGGGCATAATTAAACATATTAGGATGTGGAGGGAAGAATTAATTAAGGTGAGGAGGAAGAAGGGAAGAAGGATAAAGGGGGAAGAGAGACTTTGACCCCCAAACCTAGGAGGGGGAAGTTAAGTTGTATTTGGTGGGGGTGGACTTAGAGGGCATCAAGAAGCAAGTGGTAGTAAAATAGGTATTTGAAAATGGAAGGATGGAAGGAGGAGTTATAATTTATCAAGATGTAGGATGTGTTTTTTGTGCAAATGGACATATGATTGGAGTTCAAGAGGTGGAGGGTAGTTGTATCAAGAACACAGCCTGAGTGTAATCTCTGCCAGGAGGCTGTGTTATTGTTATTTCAGATTCATAGGATGAGTGTTTGGATGAGGATTTAAGTCATATCTAGTACAGACAAAGCTGTGTTTTGGTCTAGAGGCTGTGTTTAATTTTTGGTTTTAATTTTAATTTTACATGTGTTTTGGATGAGGGGTTAAAATGTATTGAACACAGCAAAAGCTGTGTTGCTTGTCTGGTGGCTGTGCAGGGGATATCTCCCTGCAGAAGAAATTTTTCCAAGGGGTTTCCCTGAAGAATCAAACCACCACCATCTACATATAACTAAGGGAATGCCCTTTGCAAGCCAAACAAACCATGCACAGTTTTCCCTGGATCAATACATGCAACCTAATGGGTCAATGTTGGCCCATCAGTTTGCATGACACAAATTGCGGATTGATTTTAATCTGTGTCAGAAGTCACCAATTGATGGCTCCTCTCAGCAAAGAGATGTCATTGGAGTCAATGGCTTTTTTTGTCAGCTTGCTACTATGTCAGAGACAACCTGAACAAAAAACATACAAAAATATAATAATGAAAGAGACATTATTACAAAACAACATTGAAAGAGACATTATTACAAAACAATTATGAAAGAGACATTGTTACTTATGAAAAAGACATTGTTACTCTTTAAGCCATAAAAAGAGAAAATATAGATATAAAAACATATAAATAATAGAACATTATTGAATATTCTGATTCTACGTGAAAAATAACATAGGGTACCCCAGCCAAAGTACCCCTGTAACTTTACTCCTTCTAGTAGTAAATCCACCTTAAACTACTATAACCATAAGTATAAACATGAATAGTAGAATATACAACCTGTATGAAGAACATAATAATCATCAGAAAATAATAAAACCATACTACAACTCAAAAGAGACATATGTAAACATCACTAAATACATATTTTACATGTGTGGCCCAATTGGGATAACAGATTACCAATGGTGATCATGACAGATGTTTTACATAGTTACCACTTCAGTTGGACACTCTGAAGCGCACACTTGAACCATATTACATGACAGTAACTGTGGTAATACTCACATGTCAACCTTTGACATCATTGCCAGTCTGTCATGGCTCATCCTTAGTAGTTACTACTAAGAATCATGACACAAGACAGCCCTCTATAGCTCTCTTGTTTCTCCACCAAGTATCCAAAGAAGATATTTAAGAGGCTCTTCTTTCCCCTTGCTATATTCCCCATCATCTTTTATACATACAACCTACATACATAGCATTCCACCAGTCATAGTAACCAGTGTCCTGCCCTGTAAGCTTTGTCTTTATAGACTTGATCACTCAGCCCTCTTTCTTCATCAACTTCCAGTCTTTAGCCCATCAATCCAACCGCCTCAGCCTGTCCAGTTAACCCCTAGAAGAGCCCCTTCCTTCAAAAAAAGACCATAACAGTAAGTCCTTTTCTTTCAGGAGTTGTGGCCCTTCTAGCCATCTTTACTGGGATCAAAACAACCCCTGCTTGCAGGCCCCAGTTGTAACAGGTCACCAATTTCCTCTGCTTTTGCAAGAAAACCTGTGGAGGGAACTAAACCACCCCTGCTTGCAGGCCCCTCCTTAAAAATATATATATATATATTTTTTATACCTCTCAAAACCACCATATTACCACCCTTTCTTATCTTTGCACCCTGTGTAGCTATAAGGATCTTAGTCCTTGGCATCACAGAGCGTGAAATTTTTCTGCTGCAGCAGCCATTGACTTGGCTGCCCTCAGCAAAGATAACAGCCATCAATGTGGCTGTCCCCAGCAAAGATAACAGCCATCAGCATGGCTGTCCTCAGCAAAGAGAACAGCCATCAAAATTGATGGGGCATTGATAAATGCACGCCCACACCCAACGCACGCCGATACAAAAAAAGGTGTGCTGCCCGCACCCCTTTTTGTTATCGGTGTGCGGGCTGCACGCCCATTGGCGTGCAACACTTCAGGCGTGCGGGCTGCACGCCCATTGGCGTGCAACACTTCAGGCGTGCGCTTCGCACGCCCCGTTCAGAAAAGGGCGTGCAAACCGCACGCCCTTTCTATGTGTATAGGCAGGGGCGTGCCCCTGCCTATATACACAGAATTGGCGTGCGGCTTGCACGCCGATTCCATGTATATAGGTAGGGGCATGCCCCTGCCTATATACATGCTGATGTCATGCGTACACATGAATGTACGCATGACATCAGCTCCGGTCGAGGAATACAGCCTCCTGGACTGGGAGGGATTCCCTTCCGGTCGAGGAGGTTGTACAACCTCCTCAACCGGGGGGGATCCCTCCGGCCAAGGAGGTTGTACAACCTCCTCGACTGGAGGGAATCCCTCCGGTCAAGGAGGTTGTACACCCTCCTTGGCCGGAGGGATCCCCCCCGGTCGAGGAGGCTGTACGACCTCCTCGGCCGGAGGGATTCCCTCCCAGTCAAGGAGGTTGTACAACCTCCTCAACCGGAGGGATTCCCTCCAGTCAAGGAGGTTGTACAACCTCCTCCGCCGGAGGGATCCCCCCCGGTCGAGGAGGTTGTACAACCTCCTTGACCTGAGGGATCCCCTCCAGTCGAGGAGGGTGTACAACCTCCTCGGCCGGAGGGATCCCCCCCGGTCAAGGAGGTTGTACAACCTCCTCGACTGGGGGGGATCCCTCCTGGTCTAGGGGCTTGCAGTCCTCCCCGGCAGGCGTGCGGCTGCACACCCATCCTTGGGGGTGTCGCACACCTGTAGATGGGCGTGCGAGCTGCACGCCCATCTACAGGCGTGCCCACGCCCAAGGATGGGCATGCGTGGGCGTGGGCGTGCATTTATCAATGCCCACATTGATGACCCCTCTTTGCTGAGAAGCCATTTTTTATGGTTGTGCTTTGGCATCTTCAAAGGATAAACCACCACTCCCCCCTCCAAATTAAAGAAAAATGATTCCTTCTTTTTTTCTCCGCAACAATTTTCAATCAAAAGTTATTGTTTTTTTCCCTCTCCTCCAATCAAAAAGAAAAAAGATCATTTTTTTTTTCTTTTTTTACAATAAACAAAAAATAAACAATTCAACTGAATCTTGATCATACCAAAAAAAAAGTACTTCATATTTTTTTTTGGAATTGAATCATAAAAATATATTCCCCCAATATATTATTTTCCCATATTTCATAATTTGCTTTCATTCAACTTTAAATACTTGAAGAATACATACAAATTACTTTGAAGACAAGCTTCAGGTATGATGATGGGGGAAGAGCTTATGAAACTAAAATACAAGAACAGGGAAGAGCTGCTAACAAATAATGACAATCAAGATTTCATCAGCGCCAGATACTTGGGTTACACCCTCATAACAACACCCAATATATGCCCATCTTCAGAGCCAAAGCTCACCTGGGCTTCCCCCTCCTTCTTCTCAATATCATTTGATAGGCCACTCACAATACATCACCCATGGAACTACCAATCAGACAAATAGAAATCATCCAAACCCTAAAAACACTTCCAGGGTTTCCATTTTCAACTTGGTCCATTCACAAAATCTTTCACCCAACAATCAGATTAATATCTACTCCAACTATGATAACTCCTCAAACCTTCCTCCTGTAGAGAGACCACCAAACTTGGAGGATAATATTCCAGAAACAGATTGGGAACAGGTTCTAAATTATGTTGATCATAATTTGTTGCAAATTGGATTTGAAAATCCTGCAGATGCTGTTTTGGATTACCATCCTGTAATGAATTAAAATGAACACTAGGTAGCTGAAAACGTTCCCCAGATATATTTTCACAGGCCAGTTGCATGGGATTGGAGAGAGGATCCAAATTTCAGACCACACACACTAAGAAGAGAGAGGCAATGTCCATTATGCCAGGCCATCCTATTTCAAGGCAAGACCAATGCCCTCTGCTGCTGCTCTGGGAGGATCAACATAAATGAAACACCCCCTCCTCCAGATTTACTCCAGCTTTTCAGAGATGAAACTCAAGACCACTCGCTTCAAGGAAATCACCTGATAAGTTCCATACATTTGATAAATAGCAAATTTGCATTTAATTCACTTGGTATAAATTGTGCTACAAAATCTGCTTTGAAAAACCAAAGCCAAGGCATGTATACTTTCAAGGTGAATGACACAATTCACCAAAACATTGGAAGCTTGATCCCAGTGTCTCAAGAAGTCCCAAAGTTCTTGCAGCTTTACATATACAATAATGGAAATGAGTTTGAAAATTGTCATATTCATGGTCAAGATCTTCTCCCAGAGCTTATGGAAAGGATCCAAGAAATTATTCACCGGTGTAACCATCTCATACTCCAGTTTGAGAGTTTAGCATCTGAAATCACTCCAAACTGCTCAATAAGCCTTAAAGAAACGGCAACAAATGTGGACCAAAGAGTTTATAACCTCCCAACAGGGGACCAACTTGCAGCCATCTGGGTAGAAGGTATTTCTTTTCCACTTTCACTAAGTGGTCATTCTCTGAAATTTCTTACCTTGAAGGCAATGACCCTTTGAAAACAGCCACAAGGAATTTTATCATCAAGTATCATGGCCAATCCCTTTCAAGAATATCCGAATTAGACTGAAAATATGAGCCTTTTAATTATGCGCTCTTGCATTCAAATGGAGATCTTGGTTAGAGTTCTGAACTCAAGTAGGAAATTCCACTCACAAGTGCATGACCTATTATGCTTATAAGTTGGCCTTCCGCAATGGAGACTATTCTCTTCTACACTGGGCTGGTAGACTTTTCCAGAAATATTGTGAAGATAGAGACTGAAATTTTTCTATAAATTAGGCTGAACCAATCTGTTTTCTGTGTGGACCAATTTTATGGTGTTTTGGATTCTTATGAAAATAGTGCAGAAATGGGTAATGAATCAGGTATGATTTCTCCACAATAATTTCTCACTGGATTGACACTCCGCACTCTCTTACATTTTTGTTTTGGTATCAGGTAGAATAGTAGTTTTACCCACATCTTTTATTGGAGGCACGTGATATGAAGGCAAAGTTCCAAGATGAAATGGCTTTAGTTCAGACATTGGGAAAACCAAACCTTTTCATGCCAGTAAATTTCAACCCTAATTGGATTGAAATACAAAGAACAGTCTTCTTGGACAGTCATCACAGGACAGACCTGAAATTGTGACACATGTATCCAACTCAAGGATGAAGAAAATACATGTTCAAATCTACAAAGATGGGTTTCTTAGAAAAATAAAAGGTCAAACACATTTCATAGAATTTCAGAAGAGGGGGTTACCTCATGCCCATATCTTAGTCATCCTAGAATCACACTATATATTCCACACTACTGAAGAAATTGATCAAATTGTCACTGCAGAAATTCCATACCAGATTTCCAATCCAGCTCTTTACCAAGACGTATCAAGGCATATGATACATGGAGCCTGTGGACCTTACAAACCAAATGCACAATGCATGGCAATTGTGTTTTCTCAAAGAATTACCCATAATAATTTTGTTCTGAATCTTCAACCAATGAAAACTCCTATGTCAAATTTGAAATACAATATGTAGGGGTCAGAACAACTTAATAATAATTGAAAATTGTTGGGTGGTACCTCAAAATACCTAGCTCTAAACAACATATAAGTGCCATATGAATGTTGAAATTTGTGCAGAAATATCTGCAGTCAAATATCTCTACAAATATATATACAAGGGACATATAAGGTAGTTCTGGATGTTGGGGAAATTATTGATGAGATCAATAGATTCAGGGACTCACACTGGGTTTCAGCTCCTGAAGCTTGCTGGAGGATATTCTATTTTACACTATCTTCCACCTACCCATTGGTCAACAGATTGGACATCCATTTTCCCAATCAACATCAAGTAACATCCCCTCAAAATGAATCATTGCAGAAAATTATTCAAAGGGCTTCAGAAGGTGATACAATGCTCACCAGTTACTTTTCAATCCGGTCGAGGAGGTTGTATAACCTCCTTGACTGGAGGGAATCCCTCCGGTCAAGGAGGTCATACAATCTCCTCTGCCGGAGGGATCCCCCTTGGTTGAGGAGGTTGTGTAGCCTCCTTGACCGGAGGGAATCCCTCCGGTTGATGAGGTCATACAACCTCCTTGACCGGGGGGATCCCTCTGTCAGAGGAGGTTGTATGACCTCCTTGACCAGAGGGATTCCCTCTGGCAGAGGAGGTTGTATGACCTCCTTCACCGGAGGGATTCCCTCCAGTTGAGGAGGTTATACAACCTCCTTGACCGGGGGGGATCCCTCCGGCCGAGGAGGTTGTATACCTCCCCGGCAGGGCATGCAAACCGCACGCCCTGGTTTGAACAGGGTGTGCGGCTGCACGCCCATCCTTGGGGGAGTCACACGCCTGTAGATGGGCGTGCAAACTGCACGCCCATCTACAGGTGTGCCCACACACCCAAAACAGGGCGTGCAGCACGCACACCCGTCAAAAAAAGGGCGTGCAGGCTGCACGCCTTTTTATTAAGGGCGTGCATTGGGCGTGGGCGTGCCCGGGGGGGAGTGAGTTTATCATCCTCCCGAGCTGCAGGGGAGAACTCACCCAAATATCCTCCAAGTTAAAAGTCACCATGAGGATCTGTTTCCCCATAAAAAGGAGTGTTGATCCAGCTTTTTGGACCAGTACATTCCTCTCAAACTTGGCCCGGAGCCCAACACACCCAGTTTTGTCACTCCCAACATCACCAGTCTCAATTTTCTTCTATTATGACCACTTTCTTTGAAAGTTACTATATTTAATTTATTTTTTTAGTTGAAATCTTGACCGCTCCCTCCTCCTTATTCATTGAAGAAAAATCCATTAAATTTTCCAATACATCAAATACTCAGATTGCATCTTAAACCCAGTTCATCCAACCATCAGCATCAACTTCTTTTGTTTGGACTTCTGCCTCATATTTACTCAACATGAAACGGCCATATGCTGTTAATCAGCAAAGAAAGATGGATTTCCCCTTGTAGAGGACATATATAGCATAGTCCATTCTTTGCGTCTCATTTGTTACCTTGGTGTCCATCCTCCTCCCCTTCCACCCAGTCCTTAAAGTTTCACAATTCCTCAAAACTCACTTGAAGATGCCCAAGCATTTGTTCATGCAATTCAAGGAACTGTTTGCTGGAAAACTCAGAAGAAAACCCACAATGAAGACATTTTCAAATCTAGCCCATCATTAAAGGCATTCCGAGGCAGGCCTCCAATCAATACCTTCAAGCTTGAGTTCAAGTGCCCTTGGGCTGGACATCTGAAGCAATCACTAAACTCGCGTAAGACCCATGATTCACAAAAGATTGGGGGCATGGCTTGGTTCAGAATATCTCATCATTACCCAACAGATACACTTTGTGTATTGTGGCTGTGGGAGCATAACCATGATCCATTCTCCAAAGAAGAGATGTTCATCTGTTGTGCTCCCAAATCTGTTGAGAAGTGGCTTAATGATTGGGTTATCTCCGGTCTAGGGTGGGAATAAATTGACCGTCTTTTACAGTCACCTGACTTATTTCATGATGTGGGTAAACTCATACTTCCTTGATAAATATATATATACAAATTCTGAGCTCACTTGTTAATCAACTTCATAGAGCAACACATGTTTGTTCATTCCAGAAGCATCCCAAAACATGTATGATAAGGTGAAGTACCTGATTTGGAAACAAATCAATGTTCTGTCAAAGAGAGACCCCAATGTATTCAAATCCATTGTACTGTGGAACCTTGAACTCATCAAGATTGGATGGCATACCTACCTACCCAAGACAGATAACCCATCATCAGGCAAATATCTGTTTGCCTTTCAATCACCATGGCAGAGAAAGATGCTCCTCAGCCATGGCCAGAGTATGCTGATGCTTGATAGCACACACAACTCAGTGAACAACTACTGTTTTCATGATGACCAAAAGGTCAGCCTCTACACCCTTGTCATTTGGAACCCTTTCACTGGAAATGGAGTTCCAGTTTGCTGGGCCTTCACTGCATCAGCCGCTTTGTAAGTCAATCTTTCATACCAATCCATCAGCTGTCAATGACATGAGAGTTTCTTTGTTTTTCAGAAAACCTGTAGAGATTATTCTACAATGGCTTCAACTCAGCTCAGGGCTTGTTCCTCAAGCCATAATGAGCAATTGTACATTGGCAATAACCAATGCTGCTGCCCCAATCCTGAAAATTGCGGACCCGTACAAGCCATTTATCCTTGAATGTGATTGTTCTGACTTTGCACTGGGTGCAGTACTGTCCCAGGTTTGCGCGAAGGACCAAGAACTTCACCCCGTAGAATACCTATCCTGATCCCTAGTACAGGCGGAACACAACTACGAGATCTTTGACAAGGAGTTACTAGCTATTGTGGCTGCCTTCAAAGAGTGGCAACAATACCTAGAGGGGAACCCACACCGCCTGACAGCAATTGTGTACACCAATCACTGTAACCTGGAAAGCTTCATGACAACCAAGCAACTCACCAGAAGACAGGCAAGATGGGCGGAAACCATGGGGTGTTTTAACTTTGAGATCATATTCCAACCAGGACGCCAATCAACGAAACCAGATGCCCTATCCCGCAGACCGGACCTTGCCCCAGCACCAGGAGAAAAGCTGACTTTTGGTCAACTTTTGAAACCAGGTAACATCACAGAGCGGACGTTTGAGGAGGTTGCGGAATGTGCGGAATTAGACAGCTGGTTTTTGGACAAATCAATTGAAATTGAGGATAGTGAACATTGGTTTGAAGTCGACGTGATGGGGACTGATTTGGGGGATGCAGGAAAAGATAACCTAGCCTTATCTGACCTTGAGATCATTTCCAAGATTAGGGAACTGACCCCGCTTGACCCAAAATTGACCAACTGGATTAAGCTGTTGCAGAAGCCATCAGGGAACCACACCAGGTACACAGACGCAGACGGAGTACTCTACAACAAGGGACGGATAGTAGTACCAGCTGACACGGCATTGCGGGCGACAATCCTCAAAAGTAGACACAACACAAAGTCCGCAGGCCACCCAGGCAGATCCCGCACTTTGGCATTGGTACGCAGGAGTTTTGTGTGGAATGGGATGAAGAGATTTGTCAACCAGTACGTGGACAGCTGCAATTCCTGTCAAAGAGTCAAATCTAGCACCCGACGGCCACTTGGAACTTTAGAACCCCTCCCAATTCCCGCAGGCCCGTGGACAGACATTAGCTATGATTTAATCACCAATCTCCCTGAATCCCGCACAACTGACAGTATATTGACAGTAGTAGACCGACTGACCAAAATGGTGCACTTCATCCCATGCAGGAAAACCATGAATGCGGAACAACTAGCGGAACTGATGGCGGAACATGTATGGAAACTGCATGGAACCCCCAAAACAATTGTCTCAGACCGGGGAAGTATTTTTATCTCCCAAATCACACGGGAATTGAGCTCCCGCCTGGGAATTAGATTGCAACCCTTCACAGTGTACCACCCAAGAACAGATGGACAATCCGAAATAGCCAACAAGGCAGTCAAGCAATACCTGTGGCACTTTGTTTGCTACCAACAAAACATTTGGGCCCTGCTCCTCCCCATGGCCAAATTTGCTTAAAACAATAATGACCACACATCGACAGGAGTTTCCCCATTCAAAGCCAACTACGGATTCAACCCGGCATACAGCGGAACACCCTCTACAGAACAATGCATTCCCGCGGTGGAAGACCGACTCTGCCACCTTGCGGAGGTTCAACATGAACTCAAGTATTGCATGGAAGAGGCGCAAGAGACAATGAAGGACCAATTCAACAAGAAAACAAGGGAAACACCGGAATGGGACATAGGGGACAAAGTATGGCTAGACGGCCGCAACGTTTCAACAACCCGCCCCAGCCCAAAACTGGAACATAGATGGCTGGGACCTTTTTCTATCTGTAACAGAATAACAAAATCTGCGTATAAGCTGACACTCCCTATATCCATGAAGGGGGTACATCCCGTATTTCATGTGTCAATACTCCGCAAACACAGACCCGACAAAATCACGGAACGGCGGAAGGAGGACCCAGAACCAATTACAGTAGACGGCGGGGACAAGTGGGAGGTCAAAGAGGTACTGGACTGTAGAAGGCAAGGCGGGAAGACCCAATATCTGGTTAGCTGGAAGGGATTTGGAGCGGAAGAGAACTCATGGGAACCGGCGGAAAACTTGAAGAATTGCGAGGAACTGGTAGCGGGATTTAATTCAAGATT
The DNA here is from genome assembly GCA_007896445.1 of Puccinia hordei. Classification (NCBI taxonomy): domain Eukaryota; kingdom Fungi; phylum Basidiomycota; class Pucciniomycetes; order Pucciniales; family Pucciniaceae; genus Puccinia; species Puccinia hordei. The sequence continues at coordinate 383,378 of RDRW01000063.1, read as the reverse complement.
TCCAAATGCGGCAACTACTCATCGGCGGACGCGGAGAAGGAAGTGAGGGACGGAATTGATAAGAGGTGGAAAAAATTTTATGGCGTTGGACAACGAGTGGAGGATTAAGCATTAAAAGGGGGATAATGTCATGAGCCGTATTGCAGGCCCGCCCGCACCAGAGCCCACATCACATGTAGATAGTCTATCATGTACATGTCACAGACAGGCCACTATATAGTTTGTCAGGACAAGGATCCACATCCCTTCCTCATCCTGCAATCTACATTATAGGATCCCGAAACCCCAGAAACCCCAGAACCCCAGTGCCTTCCTCTCCCAAGATCAGACCATAACAGAAAATCAATATAGTACTTCATACGGGCGTTGATAAACGCACGCCAATGCCAACCCGCACGCCAATTTTTTTTGGCGTGCGGGGCCTACACGCCATTTTTTTTTGGCGTGTAGGGTCCACACGCCAAAAAAATGGCGTGTGGGTCTCACACGCCATTTTTTTTTGGCGTGTGGGCCCCGCACACCAAATAAAATTGGCGTGTGGGCCCCGCACGCCAATTGTTTGGCGTGCGCTCCCACCCAATATATTTGCAGCTCAAATATAGAAATCTCCATGCCAAACCCCTCAGAAGTTAAGGAAGCAATCGCAAGCTACTCGAGCCAAACCCAACTCGTTAGACCGTGACACTGAACGCGCTCGTTTTGAAACTCTCCACGCCGAGCATGAGGATCCAGCTCAGTTATTCAATCAACTTTGTGATGCTGCTGGATGTGAGTAATTTTCCTGGGTTAATTACAAGCTACACAACTGCAACTGATATCCTTTGATACTACTAAATAATCTGAAGTGGAAAAGGTGCAAGAACATAACAACCAACTAGCCAATGTTTTACGCCTCTCGGAACTGAGTGAGAGAAAGCAAGGAGCGGTCTGCTCGCTCTGGAAGTATTTTACTGCAGGGACAAATGGTTTCTTGGACATACTCAAGAAGAAACTTCAAATCACCGATGAAGAAGAGGACAAGACGCATATACTAATCCGATGTGCCTACTTTGTCCGATTCCCTGACCGCAACGCTTCCAAATTGACGGAACGTCAGATGCTTGCTGAAATCGAGGGTTCCACCGCTCCCACCGGGAAAAAAGCTGGGCTGGCTGAAGAGATCCAGTGGTCTACCGATATTGTCCAGCAAGGTTTCGATTCAGAATATCAGAAATCCGATATCATTATTGTCCCAACCCTAAACACCCTCAGAGAATTCGCAACCCTATGGGCAAGAGATACATACAAGGCACCCTACACTTCGATTATCGGCCCGACGATGAGCGGTAAAACGCGATTACTCAAGGAGCTGGCTGCTCACGTGTGCGTAGTGTATGTCTGTCTCCGAGACGCCCAATCCACTGGCCAGCCCCCTCGTTCCGAAATTGCTGGACACTTTCTCCCACCGGTGGAAGCGAAACTGGACATGATCAAGCAGTATTGCTACTTACTGGCTGCGATTCTCAACACGGTGTCTCAATTCTTTTCAAGGCCGGATATACGTCAGAAAATATTTAAAGATCAATTAGCTGCGTGGTATGATTACAGTTTTCAAATGAAGGATGATCCGAAGACTGAATATAATACCAACGTCCAACAAGAAATAAATGAACTGCAGGCGAACGACCTGAAGCCAAAGGAAACTCTTGCCGCCGCGGCAAAGCAGATGTGTAAAAGTCTCAAATTTGAAGGAGACGGAAGGCTCAGCGTCCTCTTGGCGATAGACGAGGCCAGCAACTTGATCAATCCCCTAGACTCACAGCTCGAGATCCCATACTTTCGTGTATTGCGTCGGGTTTTATCAGAAGTACCTGCCGCAACGGGGTTCTTTGGCGTCTTCACCGATACAACCTCGCGGGTCGCCAACTTTAACCCGGCCCTCAACCTAGACCCCAGCGCACGGTTTCACGGTATTAGCTTTGAATTATTTCCGCCGATCTATAAAGTCTCATCGTTTGATGTGTTTGTCCCGGAGAAAGCACCGAGCTCATGGGATGAGTTGCTATCGCCGGAACGACTCTTTAGCTACGGCTGCCCATTTTATGGGTTGTATCTCAAGGGCCTAATGAAAATGAAACCAGGCACTGCCGTCGCAACCACGGCGTTGATTGCCCGATCCAAACTACTCTTGAAGCGTCCATTACCTTCTCAAGAACTATCCAAGGCACAATGTTTCGCCATACTGGGCGCCTTGATACAGACCCGGGTTTCCTTACATTCGCCCATAAATTCGGAACTCGTTTCAAGTCACGCGGCGCATTGCATGTTCATCGACGAAACTCGTGACATGGTTGTCAGCGACTATCCACCGCAGTTCGTCTACGCATCAGCTGCTAACAACTTTCTTGCATCCAGCGAGGCGCGTTGGATCGAGTGCATCAATAATCTTGCCATTGCAGTGCAGCAAGGACTCGTTGCTCTCGGAGACGCCGGAGAAATGGCGACTAGATTGATATTGCTACGCGCTATGCAGAAAACCAAGGCAATTCCTTGCGATAAAACCGATATGATCCCCAATGGATATTCAGTGCGATTGGAAGATTTTCTCCAAACCTTGAGCGGGGAAAACCCACGTACGATGAAATTCGGATGTATCGACGACAATAACAAAAAACGACTCTTGGACGAAGGGCGGGTATTTTTCAACCACTTTACCCGGATCTCATACACGCCCAGCGCCACCGACTTCTTGGAGCTTTTGTATCGAGGTGTTGCGATCCAATGCAAGAGTGGGCAACGTGGACTTGACGAGCTTTTTACCATCTATCTCGCACCCACATCTGAATCTAAAAAGCCAGACCCCGGAAATATCCAATCTCCCAAGCTAGACCCTGCAAACATCACCTTTTGCGGTGTTCAAACAAAAAATCGAACAGGTTCCGTTGAATGGGACCAGACTCCCAACTGGTCACAAAGTTATGCCGAAATCCAAGGCATCAAAAATCCCTATCTCATCCTGTTATTCAGCTTGAGAACCACCAGTTTTAATGTTAATGAATGGAAACCGCCAAAAAACTCCGATGACACCGGAAGAGTTTCTTGCCAGTTTCTTGGTCTAAACCAAATCGATTGTCTCACCCCTGGCACACGCTCCGCGCTACTGCGGCTGATTACCGCGGTACCAGATGACTTACTGAACCTTCACAAAAAACCCCGCAAAAAACTCGATAAGCCAACCGACCAATGGCTCAAACAATTGAGCCCAGTCTTCTATTGTCGGGCACCTGAGCAACCGACTCACAGCTGCCGCTTTCCCGAAACCACCCAAACGTGAACAGTCGACCAGCCCCCGAAGAGCATCCAAGTGGACCTGGAAGTCCTACTTTTCGTTGAACATACCGCTCAAGTCATAAGGTTCACATTGGCTTTTGTGTTGCAGGACAAACATTTCCGATCGATTCGCAGCTCAGACATTCTCCTCTTGGCTCTGGACGACCCTTTGTATCGAGTCTATCACTGCTCTTCTGCTCATCAGATTCTCTCGCTCTTCTCTCGTCTTCCGCACTATCCTCTTTTCATCAAACCGTCTCGCTCTCTTCTCAACCCCCTTGCTCATTTCGTTCATTGGTATCAAATAACTGATCTTACTCATTTCATTGCGTTGTTTAAGATGTTGTATTTATTAATAACACAAGCCCCCGCTTTGAGGTCCAAGATGCTTTGGGACCAGGACGGGATGACTTTATGCAAGATTGCAAACATGAAAAAATGTGCAAGGTTGCGAACATGAAAAAATGTCGAACAACTGAAAGCAAGTTAAATGCTTCTGATGACAGTTACAAAAGGAACTTGGCATCAACAAGAAAGAAGATAGGTTTATTGACAAAAAAAAGGGCCAGTGCCAGTGTTTGCAGCAAAGCAGAAGATAAGATGTCCTGGTCTTGAATGAGAGTCAAAAGAGTAGTTGCTATCAGCCAGTAGTAAGGTAAATTTAAGGATGAGGGTTCAGATGGAATAAAAGCTAAGATTAATTCTGATCCAAGAGGAAGCAGATGAATCAACCTCAAAATAAAATGAGAAGAACTTCATCTTATACCATCCAAGTTTGTGGAAGGAATTTTACCACAGTAGTTATCAGAAGTCTGATCCAAAGGTTGGGAGACTAGCAATTAAATCTGGGGCACTATCTTTGTTACTAAGCATATCAACTAAGTTACTAAGCATATCAACTAATTTAATCATTTTGGGATCAGCTATGTCCTAGAAGTTCAAAATATGTTTGATCCAAGCCACAGTCATGTATTCCTAGAATAGGAACATCTTCATCTTCTGGGTCATAAGCTGGATCTTCTGGAGAATTTGGAATAGCCCATCTACTAAGTCCATCATGAACCATGTCAGCTTCTTCAGGGTGCCCAATCCTGAAAACCCTGAAAAATAAGAGAATTCATAACTAAGGCCCTGTAACATAGTAGGACAAAAAAAAACAGGTTTTTTGCCCAAAATGATTTGTTATTTTGAAGACCTGTTTATTGCAAGAACATAGCATCAGTTATTTTTTTTTTGGAAAATAAAGAATTGACATGATGATTTTCAAAAACAGGCCCAAGCCTTTTTTTTTGAAAGCTGATTATCACACATCAATCCCATAATCCTCACAGAATACATTCTGACACCTGCCCCGCCATCTTCCTCAAACTTTCCTACCCTGCCACCTGGCTCTTTTCTGTTTCCAATCCCCTAAGAAAAGAAGACCCCTGCTAGCCTCTACCCATAAGAAAAGAATCACACCCAATGACAACAAAGGTTCTTCTAGTGCAAAGAATACTCTGGAAACAAAGGCTCTAGAGTGTTGGCCAAGAAGGAACCTATGTCTCGTGGAGAATTCTTGAGGAAAAAACTAAAGCAGTTGAGGTTTCATGAACTGCTTACAGGTGTGATAGGAATGATGGTTCTTGTCAGTGTTTCACTGGTTTGTTGCTCTAATCCAGTTTAGCCAATAATTACAAACAGCTTTCTGTCACCAGTTTTGTACACCTAGACATTCTGTACTGTGTTCAGAGCTTTATCTGAAAAATATAAACACATTCATTAGCCTGATAATTCTCTGACTCTTGTTGAATTTAGACAAGTGCTCATTTGAAAAAATTTGTTACAATTGTTTCAAAGATCCAAGGAAGGGACTCCATCTTCTTGACTCATAATGAATCAAAATTCTGATTGCTTCAGCTTGCTGGCAGAAATTGAAATTAATGTGATTCTTGCTATCACAACTGCTTTTGAGGAATCCAACGCTTTCAGATTTGAGAATGTCTTGCAGTTTGAGCTGGTGAGTATTTCCTCTCTCTTTTTGCAACAGATAATTAATAGAATGTATGATACAAATTCCCTGAATGAAGATTTGACCTGATTTACACTCTATTCTGGTTTGTGATAATGCTACATTCCACCACAGGCAATGTGTTGGAGAGCCATGTGAATCAGCTGGAGTGCAACTTATTTACCTTCCTACATATTTCCTGGAGTTGAAACCAGTTGAGATCTTCTATTCACCCATAAAGCAGAAATTATGGGCATCACAGGTCTTGAATAAAAACAAGGACCCTGAATGGGAGATCTAACAAGTAGGTGTATTTTCACTGTGGGTACACCACAGACGCATTTTCAATTTTTCACTTCAAAACAACTTCAAAGTGCAGATACCTGTTGTTTTCAAACAAGCTTTCAATTTTTCTTCAATTTTTTTGACAGCTAGTTCAATTTTTTTGATTTTTTTTCAAAGTGTCTTCAAATTTGCTCACAACCAGGTTTTGCAATGTCCCAACTGAACTATTTTTTTTTGAAGTCACTTTGAAGAGACTTCAAAATGGCTTCAACAATTTGCATCCATGGTGTACTGCATTCCAGGAAATTAGGCTCTTGTCATTTATTACATACTATCAAGACTCACTCCACTTGGCTGCTCCCTATCTACCTGGCTCCTGTTTATCTATATTCTGAACTATACTGTAGATGTTCATCATTTCTAATCCCTTGTAGCAAGTTATCATTATATCAATCAATTATGATTACCATTCTTTCCACAAGTATGATATCAACAATACATGTGATTTTCCTGAAAGCTACAAGGATTCTACATTGGCTGGTCCAAAGAAAAGAAACAAGACCAGCAGTTGAAAATGATTAAAAAGTGAAGGAAATTTGACTGCTAGAAAACTCTTTACAAGATGAAAAGAATCAAACACTTTTTTTTTTCTTTCCAAAATTGTTGGCTCTTAAGATTTTTTTCATTTCCCAAATTTTTGAGTATTGTCTTTCAATTGGAAAATCATACCTGAGGTTAATCCCCAAGATCCCATTGCTTCTGGAGTGATAGTTGGTCATAAAAAAAACTAGGATGATTAATGTTTTTGCAATCAAGGATGAAGAGGAACTCCTTCTTTTTATTATCTTTGTTTTTGATAAATTTCAAATAATCCACCACTGGGACAAACATATTGTCACTTCTCTACAAGCAATGTAGCAAGGTACAAAGATGCCTTTTTAATTTCTCACATCACTTGTAGAAAAGTTGGATTAGATTTTTCTGTCACACTATGATGCCAAGGACTAATATCCCTCTAGCTAAATAAGGTTCAAGGCAAACATAATATGTAATAAATCATTTTTAATGGCTTTAATCTTTTTATCAATATTAAAACATAATAAATTGAATGGGGAGGGGCCTGCATACAGGGGTGTTGTTGGTGCCCTCAAAAAGTGTTCTTGACAATTCACAGAAGCTTTGTAACCTTTTTACACTGGGGCATGCAAGCAGGGGTGTTTAAGTGCCCAGTAAAAATGGTGGCTAAGAAAGGGACACAACTCCTGATGAAATAAGACTTACTGTAGGTTTTGAGAGGAGGGTTGGAGGCTTTCTCAAGGTAAATTGGACATCTGTAAGCGGTGGGAAAGTTGAGCTTGAAGACTGGACAGAGTTTTAGTTGAGGATAAGAGGCTTTGAGTCTTGAGGACTGATCTACTAAGCAGGGCAGTAGTTATATGCTGGACTGGTTGAATGCTGGTTTTGAATATGATAAAGCTGGGGAATCAAAATGACAGGCAAGTAGGGCTCCAGGGACAGTACTGGGGATTGCGGGTCATGACTTCCAATACATCAAATACTCAGATTGCATCTTAAACCCAGTTCATTCAACCATCAGCATCAACTTCTTTTTTTTGGACTTCTGCCTCATATTTACTCAACATGAAACGGCCATATGCTTTTAATAAGCAAAGAAAGATGGATTTCCCCCTTGTAGAGGACATATATAGCATAGTCCATTCTTTGTGTCTTGGTTGTTACCTTGGTGGCCATCCTCCCTTCCACCCAGTCCTTAAAGTTTCACAATTCCTGGAAACTCACTTGAAGATGCCCAAGCATTTGTTCATGCAATGCAAGGAACTGTTTGCTGGAAAACTCAGAAGAAAACCCACAATGAAGACATTGTCAAATCTAGCCCATCATTAAAGGCATTCCGAGGCAGGCCTCCAATCAATACCTTCAAGCTTGAGTTCAAGTGCCCTCGGGCTGGACATCTGAAGCAATCACTAAACTCGCGTAAGACCCATGATTCACAAAAGATTGGGGGCATGGCTTGGTTCAGAATATCTCATCATTACCCAACAGATACACTTTGTGTATTGTGGCTGTGGGAGCATAACCATGATCCATTCTCCAAAGAAGAGATGTTCATCTGTTGTGCTCCCAAATACGTTGAGAAGTGGCTTAATGATTGGGTTATCTCCGGTCTAGGGTGGGAATAAATTGACCGTCTTTTACAGTCACCTGACTTATTTAATGATGTGGGTAAACTCATACTTCCTTGATAAATATATATATACAAATTCTGAGCTCACTTTTTAATCAACTTCATAGAGCAACACATGTTTGTTCATTCCAGAAGCATCCCGAAACATGTATGATAAGGTGAAGTACCTGATTTGGAAACAAATCAATGTTCTGTCAAAGAGAGACCCCAATGTATTCAAATCCATTGTACTGTGGAACCTTGAACTCATCAAGATTGGATGGCATACCTACCTACCCAAGACAGATAACCCATCATCAGGCAAATATCTGTTTGCCTTTCAATCACCATGGCAGAGAAAGATGCTCCTCAGCCATGGCCAGAGTATGCTGATGCTTGATATCACACACAACTCAGTGAACAACTACTGTTTTCATGATGGCCAAAAGGTCAGCCTCTACACCCTTGTCATTTGGAACCCTTTCACTGGAAAAGGAATTCCAGTTTTCTGGGCCTTCACTGCATCAGCCGCTTTGTAAGTCAATCTTTCATACCAATCCATCAGCTGTCAATGACATGAGAGTTTCTTTTTTTTTCAGCAAACCTGTAGAGATTATTCTACAATGGCTTCAACTCAGCTCAGGGCGTGTTCCTCAAGCCATAATGAGCAATTGTACATTGGCAATAACCAATGCTGTTGCCAATGTGTATCGGGACCTTGGACCCAATGGTCCTAAGAACTACTGGTGCATATTTCACATCCTCAAAGCATTAAAGGGGGTGGCAGTTTGGTATCTGCAAGGTCAAGCTAATGAGGCAATACTTGAATTCGGCAACCTGCTATATTGTTGTTCACCTGGCCCCAAAAGTTGCTGGAAAGACTTCTCAGCCAAGTGGTGTGGTATCAGTTTTGCCTTTGGGAAGTACTTGGAAGACCAGTGGCATTCACACTATTAAAACTGGGCCATGTTCTATTGAACTTTAAGCTGCATAATCACTCAATTGAAATGTGATCATCTCTCTCACATCCTTACTTACTTGAACGTACAAAATACACATTCAGACTGCTCATCAGGGCATACATACTAATAACTATACTGAAAGCTGGCAAACATTTTGAAAACAAAGAACATACCTGGACCTGAACGCTGTCGTATAGATGTGGTCATTCAAATATTTAAAGATGAGGTGCTTCTGAGGTACCAAAAGGAGTCAATTTGCGTAGAGAAACAAATTTCAGTCTCATGCAACAGTATTGGGGGAGGGTTACACCTGGTCTTTCTTGGCTGGTATTGGAGTCAATGTTGCACAGTTTCCAAACCATGTAAGCTATCTCATTTCTCCTATGTTAATGACAGGCTAGTCCATACTCTTTAGACTTTACTCATTTCTTTAATCCTGTAGTTTTAAGTCTCCTCTTTCACCAAGCCAACCATTCACTCATACATCCTGACTCATCAGCCAAGGGTTGGCTTGAAGAAAGGTAGACTCAATAGCTGTACCTGCCCCCACTTTGCACAATATTGAAGTGCATGCAAGCACACGTACTTCCTTGCAAAGGACCCCATTCCATCCAGATGCCTACACTATGGAACCAAACTTGTTCATCCACATCCCTATACCTTACCACCCGTTGTTGCTAGGTATTCACAACAATCACCTGCCTCATTATGAGGCTGAAAGAATTTTTGAACTCACATATTTTTTGGCATTTTTGGAATTGAAGAAGTCGCAAGAGATCTTGAAGATTGTCAAGAACAGGCTTTCTATGCTCTGAATAGCCTTGGTTGTCAACATGGACCTGTTTAGGGTGACTTGCAGGGAGATTTTAAAGATGGTAGAGTCAACGTGCAAGGGAATTATCAAGACTAAGTTTTCTTCCACCATGCAGGTGGTAGATGTGGTAGTCTTATGCGGCTAGACATGGATAAATTGCTGACGGAGTGGCAGGATGACGGTTGTTCTTGGTTGAAGCAAGCTCACACACTCTTGGGCAATGACCGGTATCAAAGCCAATTTGTGGGAGATTTGACTGTGGAGTCTATGGAAATGTTCAAAGTTAAGTCATACAGGATAATTGGGCTAGTGGAGGTAAATTGCGCCGGTGTCAAAAGGAGGATACAGATATGTTAAGAGGCCGGGAGCATGGAAGATAATGAACATAGAGAAATCTAACTGGCTGTAAAGCAATCATGGTAGCGAGCTCAGCTGGATAGGGTGTTGGGTGTTGGTGAATAGGCAACACCACATGGTTATTATATGGTAAATTGACTCATCATGGTGTGCTTGCGCTTTGTGTTTTTACCTCCCTGTAGCTCTTGGCTATTAGCCGGTGTGGGGGATCTTATATACAGGAGGTGCAACACTGAAGCAGAGCCCGCAGCACGGGCTCAGCGGCGGACTGAGGAAGGGGGTACGTACCAAATGTCACCGGACATTTCGCGGGGACAGCACAAGGGTGCAGCAGGCAACATTCTATAGTTGGCGCGGTGTGGTGATCCATTCCACTTCATTACTATATTTTAAAAGATTACTTATCATTCATAAAACCCAAATACTTACATATATCCACATATAAATCCCAAACCTTACACATATTCATCATTATTATTGCATAATCATATTCTACACCCCATGTTAACCCTAGTCACTCACTACAACCACCCTCAACTTCCTCATGGTTCAAGAGTTACAGGCAAACCAAGAATAATCTAGCAAGTTAAAGTGTAAAGCAAGTTAAAGTATACAATAAGTACATATTATAAGTAGATATATTGCACAACCAAGATACATAATACATATTATATAAAGTACATAGACACTACATAAAATACACTGCACATGACTAGGCTTTATTCAGTAACATCTTACATCATATCTACTGTACATAAACTCTACCTTCCCACTACTCATCTGTCACTATCATGACTATTTCATATAAGTCACTTTCCCACTACTAATCTGTCATTTTCTTCCTTTTCCCACCAGCTACAGGTCATAGCCTTGTTGTTCCTCCCTCCAGCCTGATGGCTCCTCCTCTTTCTCAGATATATATAAGGACAGCTGTTCCTCCCTCTTGTTCCCTTATGGACCCCCTGACTTCCTATATGGACCCCCAGCTTACTAAATTATTCCCAACATGTACCACCATTCTTGATACCATATACTAGTATAAATATTTAGTAGAGTCCCCATCAACCTATAAAATATATAAATATAAATATCAGCTTAAACTCAATATAAGAAGATTTCCCCCTCTCTTTCTTGGCCCACCTTGACTCCTGAAGCTACAACCCTTGCCCCATATTACACTTATATTACATATACTTTATACAACTTATCCCCCCTTTCTCCATTCCTCTCACCTGGTGTGTGTGGTAAGCAAGCACTTTAGTATTAGTCTCCTAAGAATAGATATAAATCAGCCACACCTTTAATTTTATTCTTAGTGTTACACTCATCCCCATTAGCATTAGTCAGGAAGGCAGCTCTTATGTCAGCACCTTTGTCATAACCTACATTAGTACTAGTGTAGTTATAAATCTCCCTTCCAAGCTCTATTCTGTCCCTTGAGTAGTTCCACAAGTGGTGTCCCAACAGTGGCCTGACTTCTTCAGATATCTTTAGTCCTGGAAGAAATGACAGGTCATGAGGACTTAGACTGGGAAACCCTGAAGAAACAGCTACTCAACAGATTTTGATCCTCTCTCCCCTTGGTCAAATACACTAGACAGGACCTGAAGACACTGGTTAAAACTGCCATACAGACTGGAGGACTCAAGACTTTGGAAGCCTTCAAGACCTTTAGGACCATATTTGAAGCAATCACTCACTACTTGGTAAGAATGGGGTACAGTACTAACCTTGAAGAATTTAGAGAACTTTTCCTAGAAGCCCTCAGCCCAGAATTGGAGTCATCAGTAACCAGAGAGCTCATCAGGGACAACAAGATGCTTGCCTCTAAGGATGGAGGAGACATACTTCTAGATACCAAAACCCTAGTCACCTACATACACAGGGAAGTTCAATCAGCATCAGTCATGGACAGAAGAAAACTTTGGAGACAAGTACCCTCTGGAAATATGGACAACTCACATTCACCCTCCAGCACTGCCAGCATAATTGCCTAGGATGAAGTCATCCTAGTTAAACTGGGATGCACTCAACCAATTTAGACTTGGTTGAAATCAACTGATGAAATATAAATCCAAGGGACCCCCCTTGGCTTTATATTTCGTTGGTTGAGGTCAACCTATTTTAAATTGGTTGTTTTCATCCTAGTTTAACTGGGATGAACTCAACCTAGGCAATTATTCTGGTAGTGCAGTAGACCAGCTCCCTATATCAGACCTACCACTACTTCTGGCCCCAGCTCTACAGACAAACAATTGGAAGTCACCACTAATCAGCTTGCAGCCCTCACTGCTGCAAGATCAGCCTCACCTCACCTAGTTGGACCTGATCCAGGATTCAATTCAGCCCCCAGGACTTATACTCTAAAATGTTACTATTGCTTTGAAAATACCCATGGACTCACCAGATTTAGGGCCCTAGAAGAAGATGGTACCAAAGGATCAGTAATCAGAGATGGCAGAGACTTCAGACTTCCAGACAAATCTATGATTCCATGGGACCCCAGGAGACCAATTCAATCTGTGGTAGCAGTTTTCCCCAAGGACCAACCCATTGTATCATCCTCCTTTGGACAACTGGAAGAAGCAATCACCCTTGAACCATCCAACATCTATGAAGCAGACCTTGGAAAGAGAACCAAAGGAACCAAGGACCAAGAAGAAATATCATATCTTGTAATACTGTGCTCATCATTTGTTCCCCTCTTGAAGGGCCTTTACACATATATACTCCACTCAGTTTTTGTATTACCACCATGCAATTTCTACCCCATATAAACTGTATGACCTTTTAACCCAAATATTAGATTCAATTTCATCAAAGACACTTGTTACCTAGACATTTTTGATATATCATTGCCATTAAACCCTTTTACACAACCATTTTTCCCACACAACTCCTCCTCAAAAACTGCCCATACCTCAGAGGTAGTAGTAGTCAGCTTATAAGTACTAGTCAGTCTAAGATTAAAATAGAAAAGCCACACCTTTTATTTTATTCTTAGTGTTACACTCTTCCCCAACAGCATTAGTCAGGAAGGCAGCTCTTATTTCAGCACCTTTGTCTTAACTTACATTAGTACTAGTGTAGTTATACATATCCCTTCCAAGCTTTATTCTGGCCTTAGAGTAGTTCCACAATGGCCACCAAGTTGTGAATCTATTTCCTGAAATTACCTTTGCATGAATAAAATTTGGGCCAGGTTTTCCACAATCAATCCAGTCCCATTTTTTAATCAAGGTTCCTCAGCATTATAATTGGGACACCCCTGTTCAATTTCAGAATATGAGGTGGAAAGCCTGAAATTGTTAGACTATTTATGTATTCCTGCAAGTATAGGTTTTGGGGGTCCTCTTCCACTGAATCATAGCTTGTGTAATTCCTTCCTTCTGATGGAATATCCTGCAAGATCCTAGCATTTATATGATTGACTAAAATATTCTTGCAGCCAAGAATATCCTGGTCCAAAAAGTAATCAAAATGGGAGAAAGACCTGGAAATATCTGGGAATACTTGTGTGATGAGATGATCTAAATTTTCCTCATGGGATCCACCATGAATTACCATTGAAGCAGGCAGCTGTATCTTGGTTGAAAAATCAGTGATACCTTCTCTGTTCCCAACAGATAGTTAAAAATGCTTAAAGTTAGGATCCCCAGCTGCACACATGTTGATGGATAGATGGATTATATTCTGGAAAAAGTGTCTTCAGCAGTGAGAGTTGAAAATTCTATAATTAACAATCTGAGGATGTGATCCCTTCCTTACAACTTGAAAAACCTTACAAAAGTCTCCCCCTGGGCCCTAGGACCATTACCTTTCCACCAAATGGTAGATCTGATTCCATCAATTCCTGGATTAATTGATAAACTAATTCAATTGCATGTCTATGTTTCATTGGTGTTGAAAACCTGCTCTAATGTCTAGTCTTGATTATTCTACTTTCTCAACATTTCACTTGAAGTTTGTGCATCCGTAGTCTTTGCTCTTGATAATGCTGCGTATTGGATGAGATATTGTCACTTCAAACCTAACCGTACTAGAAACCTTGCTTGTACATCAATCTTTCTGGCACGTCTGAGTTTTTCTTCATCTCATCTGGAACAATCATCATCAATCTCATCTATCCAATAATCACTATTGATCAGCCTCAAGATTCATCAATCTGCTGTTTAATCTTGCCAAACACTCGAAAAGCATCAAAGGCACTTTGAATAAAAAAACAATCAATCTCAATCGTCTTCATTTCCCGTTTCCTATCCTCATTCCTTCTCTAAAATTGATCACTAATATCTTTCCTTCTTTCTAGTTATCACTTGATTAGTGCTGTTTCTATTTCCTACTGTATTACTTTACATAGTGTCCTGTGTTCTTATTGGTTTGTTACTTCTAATAAATATGATTTTTGTTAGTTCATTGTATTCTTGTCCTTTCATAACCAGGTTGCTTTGGTATCTCAATACTGCTTTCATCTCAGGGCTTGTTCTTAATTTTCTTTTTATTAGATATTATTTAGTATTCTTATGTGTCTTGTGTTTATTAGCTCTTTTTGGTTCTTAGAAATATATAAGTTCTTAGTTGAATAATTGGGGATTCATACCATATTATCAACTTTGATTTCTTGAGGACATCTGATTTTTTTTAGTATCTGGCAATAGAAGAAACTGAATGGTGCAACAGCCTGGGAGGAATTCCAAAGGTGAGATGAGCAGTCCTTCCATATGGCATGTCCATGGAAGCAATCCCTGTAAGATAGAAACAGAAATTATTTGGAATATGTATGTTCAAATTGTCATGAAATTGATGCTTACAACTACAGGCACATGCAATAGCAATACTTTGAGTTGATCTTACATGTGCAAGTAAGAAAATGTATAGGAAATTCTTTCCAGAGCCACCAGGCCCATCAATGAAAAACATTGTGGATGTTCTGGATTGCAGGCATGGAGAATTTGATCAAAGGCCAACCTCTGCTGATGGTTAAGTTGATTAAAATTATCAATTCAAATTGTATCCACATTGAAGCTTGACCACCATCCAGCATCCAATCTCTTATTAGGTGGTTACTCCCAGCTGAAGGATTATATTTTGGAATATCAGGAAATTATAAATCAATACACTGTAGACCATTCTGGAGTAGAATTGAATTGCTTGATTCAACAATCTTATCTGTCATGAGGGAAAAATCTTGAAAGCCTTTATGGATCCAATCTTCCGATGTAATTGTGAGAAAAATTCCATAAGCGGAGAGGGTTTGAAGGTTGACATGTTTCAAATAGTATACCAAACAGTATTTGCAAGTAAGATGAACTCATTGAAGAATTAGCTTGTAGTAGTCCCTCAGCCGTGAATTTGGCCTTCCTTCATGTGAAACATCAAATATTGTTTACAAAGAATTTCTTTCAAGTGTTCAGAGGCAATAGTCATATTAATATTTTTAGATTCTTGTCCATTGTTTTTTTTTTTTTTTCATAATTTCTATGATTTTTAATTTCAACATGCAATTTTGTCTTTGACCTTATATTTCCAAAAATAAAAATTCATGCACCCTTCTCATCAAGCCCACGTTTCTACAAATCCCTCCCCAGTCCCCAAAATTGGGGGCTACACACTCTTTCAACATAAAATAAGACCTCTTCCCACCATAAATTTTCTCTATCATTCTACAGAGGTTTGGTCACAGTAGTGTTTTACCAGCAGCTAAAAGAAAAGAGATTTATAGTCAGTAGTGGTAGAAGTTGAGATATTAGTACATCCAAAAACCAACCAATAAACAATGACCCATACATATATTGTCAGCCCTAGAGATACTCCAGAGTATCCTAAGAACTGACTAAACTATAAAATAAAACAAAAATAATGTATTACTACTGTAAATAATAACATATTGTGAAATATTATTATATCAATCAACTCAGAATGTAAATTTAAGTGGGGAAGCTCACTCAAACCACCACTAAATTCCTACTCCTTCTA